>QLTV01002447.1:418021-458161 GCA_003457575.1 Thermophis baileyi
GGGAGGGGGTGTGGGTGTGTGAGGGATGTGTGTGTGTGTGTGTGTGTGTGTGTGTGAGAGAGAGAGAGAGAGAGAGAGAGAGAGAGAGAGAGAGAGAGAGATCCGATCCAACCTCGGAGAGTTACCGTATACCAGGGCTGGTGGCGGTGTGCTCTCTCTGTCTCTCTCACACACACAAACACACACACAGAGGTTCACAGGAGCTCTTCGCCCTCCTGGCAGCGCTGCTCTCGGCCACACTGCTGGGCTGCTCCTGCCTGGTGCGGGATGAGTCATCCGAGATCTACGACCTCCAGAGTACCCCTCCCCGCTGCCGGCCTGCCAGGGCCTTTTGCCAGCGGCCACTGGTGGAGCGAAGCCGCTTCACCTGCTGCCGCCTTCGGGCTGCTGAGCACCTTCCTGAAGGTCTACTCGGTGCTGCAGGCTCCAGGTTACGAGCTGAGCCCGGCGCTCTTCAGGCCCTTGCCATGGTAGGTACTAGCTCTCATGCTGGCTGTGCAAGGCGGCACGGGCGGCGCAGCTCCACCGGCAGCAGGGTGGTGCTCCGGAGGTCATAGATCTGGGACGACTCACCCTGCACCAGGCAGGAGCAGCCCAGCAGGATGGCCAAAAGCAGTGCTGCCAGGAGGCCGAAGAGCCCCTGCGAGGCCAGAGCAGCACAGCCAGCTGTTCGGCAGCCAGCCAGCAGCAAGCCCAGCAAGCAGGGAAGGTGGAAGCCAGGGCGCACAGAGAATTTGGGTCATTGCGGCCGCAGGCAAGCAGGTGGTGGGATGGAGAGGGTGGGGCCGGTGGGCTTGCTGCCTACTGCACCCCCAAAATATTAAGCCCCCCCATAAGGCCAAGGCCATATTTCGGGGGTCAAAATAAAATAAGACCCTGTCTTATTTTCGGGGAAACACGGTACTTAAAATTAATTTATTAAAACATGATAGTTCAGTGGTAAAATGCATTTTAAAAATATGTATTTCTATATATATTTCTCAGATGCTCAATATACATTTCTTTCTCTTTTTATATTTGAAGGAAAATATTTGAAAATCTGTTTTCAAAGTTAATCACATGGAATTACTGTAGTTAAATGTAGTTTTAAGATTTCATGCATGAATACAAGTCTCCCTTACTGAATGTATTGCAATCAACAAAGAATCCTTTATTTTGGCATAATCTTTCATGGTTACATCCACTTCACTGAATACATCACAGTCAGCTATTTGTTAGGGGAGCTCAGCATGCAGGCAAAATACAGAACAGTTTTCTAACAGTCTTTTTTGTATGACCATACCAGAATCTGCCTGCATGTGAAAAGTGGCATGCAAAATGAAAGCTTTTATCTCATTTTACGGTATGTTAAGATTCTATGTTCTGAGTATTCCAGACATATGGAAGTGATCTGTGCTCTCACTGTATATACAAGACTTCATCTTAGCAAATGTGAACTAATATGAAGTAATAATGATCACCAACAAGTTCTTAGTTTAATTTTGTGCAACTGTGATTACCTGTGGATACTTTAGTACTTCAGTGCAGTACATATGTGAATCTCTATTTACATTGATATGTACAAGCTACAGAGACAAAAATTGAAGAAGCTGCTTATTCTGGGTGTATAACTATTCTCATTCTATCCACTTCATGCACAAAATCACCCTCTAAATTTTATCTTGAATGCAAAATGATTGTGGACTTTTTGACATTTTATATAAAATAGTAAATTTTCTTACCTTTCTGTTGGCATTCAGGTTAGCAGCAGGGATCTGAAGTGTGACTTGATAATCTGTTAGCTTGCTCATTTCTTCAGCTAAAAAGTTCGCTTCCCTTACTAATGCATTGGCTTTAACTATTTGTTCTCTTAGTTTTGCCAAGCTTTGTCGAAATAATTCATCCCTACAAGGGAAACAAGACATAAATATATAAAAAAATGTAATTTAGAAACCCAGTTTCTAAGTACAATTTAAAATACTATTGAGGAGACTAGTACATTATTTTTAATAAATTCTCCATGAAAAAGCATGAATTTAGTCACCAGATGTAGAGTTCTGATGAAAATTAGAATAATCATGCATCTGGAAAATATAATAGTACTAACATTAATATATGCAGCATTAATAATTAAAAATTCAAATAAATTGCATAACATCTTTACAGATGTTTTAAGAGACATTATTTATAACTAAGTTTTCCTGGAAGCTGAAATTTAGATTATTTAATTTATGGGACCAAACCTAAACTATGCAATATTGCCTACAGACTCCATATTTTATTATTTTACAAATAACACATGAACAAAGGTTCAGGGCAAACTAGAGCCTTCTGATAAAATCAAGAGTATTTTCTATTTTTAAACAAATATTTAATCTGTTTTTATTCAATGATTTCAAACAAGAAAAGTCTCTCCAGATTATCCCACAAACCAGGATAAAATATTTTAAACATTAGTATGTAATAGCCACATGGTACAGTAGGCCTATCCCAAAAATGCTTTAAAAAGGCAACTGGACTTTTTCTTCTCATCCAAGAAGCTTCTTCAGTTTCAAGAAACATCAAGAAAGTTCAGTTGCCTTTTTTTAAAGCACTTTTGGGACAACCATGACCTGAATGACTGAGAACCTCCATAGACGTACAATAGGCCTAACTCAGCACCACTTGTTCAGCTACCATTCAAAGGTATGATGACTCTCACCAAGAGGACTTGTTCCTCACAGTTGCAGCTATCACAGCATCCTGCAGTCACATGATTGTGATTCAGGCACTTGGCAGCCGGCTCACAATTATGATGATCGCAGCATTCTGTGATCATGTGATCATTGCCATTCATGACCTTCACTGCCAGCTTTCAATAAGCAAAGTCAATGGGGAAGCTGGCAGGAGGTCGCAAATGGCGAGTACATGACTGCAGGATGTTGAAATCCTATGGGATTTGCCTAATGACAGCAAAGGGAACTGGTGCAACTGCTGTGGTAAATCAATGCGGTCAGGTGACATCACATTTTATGACCATGTCGCTGAGCGACAGAATGGCTGATCCCAATTACCATTATTAAACAAGGACTGTTAGAATGAATCAAGGCAGGTACAGCCTCTTAGTAAACTGGATTACACAATATTTAAAGAGGAGATCATGCCAAAAAAACAACTAGTTCAATGCACTGAAGGCCTCACAGACACAGAATACGAAAAACTTAATTGCCTCAGATTTGAGCAACAACTTAAGTAGATAACCCTTTCATATCACTATTGATTCAAAATGATTTCAAGATTTTTTTGTCCTCCAGCGCAATCTCTCAGTTACTTAAATACCAATATTCTTACCTCTCTTCTGACCACAAGTTTATTTTCTGCTGAACAGTCTGGGCAGCATCTGAAAGGCTGCCACCACACTGCTGATAACGCCTTTCTGGAGAAAGCTGTTGCCTGAGCTGTTCCAGCTCCCGCTCATACATTATCCGCTGCTCTTCCAAAGCACTACGTTTTTCTTCCAAATACTGTTTCTCCAACACCTGGACCACATTTTGCAATGGATCTAGACAGAAAGGAGTCCATGCCATTTTAGAAATTATTTCCAGGGGGAATATAACATTATCACTTTCTGAAAATCCTCCTAGGCTTCACAATCTTATGCACTGACCTGATTAAAATACTATCCCAATATGCATTTTGCATATTTTGGCTCTGTTACTTCTTAACATGGAACATTTTCACACATTCTTATAGCTACAATGTTTTAAAGTGGAATAAAGGACATTACCCCCCCCCAAAAGAAGTATATATTCTAGAAAAATGCACAAGAAAGACTCAATTTCAAAGATTAAATCCCATAAATTTTCAGGAAATATATTTAGATTCCATCTATCAGGAAAAAAAATAACCTTGGGAAAAAGTACTTCAGGTTTTCTATTAGAACATCTACTTACAGAAAATCAGTACAATCACAGATTGTACAGTATTGATACAGAAAAATTGTCTCTTTTTTGCTATTTATCAAGACAACCCAGAAACCTGTCTATTCCTGTTTGGTTTCGGCATCCTTGAACACCGTTTTCTCACCATTGCTGTTTAGCATTTTCATTATAACTTCCATTTGTGCAAATTCATAGTTATAGTCTGGTTCTGAAGAAGCTTCGCTGGCTGCATCTAAATCCTGTTCTGTTTCATGTTCTTTTTCAGAGTCTTTAAAGCAATCTCGACGCTTTCTCTTAGGAAGATTAATTCTATATGAAAAATAAAAAGGTATAAAATTACCAACATGGTTTTAAAATAAACTTATATGAAGGAACTGCGGACAGCAGGAACAGACATACTTGCTCCAAAACACAGGAAGCAAAACATGTGATTATAGTCCTTGTTCATCCTACAAAATGTGAATACAAAAGTCTACTGCTAGCTGCCCATCAAGCCCTTGATACGTCACTAAACGGTTGCTATGGAGGATCATTATGGAAGACAGCCTTACACTAGTACAGTGCTTCTCAATTATTTTCTGTTACGCCCCCCCTAGGAAGAAGTAAACATTTCGCACCCCCCAACTCTCCGCCGTGATTGTAAATAGTATCATTTGTGCATTTAACTGGAGTGGGTGGGGTGGGTGGGTTGATTTTCATGGGGGCAGAAGAGGGACTTGGCACTGAAGGCTCCACTCCTGAGACGCCCCCATCTTCCTACCTATAGTCGTAGGCGTTGAAAGCCTGGCTTTATCGCAGCAAGGGCCGATAGAGACGCAGCACTTCAGTCCTCCTGGACGCTGCCATCTCATAAACACACTGCCGGGCTTCCCGGCAAGCCCCCTGCACCTTTGCTGCCTCGGTCAGAGCCTGATTCCTGAAGCGGCCCTGGGAAGCGTGGAGATCGGGATTTGGTTGGCGAAGCAGGCACTGTGGAGGAGGCGTAAGGCAATCGGGGAGAAAAGCATTTTCGGGCGGCAGCATTGGCCGCATGCCCCATTTTTGGAATCGGGGAGGAAAGCATTTTCAGGTGGCAGCACTGGCCGCACGCCCCGTTTTTGGAATTAAAAAAAGCATGTTCCCCGGGGTCACATGCGCCCCCCCCCCGGCATTGCTCCGAGCCCCCCCAGGGGAGGCGCCCCACTATTTGAGAAGGACTGCACTAGTAGCAGGAAGCCAGGATGTATTATGGTAGAGATTCTTAGATCGTGGATAATTACTCCCCAAGGAGGTACTCTGGGAGTAGCCTGCGGATAACGGAACAATTTATAGTTTCTTGTGAGTCAAGGATCCAGTTTGGAGCTGCTACCACGGAGATACTTGTATAAAGCAACAGCGCCTAGGTTTTTTTGTGGGCATAATATCATTATTTAATCTCTGAAAGCGGGTAATTGGGTCAAACATTCTAAAAACCACTATGTTGAAGTGTCAGTCTTCCTACAACCAATGGTAAATATGATAAAATTTGATGTTTGTTTTTTAAAAAGAATAAAAATATTTTATATTACAAAAAATGAAATTTTTTGCCTTATACTATCAAGATTGTATATGATGGATATTGCTGAATATTAAAAGCTGATGCAAGTGATAACTAATCTAACTGAATTTAGATTAAATTAATTTCAAATTCTCTTCTATATAGTTGTCAGTTATGAAATTGCTTTAAAAATATCAAGTGGGCTGAATAAAATCCTAGAAATAGTTGCTGGAGCCTGTATACCACTATCTCAAACTGAGAAAAATTAATTCTGAACTTTCAAATATAGTAACTTTTAAATTAATGGTATTTGGAATTATCCTTTGCAAGCAAAATCATTCACTTGTATATCATCTATATAAATAAGGTAAACTAAATAAAATTTTGACCTTGACTCTTGGTGGTTTCATGGACAAGTCCATGTTATTTTTCTTCACATGAAAAAATATGTGCTTTGCTGCTATCTTTTTCAGGGATGCTTTTTTTACTTCAAAGTCTGGCCTTTGGTATTCCTAGGGGGTCTCTCATCAGTGCAAAGTACAATCCAGTTCCCTTCATGCTTAACTTTATGACATCAGAAAAGGGTTGGCTAGGTATTGCTGCCTAGTATTACAACCGAACTACTATGGAACATTAAAAACAAATACCTAAAAAAGTGGTTGTTTCCCCATAAGATTCTATCTCCGTGCCACAGCTGAGTCACAGAACATACCAGTGTGCCATTTACGCATGATCTGAAAAATAAAACACGTTTATAAGACTAAAATCACTCTTCATATTCAAGTTCCCACACTCTAGTGTGGATAGTACTTTAGCAAAGTCCAGTCTACCAGGGAATTATTCTAGTCTGTAAGATCAAGCAGGATGAATAAGCACTAGACATTTGCTACCTCTTTCTATGGGAGAAACAGAAAGCCTGGTCATGTCTCTTCCCTCTTTTGTCCTTTAGTGAAAGAGTGGATAATCACTGCCTTTTTGGCTGTGAATTTGCCCTCATTCCCCAACAATCTGGGAAAAGTTCCAAATGTCCCCTTAGACAGGCTATATTTAGTAAGTGCTGGATTGACCAGCCGTTTCAAATCGCTGCTGGGTCACTATGATATTAAACTAAATTGATGCAGCTCACTGCTTGATAGGATAAATACAATTATGTGGCCATTAAGTGTAATGGAATACAGAAGTGACAAATCTCTCACTGCTCTAGTGTCTTTGTAGGCTGCCTGCCCCAAGACTTCATCCAAGTGATTTGATTTGATGCTAGAATAGCTACACTCAACCCAGCAAGCTGTTGTAGCATGTATGGTGGAAGCAAAGAGAAAAATAAAAAGCTGAAAATCAGAAAACTACTTAGCTCATCTGGTGAGCCACACATGGGGTGGAAATGAGTGGGTAAGGAGAACTTTCTAGAAAATATCTTAACCAGAACACCCCTGAACTTCAATATCTCTGCTCTTCTGGAAAGTGTATAGAAGGCTCTTTCTAAGCCACCCCAAAGTGAAGGTTGCAATGGAGTGGAGATAGGGATTTGTGCACATGCTTGTGGGGCAGAATTGGTGTGTGGCTGTATAAATAAACAAGGACAGTCCTGAAGAGAAAAATGATTGACTCTTGCACATACACGTGACCAGATGGAAGGTATAAACTATGGCCTTACACACCCCATAGTAGTGTCATACGAGACTTCTCCATTAACCACCCACCTCCCCATTGAAATGAGACCTATAAAGTCACGAGAAGTTCGGACTGCAGATGCTCCATCTGAATCTGATTGTTGATGGCTGATTATATGAAGTTCTACTGAGGTCTTACAATTACAACTAGAATTACTTGATAATGAACACCCCCACCCCCATCAAAGGCTACCATTTTCTCCCTTACTAATTTTTACTACTCATATCTTTCTATATTTTACAACATTTTGCAAACTAATGAGACAGAAATTTTTATAGCTTATATATTCCAGTTTCAGGAACATATTATTAATAGGTTACCCATTTTCTTAACTTAATTCAAACATGAATGAAATAAAAAGAGTAACTTTGTATTCAGTGTTAAACTCATCAAGGATTTAATTAAGACTTCAATTCTTCCTGACAAAAACATATTTGCTGCAGTATATCCCTGCTGTAAATGGGGAAATAGCCAATGCAGTGCATGTATTTAAGTAACTGGGTCACAGGCTGTTTACTGCAAGCCATCTGCAGAAACTTAGTTTAAATCTCCTTAATGAGACATTTACTTAAATCACTTCAACAGTAATATGAATTCTTCTAATATGCGGTTATTCTGTGAAAGTAAAGTTTATTCCCTATATAAGCCAAAAGAAGCAAAATATACCTTTTATTCTCAGTTTGGAATATAATTTTTAAAAAGTAGCTTTTGTATAACATTCCACTCTGCTCATAAACAGAGGCACATAAACCAGGAAAATAATTAATTTTCCATCTCAATTTTCTCAAGCAGATGATATTTAGGCACAATTTCTTTGTTTTGTGGCTGACAATATAAATAATCCTCAGTACTTCAACTGTAAAAAAAATCCTCATTTTAAATTCATTTTCCAAGCATAAAGAACTTAATTGCTTTTTCCACAAGAATCAACAATGAACTGACTCAATTGATTGTCATTGTAACTCTGTAATGTAGTTTGTGCTTATTTAGAAATCTTGGATGAAACACAAATTAAACAAAGTTTATTTATTTATACATTTTTTCCAATGACATGCCTCTTTATTGTTGCCAGTCAAAATGACTAATTCTTCACAATGCAACTCTTATCATAACACTGAATTCCATCTGTTTGGAATATTTTTGTTGTTAAGCCTTGAACTTTCATGGTAACACAGGTCTTACACAAAACCACAGTGAAACTAATTTTCTATATATTTACATGTTTCCAAACAGCTGGCCTTCCCCAATTAAAGAGCAAGAATATTTGTATAAAATCTCTCTAAAGCAATTATACTAACTAAAACCTTACTGAAAAATACTTCCCTGCTTTGTTTTTGGCTTTAAAAAGTGTCAAAAGTGTAACTAATGATAAATGTGTAGGTGAACACAAATCAGCACTCAATCCCAAAATTACTGATACTAATATCTGCATGATGTGAAATTAGGAGGGCTCTTAACCTCAAAACTACTTGGAACCATTAGGCATAAACTTTGTGAAATGTATGCACGCTGTCAAGTTTTTCTGAGGGAAGAAGTCAGGAACAGAAATTAGTACTAGCTAGAATAAACTGTAGCTTTCAAAGTTTAGGCAAGTTTACAGAGTCTTCCTCTCTTTGTTAATGCAAGGACCTTTTGTTTAAATTACAAAGGCTCCCAATTTTACAGATGCCCTTACCTTGCATTTTCTTTTGGTGAGAGAGAAACTTCTCCATCTAGTGCAATGTCTATCTCACAATGTTCTGGTTGAATTCCTATCCCAAATAGCTGTATGTCCTGTGAGGTATCCGCACCAACCCTGGTGTGGTCCTGATTAAGACAAATAGAGTGAAAATAAAATCTGCTGTTTCTATCATCCTAAGTAAAGATTTATAAATTACAATGTATGTGCAATCTAATCCAAACTCAAAATGTTTATATTTACTGTAAAATGTGAAAAGAGTGATATTGCATCTTTCTACAGAGCACGGCCTTAAACTCCTTTAATGTTCTCTATTTAGTTCCTCCGTGCCTCATGTATACTGAGAGGAAGTATGTCAGAAACAGCTATTTTGAAATCTTTGACAATCACATGAGAAAGCTTCATATGCTAGCCTGTCACAAAGGTTTCATTAAACACTGATTAGTGTATGGATAGATGACTCATACTTTCAAAATACAGGTAGTCCTCGATTTACAATGATTTATTTAGTGACTGTTCCAAGTTACAACAGCACTGAAAAAGTGACTTATGACTGTTTTTCACACTTACAACCGCTGCAGCATCCCCATGGTCATGTGATCAAAATTCGGATGCTTGTCAACTGGTTCATATTTATGATGGTTGCAGTGTCCCAGGGTCATATGATCACCTTTTGTGACCTTCTGACAAGCAAAGTCAACGGGGAAGTCAGGTTCACTTAACAACTGTTTACTAACTTAACAATTGCAGTGATTCACTTAACAACCGTAGCAAGAACAATCGTAAAATAGGGTAAAACTCACTTAACAAATGTCTTGCTTAGTGACATAAATTTTGGGCTCAATTGTGGTCCTAAGTCGAGGAATACCTGCAAAAGATTTACTGGGTGCAGTAGACATAGTAATCTTCCTTTTTTTTCCCCCCAAATTCTGTTCGACAAACTTCAATAAAAGGAAGCTTTAAAGAACTTGTAAGTGTGGATTATTATTGTTTTTTACCTTTAAATAATAAAGCAACAATTCATTGAGTGCAGGATCTGCATTTAAATTCACCAGATAACATTTGTCTTCTCCCATCTTGATGCCCGAAGATTCAAGAGAAATGCCCATGCTCTCTAATTGCTTTTGTCTTTCCTGTAAAATTCATGGAAGGTTTGAAGTAATAGCTGTTAATTATCTTCACAACAATAAACTTAAATATTATAAACTGTGTCCAAAAATCGCAAGTGGAAGAAATATACTTGCTAATACTTCTCTATAAATACTTATGCCAGTTTATGCAATACAGTGTTGGCTATTGAGTAAGATACTGTATTAATTTGCCATTCGAGCAGAACAATTTTTGATATAGTGTTCAATTATCACACACATGAACACACAATTTCGCTATGAGCAGAATCACTGTTCTTCAAAGTCAGTAAAAGATAGAGAAGAAAAGCTAACATTAAATTTGAACCCAGCTAATGAAATGAAATTAAAACAAATACAAAAATTACACAAACAGGTACAGGTTTTTTCTATCGTTATTTTATTCACAATCTTCTGTTCAAAGATGAATGAAGCTGAAACTAAGTAAACTATATAAAACTCAACATGTTTTGTTTTATGTGAGGAAAAAGCATGGTTTCCGGGGAAGAAATGGTGGACTGAAGACAGGTCTGCAAAAAAGTGGAGCTGATGACTGCGGCAGAATGAAAAGCCATTGAATAGACTGGCTCTTCAAAATTCTTCTCCACAGAAGAGGACTTGAGATCACCTACAAGTGCTCCCGACAGCAGCTCCTCTCAAGAAGACAGCAATCTCCAGCAAGTTTAGAGCTCTAGGAGATGAAAGAACAGCCATCTTGCTCAAACCATAGCTGGTACCTTTGGAAGGACGCTAGGTTTGCATACATCCTGCTCTAATCACTTGGTAAATTGCTTGCTAACTGCTTTTCAGTGATTAGGAACCTTTGGATCAACATATTTTATAGCACTGAATGAGTTTCCTTGAATTTGTAGCAAAATAAAATTTAACTACAAGTTTGGGATATTTTTGAACAATGGACTCAGAAATTAATTTTAAGAGATCTGACAAGATCAAGAATAATTTGAAAGTGAATTTAAAAATGACATGCTACAAGAATGACATGGAAAAAATATGTTATGCTGGGCATACAAAAGAAATTGGCTGATGTCTTAAGTAATTAAAAAGGGATATACAAATAACAAACCAAGAGAGAGACCTGGATAATTTTCCTAGATTGGATTTACAAAATAAGCTTGTTGAAATCTTGAAGAATTCTGAGAGAAGGGACAAAGAAAAAATGAAATCAAGTTTTACGATATTTTTTGAAGGGACTAAAGCTCAAGATTGTTTGAAGTAAAAGGAAGGAATATAAACACTGAATTATTTGATCAAGATTCATAGATACAGGTAGTCCTCGACTTACAACAGTTCATTTAGTGACCATTCAAAGTTACAACGGTACTGAAAAAGGTGACTTATGATGGTTTTTCCCACTTACAACCATAGCAGAATCGCCATGGTCACGTGATCAAAATTCAAACGCTTGCTGACTCATATTTATGATGGCTGCAGTGTCCCCGGGGTCAGGTGTTCACCTTTTGTGACCTTCTGACAAGCAAAGTCAAATGGGAAGCCAGATTCACTTAACAACTGTGGCATTATAATGTTGTAAAATGGGACAAAACTCACTTAACAAATGTCTCACTTAGCAACAGAAATTTTGGGCTCAATTGTGGTCGTAAGTCGAGGACCACCTGCATGTTGTTATTTCTGGTAAACCTTAATGGACTTTGGCTGACATCAGGATTGACATGATGAGGCTTTATGGATTTGTTTATAGATAAAAGAAGGAATATAGGAAGACATTTTATTTTAAGAGAAGGTTATAAGTTATTTATATTTGTTATGATGATCAGAAATCACTTCTTTATATATATTTTCTTTATACTATATTCTTATTTTTCTTCCTTTTCTATTTCTCTATTTTTCCTTTCTTTTCGGTATCTCCCTCTTTTTCTTTTATATTTTAGTTCGTATTAGTTTTTATGATAGTTGTAATTTTTAATAAAATTGCTTCAAAATATGTAAGAAAAAGCACACATCTCATATTTCTTCACAATAAACTACAATTTGTTGGTATTATAGTAGTGCCAATAAACAGTGGTATCAGATAATGATGAACTCTAACAAGTGTTGGTTTCCATTATTTTAGAACCTCGATTTGATATGGAGGGAAGCATCACACACAAAACGCCAAATGAAACAGGCCAAACTCTGCACCATACAAATGTGTAGAAACTCTAAAAATGCTCAGCTTTCCTTGAAGAAATCAGGCCCACAGATACTAATTTTAATACAATGTAGAATGAACAGTTGCATTTATCTGTTATAATGAGAAATACTTGCCTTCAAAATGCTTGTGACTACCTACAGCATATATAAGACTCAAAGCCTCTTCAACCCCAGCACTGTGTATTGGCTCTATAACATTATTACAAAAATTAAAAATATGTTGCACCTGGAACATGTTTAAGAATACAAATTTAATCCATCTCAATTAAGTACTAAATGCATAAATACCTGTGCAATTTCTTCAGTCTTTCTTAATTTCTCTTCCCAGGTAATGGTGAGTTCTTTTATTAGTTTTTCAGATTCCTCCAATTTTTCCTTTAATTCTGGTGCTTTCATAGACTTTAATATTCAAAATACACCTGTTACAACTTTCTCAAAATTCCAGAGTGGTTTATACAAAATATTTTCATTTCAAAATTATAATTAAATAAATTGGAAAACAGAGAGCACAGATCAAATCACTCTCTTGGGGTATATTTTTAAACTGCAGACATTATTCTTCATTCTCCTTCATAGAATCATAGAATGAATACTAAGTTATATTTCTCTTTTTCCTTTCCATTAGAACCTTGAAACAGCAATCTTCAACAAAACACTTTTCTGATACAAAGTTTACAGAAAACCCCAAATAATTAATCTTATCTAAATGAATTTCAGAATGCAGATGCATTTGTCCCTTTCTCTTATTTCCATTTTACTCATTTTATAAATATTACTGAACAAAACTAAATTTTTATCTGCTTTACCTCTGCCTGAGAAAGTTGCTCTTTCAGCTTCTCTACTTCTTCCCGTAGTTCTCGGATAACCCTAGCATTGGGATCCTCATTCACTATAGCATGATTTACTATCCTTTTAGCTCTATCTGCGTATCTCAATGTAGACAATGTTTCTTCATAATTATCAGCTGCTGGACTGATTGTAGCTATCATAGCTGTTTGGCTATTTCCTCCCAAGTTGTCCTAAAAAGTTTATTAGGGAATAGATAAAATGTGTAAAACAAAATTATTCTTATGCCTAAAATATATTATTTCTTCTTGACAGATACCATTTTAAAATCTATTTCATTTGTAATTGATCTGCTCACCCTTAGATATTTTTAACATTCAGCATTAGAAATGACTATGTAAAAATTAGAATGACAAGTTTTGTTGCAAAGGTCATAAAGGAAAAACACAAACCCCAGAAGAGATCTTATTGCAGTATTGCTCATTTTTACTAAATATGCTGCAGTTTGTATACCTATGTGCAAGGTTATTTGAGGGCAATAAATGATATCTCCGTTTTTAAATAGGAATAGAATATGGTTATTCTATTCCTATATTTTACCTTGAGAAGCCAAGTGAGTACAGAATCTCGGTAAGGCACAAATTTATTTTTCCCCTTTCCTGCTGCTTGGTCTGCAAGTGATGAAATAACCAACCCTAGTGTTGAAAGGGACCTAAAAAATAGCAAATATGATCAGTTTGAGCATGTGATCTACGATTCAGAAAAATGTATACAATTAACAATGCCTTATTCTAAAAAAGCAGACTGTACAATATGTAATAAACTTTTTGAAGAGGAACAAGAATCTGTAGAAGCATAAGATGACATTATACTGTACATACATGCAAGTTTAAGACTTCTTTATAACAAAAAAATTATCCAAATGAATCTATTTTAGGATCAATTATTTAAAGACTTTAAGTGTAGTAATGTTATGAATTATTGACAAATATGATTAGTTTTGGTATAGTGTGATGTCCAATACTGTTTATTTGTAATTTAAAATTGTGTCATATAGCATGCATACAATAAGAAAAAAAATCCTTTGTAGTATAACACCAGTCACATTTAAAAATGCCTTTTTAAGACTTCACATTTTGTTCTCCTTTTTTGCCCAAGTAAAACTTGGTAATATGTAATGTAAAGCTAAACAACGCTAATACATTCCTGTACACATAAGCATGTCATAGAACAGAGGAAAGGATACATCATACACTGGAATGCATATCCTTTCAAATACATATGGAAAGCATTAGTATTTGTGATTCTTGAACTAGTTCTGACTTTTTCAGGGAGGGAATTGGAACAATTACAGAGAATTAAAATAACAAGGTATCTTAGGATATCGTGAGAGACACTACACAATAACAAATCCCTGGGTCTGAAATGCCATCTACCTGAGAACCCTTAAAGGAGAGAATTAAGAAATGGGGTAAGCAGTGATCTGTCCAAGTCCCTAGATTATATCAAAATGCTTAGAACAGTATTAGTGGATGTTCAAGTCCAAACATCTTAAAGTTGCTAAAGTTGAGAAACATGGCTCTAGAATGCCACTGAGAGAAGATGAAGAATAGATGAAGAGTGAATCTGACCAAGCATTAATTAGAACCTTTCTTAAGGTTTACTTTGTGACCATATGGATGGCAAAAGGTAAATATTGTTCCACTCTTATTGTGTCCATACAGAACTAACAAGAGGCTCTGTTTAGAGTGACCCAAAGAAAGTGACCATGAAAGTGTGGGGTCCTGGAAGTGTGCCTTCTCCATCACATTGCCTGCCCTATAGACACATTCCCCCTGTGATCTGGATGGCCCTCTCCCTGTGGGTCTGTTGCAAAGTCTTAAGACCTAGTTGTCTCCCCATGCCTTGGGCCAGGATGTTAATTAAACCTGGTTTTATGATTTACATCTGAGGAGGAAGGGCTGATTCAGATCTCAATACCATTGAATTGCATCAATTAAAGTTGTTTATCTTTGTTGCTATTGCTGTTAAATTATTATATTCGATCCAATCTGCTTCTGTCACCATGGACAGAGGTTTTGTCTTTCACGCTTTTGGACTTGTGCTGGAGCCCATCTTCAGGGAACTTGTCTCTAGCAGAGTCTCTCTAGCACACTCTGCTAGAGAGAAGTTCCCTGAAGATGGGCTACAGCACAAGTCCAAAAGCTTGAAAGACAAAACCTCTGGTCCCGGTGACTGACCCAGATTGGATCTTGCAACATTATTCTGGGACACGTATATTCACCTTCATTTGTATTATATTTGAGACGGGAGGCCATATCACAAATCAAGGATCATATAAAACCATATGGAAAATTTATCTCCTCCTCAAAATATTAGGCTCAGAAATCAACTAATAAAATTGACTGAGGAGGGAGAATGAACTCACCACTCAGAGTGAGCAGGCATTACTCCTTTCCTCCTGGGATCCAGTGCTTTGGTGCTGCCTAGGAAGGAAGGTTAAAACAGCCCCAACCCCTCCTTAATTGGCAGACTTTGTATATAAAATGGATCAGACGAATCAGGCATGTGTGTAGGTGTGGGAAAAAAAAGGAGTCAAGCCAGGAAGACAGCAGAGAAGTGGGGGGGAAAGCACTGAGGCAAGCAACTCAGCGGCAGCCCCCAGATAGAGAAACAAAACTGCAAGTCCTGATGCCCCAAGACCTGATGCCGAGAGACAGAGGGGAAAGAAAGAAGGAAAAGTGACCAGATTCTGCAAAAGAAATAGCCCAAAGGAAGCCCATTAGGTGCAGCGACCTGGCAGGGAGCTCCACAAATCAGCTCCAGAATGTAAGGACTCTGAGGGCTGGGGAATTGGGGGTGTGGGGGTGTGGAGAAAAAAACAGCACACGCTCTGCTATTCCCTGAAGATGGTCTCCAGAACGAGTCTAGACTCTAGAGGCTTGGAAGACAAAACCTTTGGTCCCTGTGACTGACCCAGATTGGATCCTGGAGAAAAAACTATTTGTAAGTCTATAATGGAGCGGAAAGGGTCTTCAAATGACTCTGTGACAAGAGCTGGGGAAAAGGGAAATATTTCAACAGGTAGGAAATAGTTAAGGCAGAAAAATGTATTGCTACAAACATAGAGACAGTATGCAGAGGTAAAAAAAAATAGTTGTAATAGTGACAGGAAGTTGCTCGATTAAGATAGGTAGAAAAATAGAGACAAGCATAGAATTAGCATTAAGAGTAGAAGTAAGATATAATAGTTTAATTTTCTATAAAGCAGCTTTTGGGGGGGGGCAGAACCCCAAACTTAGTCTTTGTACCAGTGATCTGTACCAGATTAAGAAAACCCTAACTGACTGGAAGCAATTTAAAACAGGAAAAAATGTTTTGCCTGTCATACAGCATATAATCAGCCTGTGGTATTAAAGAAGACCTGGTAATACAGTCATATCATCATTTTTAAAAGGGGATTGGAAAAATACGCAAGTATACTGAGGGCTATCGTTTCAGTAGCCCTCAAATATCAGCTAGAGTGGGAGCACAGCATACATTCACCTATTGCTTATGAGCCTCCCAAAGAAGCAAAGTACTATGGTAGCTAAAAATAGCCTTAGGCTAACCCATGAAGGTTATTATTATATCCTTAGAACTAAATGAATACTAAGATCTGCTATAAACCTTCGATAATTAAAGTTTAATTACTGTGGCTGACTTGAAGTACTTTCAGGTTAGATTAAAGGATAATTATGGGAAAAGGCCTTTAAAGACTTACTGTCTCATCTTGGGGGGAAAAAAAGAATTATCATAAAATCAAAATTCAAATCAAGATATACGTAAGCAATTTAGAAACTCAAAGAATTCAAGCAGTTCTGGCCTTTTGGCAAATGCTACACTTCACAATGCAACACTCCAATCCTATGTAGTATAAAATTGCTTACCTGGAAAAAAAAACCGCATGGGCTCACTGGGACTTATTTTTAAGTAATTATACAGAGAATTACACACAGAATTATACTGTGAATACATATTCTTGATCAAGATATTCTTGATCAAGAATATCATTTACTGGAAAATGCCTCTAATAATGGCAGAAGCTGCAAGCCTGATTAAAAACCTAATACTGATCAAAATATTGGACAGTGCTGATCCAGATAAAATGCGCCATCACAACAAACCCAGACAAGAAGAAGGAAAGAGGCTTTCATACAAGACAGGGCTGAAGAAACAGAAAACATGATCTGTGGCTATTTTCAAATTCTGCAACAATTCTAAATGTATGGTAACACTGTTCGGAAAAAAAATGAATTAAGAGGAACTAGGCACGTACGTTCAAATATATAATAAAATAGGTCTGCTAAAAAGCATATAAAAAATAATTATTTCATCAGCCATCCTTTGTTTCATTAAAAAAGACCACAGTACAAATAGCTTTAGTGGAAGCAAATAAGAGTGTTTTAAGGCAAATAAGGCAGTTTCTGGATCAGAATATTTTCTTTTGGAAAAAAAGTTCTTCAGTTAAAACTTGTTTCTTTCATTTACTTGTTTCTGAAAAGTACATTAATTGTGTGAAGGAGCCCTTCAGTTATGATTCTTCCCATTTATTTAATAGCTATACATTGTGAAAACATGTTCCTGTACTCTGTTTATTATTCTTATATTTTATCATTGTATTTTAAAACCCCATAGAAAGAATAGTTTGAAAAACTCTGTATACATGAACCTAATTTCTCCTTGTTGCCATACCAAAAACTGTTTGGGTTGATTTCAGTGAATTTGCTTCAAGGCAGAAGATCCTGTCTAAATTATATTTCTAGCTCATCAATAGAAAATAAATGCAGAAAAAAAAATTAAGGCATCCAAGACATAAAAATACAATTAGCATGTAGCAAAATGACCAGAAATTTGATTTGAAGGCCTTCCTATAAATGCAGCTAGAATCAATTTACTTGGATAATATAGTTTCATCAGTGCCTTACTTGTTTATGTTGCTGCCTTCCTTCAAACGTTCTCCTGCAGCTCCTGTTTTAGATACTCTCTCACTACCAGCAAGATCGACCAGGCTAACTTTGCTCACTTTCTCTCCAGAGTTCTAAGCAGGGTAGGGGGGGGGAAAGCTGAAGCTTTATTAATGGACATTATGATTTACAGAAGAAGTAAAAACTCACAACACACGTGCACACAGTACCACATACGTCCACAGTACTTCACTGATCACATCCAGCATTGAGAGATTTCACTGCTGAAATTTGATGGCCAAATGGCTGAATAAGTTTTTCTGAAAATAAGGCTACGAATAGGACAGGGAAAACTTTAGAGATAAACCACCATTATTATTCTTAACTTTTCCAACAAAATGGGATACTATTCAGCCATTTGGCCATCTAACAAAGCTGAGCCTGTGTCATTTCAGCTTATCTCCTCTGTGCCTTTAAAAAAAAAAAAAACCTGGATGAAAATATTTGGTCTGCCCCTTCTGCTGGCATCAATTTTTATAACTCCCAAGGTTCACTATCATCTTGAAAGGCCAACAGTTGGGAAAATACTCACTTCTTACATAGTATAAATGTTGTTATTGAATTTATCATTATAGCACAACAAAAGTTTACATATTTTTATTTTTTTCATATTCAAATTACATTTTAGCACAGAGCATTACTATACTATAAAAGTTACAAGCTACAAATTAAATATGCCTATACTACATTTGAAGACAAGGTTAATGGAGATACTGTATACATGTAGTCATCAACTTACAACCATTTGTTTATTGATCATTCAAAGTTACAATGATACTGAAAAAAGTGACTTATGACCGGCTTTCACACTTACAACAATTGTAGCATCAGGATTCTAAACAGATGAAGAAATTTATTTTATTTGTTCATAAAATTTGCATGATACTTTAATCACGAGAGACAAGATTAAGTTGTCCCTCAATCTAGACAGTATGCAACAAAGCTGAGTTTTCCGTTACTGACCTCAGTCTGTCACTCTCTTACCACCAAATACCTAAGGCAGTGGTAGCGAATTTATGAAATGTGTGTCACAGGTGACATGTCTGGTGACATGCCAGGCCTCCAGATCCTCTGAAGCTCATCTGAGAGGGCCTTTCTCTTGCACAGCCTCTGAGGCATCTGAAAATCATGCAAGGATTCTCACACGATTTTCTGAGGTTGCAGAAGCCTTGCAGGGCTCCCACATGTGACTTTTGAGGGTTCGGAGAATGGAGAGGAGAGTCCAGAGAGGAGGTCCTGAGAGGCCTCTTTTGACCAAGATGCAGGTGGTGACGAGACATGCCAGCAGTCAAGGTAAGCATTTTCTGAATTCCTGACATGTGGAGTCCAAAAGGTTTGCCATCACAGGCCTAAGGTATGATTACTGACCAACACTCTTCAATAAATTACTTATGTAAAGTTCCAGATTGCTGAATTGCACCCATTTTTGTTTTTTTTGCACAGGCACACATTGAAAAGCTGTATCAAATAAATGTGATTAAGTGTCATATTGGATCTTTATCATTCAATATTTATTTTGGTATTTAATGCAAAATAAACTGTAGTATGCATTAGAAATCTTATCATATTAGAGACTCAGTGCCTTCTTTGGCTGAATTTAACTGTCAAAGCATTTTAATTTTAAAACTGTTTTATCACCTAGTGTCACTCTAGCCCCGTGATGGCGAACCTATGGCACGCGTGTCACAGGTGGCACGCGGAGCCATATCTGAGGCCACGTGAGGCGTTGCCCTATGTCAGCTCCAGTGCGCATGCACGTGCTGGCCAACTGATTTTTGGCCTTGGGGAAGGCTGTTTTCGCCCTCTCCAGGCTTCAGGAGGCTTCCCTGAAGCCTCTAGAGTGCGAAAAACAGCCCAACGGGCAAACCGGAATTTCGGAAACGGACTTCCGGTTTACCCATTGGGCTGTTTTTTGCACTTCAGGGAAGCCTCCTAAAGCCTCCGGAGTGCGAAAAACAGCCCAACGGGCAAACCGGAAGTTTGGAACGGACTTCCGGTTTGCCCATTGGGCCGTTTTTCGCACTCCAGAGGCTTCAGGGAAGCCTCCTGAAGCCTCTGGAGGGTTAAAAATGGCCCAACGGGGGCGGGGGGGCGCATGTGTGGGGATGCACGCATGCGTAGTGCGGCGCGCATGGGGGGTGTTGTGTGCTGGCGCGCGCACGCTCTCCCATTTTTGGCACGCAAGAAGAAAAAGGTTCGTCATCACTGCTTTAGCCCTTTATTTCAGATTTAAAAAATAATCTTTACACCTACAACAGTAGACATTTCAGCTGACATACATTCACATTTTACATTGTCAAATATAGGCAAATACCACTGAAATCAATTGGATAAGATTTAAATTTTTCAACATATTATCCAAATAATAACATGTCTTTATGTTCAATTCACTTACGTCAGACTGCAGATCATAAAGTGTTTGAGTGATGATAATATTAAATACAGCATGAGAGCGGCTGCTTTCTTCATTCATGTTGGTTGCTGCAACCGTCCGGGACTTATTTCCCTCTGACATTAGTGACTCTATATCCTGATGAATAACATAAAACATTGGACACAACAATTTCCTTTTTCCAATTGCAGCATTTGCAATTTATCATTTTAGATATAAATAAACAAATACAACTTAAAACATTATATGCACATTATATGTGTATTTTTTCACTCTTATGGAACGCCTTTCCATTCTACACTTACTAAAGTTCCATCTACAGTACTTTCAAAAGCACGGTTAAGATCTATTCTCTGAGGTTGCTGTTCAAAATAACCCTAGAAAAATGGAAGATATTTCCCTGTTTGTAAATATAATTTTATGCTGTTTTGCTGACTGGAAAGAGAGTTGTGTTACTTGCCCTAGGCCCTTATAATGTGATATATAAATAAATTTAAACTCACAACACTTTTGCCTGTCCTTAATTGAACCTATAAATCATCTCCAAGTGCATATTCCAAAATAGATCAAAGAGACCAACACAAACCCATTTCATCATTTCAGATGAAAACAATGTGTCATCCCACTTACATTAATATTAACTTCATTTAATTGGCTCAAAGTTATTGCAACTATAGACATTTTTGTTTCCACAAGTATAAAATAAAAACTCAGTTATACATATATGATTTGCAAAATTGTTTAATGTTTGATATACCTAATTCAAAACGTACCTCCAAAATAGCTTAGTCAACTGAAAATGAATAAATTAATATACATTAATTTTTTTAAACAAAACTTGTTTAGTTATCAATACATCTAAAATGTATTAGTGGCTAATGTGTTTTAAATACTCATTACTGTAAATAACTTATATAACTTGTATTTTCTCCTCTAATGCACATTTCCCTTGTCTGTTTTTTTAACAATAGGTTTAACACATGCATGTTTTTTATGCAAGTGAATCTGTGTTACCACAAATAACTTTCTTACACATACTGTCCTTATATAAATTAGCCCCTATGCTTCTTTTCTCACCCTACAGTATAAGCATAGAAGTGCAAATTCATTCTTCAACCCAGGAATACCGTTATATTGACCAAATTCTTACACTTTACTTACTTCAAAGCAAGTAACGGCTAGTTGAGACAAACCATCTACATATGGACCCAAAACTTTATGCTCACGAACTTTGAGGGATTGCCGACTCCTTTGAGACAAAAATATTGTTATAATTTAAACTTTGTTAGGAAAATGAATCAGTAAAATTAACTCATTATAGGCCAATGAACATATAAACTTGTTCTCAAAAGGAAAAAGAGTATACAGATGCCAATTTTAATGTAACAGTGGGATTTTTAAAAAATATTTATGGAGATGTTAGAAAAGTTACTTAGTACTTTTACAAAATTTGTAAAGGAACCAGATTTTTTTCAAGGAGGGTGTTAATTTTATTGTTTCTTTTTCTGTTTCATGTCTTTTTACAGTGTAGATATGAAAATATTTTTGTAAAAATAAACCTTTAAATTTCTGCTAAATGAATTTTAAGACAAAATCTTACAACTAGCAGCCTTAATAAACACTACTCACTAGAGACTCTTGACAATTCTGCTTGAATAACTATAGCTCTCTGTAATAAACAGGGTCAGGCTTACATTACACATCCCAGCAGCAGAGATGTGACTTCAAACTGGTTTCTCCAATTTAGATAAAGTGGTGGTAGAGGGGAACAAATGGAAATGCTATCAGTTAAGAAAATAGTTTCCATTCTTGTCCGTATACATTTTCCCCATTAAGAACAGTTAAGTTTAAAGATAGACTGACACAGCCATGATGTGTAATTGACTCTCAAATTAAAAAGAAATTCTTTTTTGAACCTGCCACAGCAACTAGCAGGGTAAACAAATATTATCATTGTTATTTTTATATATTATTAGGAAAACAATGAAAAATACAAACTATAAAATGAAATTAAATATGTACCAAAGTTCCCTCAAATATACCCTTCCCCCCCCCCAAAATAAGACATCCCCTAATAAGCCCAATTGGGCTTTTGAGTGCATGGCAATAAGGCCAAGCGCTTATTTCAGGGTTCAAAGAAATATAGGATTGGGTCTTATTTTCGGGGAAACACGGTACTATACATTTAGAATTAAAAAGGTTTTGGGGGGTCACTCACCCTTTAGGGTCAAGTAGATCTCTGACCTTTTCATTATAGATTTCCATATAGGACACCTCTACTTTAAAAGTGTGTGAATCATTTTGTTCTAAAGTGATTCTCTGAAATAAAGCACAGCAGAGGCGCGGGATCAGACCCAACTGCTCCGCATTTCCCATCATTGAGAAGGATTTTCCTGAGCCTAAAAGAGGAATATAAAGATGCATTTTATATTTTAAAATGGAAAAGTTATCAATTGCTGTCTCTTTCAAAAATGATAAGTAACAAATAATAAACAGTACAAATTGCACCATCACAGGAAAAACGTGTATTTGAGTTAAGGAGGTAGCATACAACAAAGTATCATTTCACAAGAATGCATGTCAGCTACAGAGGGAAGATTTCATAAGCTCAGGAAAAAAATGGCTGCTTTAAGGTGTTCCCAAAAGATGCTACATGTATGTCCACACATACTCACAATCACATTTTACCTTTCAGTTTGTTGTGGCTTGCCCGAGTCCCACGCAGCCGCCCATGGATCCAGAGGACCAAGAGCCGACTGTGGCATGGCAATATCGTCCTGTGCACCTGGCACCTGGGTCAGATACCGAGGGGGACTCAGTGCCAGAGGATGACAGCCAACCAGGGACTTCTGCACGTCCTCAGTTGGAGCTGAGTGACTCAGGAGAAGAGGAGGAGCCTCTGCTTGATGCTAGGGCACGCAGGACAGCTAGCAGGCAGGAGTGGCTCTGCAGGAGGTGGGCTCCTCGCGGGTAAATCTGCAGGCTGATTGGCCACGCCCTAAGGCTATTTAAGGCTTCAGCATGCCAACTTCTGTGAGTTACTGATAACGGAGGAACTAATTGCCTGTTTACTTTGGGGGTTTGAATTCTGGCCAACTTTATACCGGACTTTTGGCACGACGGACTTTATTGTTATTTAAGGACTTTAACATCTAGCTACTAAGAATCCTTTATTAGTAGTAAAAGGATATTATTTGACAAACAGTGTGTGTGTGCGTCATTTCATAGGGCTTGCCGTGCTAGGACACAACACAGTTCCAGATCTCCACATAACCCTGTCAAACAGTTTTTCCTTACCACCCAACAGGGAAGATCAGAAACAATGCAAAACTATGCCCCCAAGACTCAGCCCTGACTCAGAAAAATACTATGCCTGATTGTATTGAAAGCCTCCAAGAGTTCTAGAGCAGCAGTCCCCAACCTTTTGGACACCAGGGACGGGTTCTGTGGAGAGAGGTTTTTCAGCAGACCAGAGGGAGCATGGTTTCCCATGCTGCCTACATCCCACGGACGCTTGTTTGTGCAGCCAGGTTTCTGGCATGTTGTGTCCCCGTGCCGGTCCACAGACCGGGGGTTGGGGACCCGTTCTAGAGAACCACCAGGGTTAAAGCAAGATAACAATAGAAAAGCAGGTTGAGAAATCCAGGAAAAAAAAATCCTGGGCCAAGGAGAATTCAAGAGAGGACAGGGCCTTTCTGTTTATATATAAAAAAAGCCCTATTAAGGCAGAATGGTGGGGAGGGAGGATGAAATGATTGCACCTAAGTCAAGTCCCGACCTTAAGGAGGGGTTCACACAGTGGAGAAGACACTGGTGAGTGGTGGTTCTTTCCCAGAAGATGACAACCTCCGCAAAATATATCATTTCCATTTGGAACTTATAAATACAACTCTTACCTGTTTGTCCATATGCAAAAATGCAAGCATTATATCCCTGAAAGGCTTTCTCAAGAATTCCTTCTCCAAGGCACTTAAACACAACTTGTTGATCTACAAAAAAAAGGGGGGGGGGGGGAAATAACTGAAATGGAATTATCTATACTGTGATGCACTTTGCCCCCTCTGCATCAATCAGATCGTTCATGGAGCTACCACTGTTGCTTTTCACCGACAGCAATTCTAACTTTTGAAACACATTGGTTCATATTTATGACAGTTGCAGTGTTCCAGGTAATGTGATTGTGTTTTGCAACCTTATGACAAGCAAAGTCAATGGGGAAGCCAGATTCACTTAACAACTGTGTTACTAATTTAACAACTGCAGTGATTCACTTAACAACTGTAGCAAGCAAGGTCCTAAAATGGGACAAAACTCTGTCTCATTTAGCAACCTAAATTTTGGGCTCAATTGTGGTCGTACGTCGAGGACTAACCTGTCAAAAAAAAGTCAAGAACTCCCTGTATTTCTATGCTGCCTATTTCACCTAAGTGACTTAGATTCTGCTGAGCCGTAATTTAGTTTATTTTTAGTTTTTACTGATGTGTACATGTCAGAGAATCAACCATAGTCTCTTGCTGCTCTATTGGCTGAAGTTGCTATGTTCCCACTGCCTGGTGGAAAGAAAAGAATAGAACCCACACTGTCCCTGCTTAATAGAGAAGGCTAAAGATGGCAGAGGGAAATTTGGCAGAAAGCTTAGCGATATATGGAAGAAACAAATACAAATAGGTCATGATTAGGACGAGTACGAATAATGCAGTATACAATTTAGCGTGAATTGTAAATTAATACCAGTTCATTTAATGGAATCCAAAATTTAGTTAATGCAAAGCTATCACATGAGTTGTTGCAATTGAGGCTTTAAATGGCAGTTTGCTACGGTTGATCCTTGGCTGAAGGTGTGTGGCCAATGATTGGAAGGCTGATAGGTCTGATGAAGATAGATCATCTTGCAACCTTCCCTGCGGGCTTCCCTAATGACTTTGCTTTGCCAGCAGGGAAGGTCACAAATGGGAATCACATAACCACAGGATATCTGCAACCATTGTAAGTGTAAGCTGGTTGCCAAGCTCCCAAATCACACTTATATGACTGTGGCAGCATTGTAATGAATGAAACTTCGAGAAACAGTTTATCACTCATTCAGCGCCACTACAATTTTGAACAGCTGCTGAACAAGTGGTCATTAAATGAGGATTACCTGTACAGCCCAAATATATTAGCACAAATACCATAACAATTGAGAAAGCAAGAAACCAATGTTTTATGTTAAACAGGAATGGAGAAGAAATTTTTGAATCAGCTAAAGATAGTAGTAATGAAAAATCATACCTGCATATTTGGCAGTGTTTGATTCATCCATAGACCAGAAACAGTAATCAAAGGCAAATACCTGTGGGTAAATGTACTTTAGATCACTACTTATACTTATATGAACCTCAAACCATGTTTTTAAAAGTTAATTAAGCTTACATACTTAGTTTTTAGTTTCCCTTTGATTATTTCAACTAATTTCTTATAAAAAAAAAATAAGACACTAAAAATCCAATCTAATATGCTTATCCTTTATTCCTAGTGAAGAGTTCATCTTAGTTCTATACTCTTCACTAAATAGCTACAGTGTATAGGATAGTAGTCATAAGGTTCTTCATACTTAGAGGTTAATATGAATACAGTTGTATGTGAAAGTTTAGGCACCCGGCTCCTAATCAAAACTATGTATTTCAATGAATTCATAACAGAATGTAAGATCTTCATGACATAAAGTTAAGCAGAACATCTTTCTGAAATTTGGAATATATATTTACTTTTCATGTGCAATTGTGTGCAGATTCAAGGAAAGAAAATTGGATATGACAAGCAAAGTTTAGGCTCCTTTAACTTTGTATCTTACACCACATCTCTTTTTGTAGAAATAACAGCTTCCAAACTTTTCCTAAAAATCTTTCTATGCCTGATTTTGCAATTTTTCCCACTCTTACTTGCAGAAATCTTCTAGCTTAAAAGATTCTTAGTACTCCTGGTATATACTGTGTGTCTGGGATCTTCCTATAAAACTCCAAAATATTCACGTCTGTGGCTTCTGAGATGCATTCCAAAACTATTATTAAGGTTTACAAAGATATATAATATTAAAATTTGTATTGTATGAGATTATCTCAGATTTTGTTCATTTTAAAATTAGCTAAAACGTGGAATTTGACTAGAGGTGCCTAAACTCTTTCATACCACTGTATATGTATTTAAAATATTTTTCAGTATTAGTTTCAGAGGTTTGGCATTATTTAAACTGAAAATTAATATTCCTGTTCCCTAGTCTGCTCTTCCAATTTAAGTGCCTCTCACTTCTATTTTATAGATGAAAACTAAATCCAAGTACAGGATATATATGTTTCTGCTTATTAGAGAACACAATTCACATGTATAAATGTTTACAGTATTTTCCCATTTTTTCATCTCTTAAACAAAAGTGAAAAAAAAGCATATCAAAGTTATTCATACAATCATTTAAATATACCATAGAACACTGCAGCAAATTTAGGCATATATCTAGAGGCTATTCCATCTGAACTGACCTTCAGTAATATATAATCTAGTACATACATTGGACAAAAGGAGACATGGTTGAACATTCACCTCAAAAATTATCATAATATCTACTATTATTTGAAAATTTGTTCATTGGCAAGCACAGACTCTTGTATATATCTTGAAGCCCTTTCTCTGTACCTATTTAACAAATTAACAAAATACAGGAAGTTACACTAAATCACATTAGATTACAAAAGTATTGATCTGAGAGCAAAGTGGCATTATTAGTGCTTAAAACTAAGACCTGTATTATGTATCACTGTAAGCAAATGATCTTGATTTGGAATTACAAACTCAAAGAGAATAGAAATAAGTTGCTTACCTTTGGTAATTTTCTGTGGTGTGGAAATTCAAGTGGAAGATGAGTAAGCATTAAAAAGAATTGAAATCTGATTAGTGTTGGTAACTATTAAATCACTTTAATATACTTTTTTCTAGTGTGAAAGATAGTTGAATTTAATATTTATTGATAGTGGAAAAATGTGGTTTTGATAGTGGAAAAAAGTAACACCAACAAGATTTAGATCAGTGGTTCTCAACCTTTCTAATGCTGCGACCCCCCCGTGACCCCCCCCGCTGCCGCCGTGCCCCCCGCCGCCCCCGTGACCCCCTCCCCACGCGGGCTGCGGGGAGGAAGGGGGCGTGCTTCTGTCGCTATCGGCTGTCCGGCGACCCGCAGGCACGGCCGAACCGGGACCTTTTCACTCCTGCAGTGACGGTGGCACCAAAATGGCGGGCTAACGCGCGCGGCGACCCCTGTGAAATGGTCGTTCGACCCCCAAAGGGGTTGCGACCCACAGGTTGAGAACCGCTGATTTAGATAAAAAATAACTGCTTAGCACCCTAGTAACATTACATCCTCTCCTCATTTGGTGACTACAATTCCTTTCTTAAATAAAAAACAAAATGGTCACTAATAGAACACATGAGAGAGGGGGGAGGGAGAGGGGGGGAGAGAGATGCTGCAAAGATCACTGGTTGCTACTGTTTCATTCACAGACCCACTGTAATTTTGAACAGTTAAATGACCAGTTCTAAGTCAAGGACTACCTGTATGTGTTTCAGATCCCACTAATACACTATGCACCGAGTGCCGAAAAGGGAGTGCACACGCGTGCACACGGCACCGAGTGCCAAAAAGGGAGCACTTCGTGCACGCGTGCTCCGTGCTCGTCTGGGCCGTGACCAGGAAGAGGAGCTGCCCAGGGGGCATGTGCACACCAGAAAATGAACTTCCAGTTCCCGGCACGTACATGCGCGCCGGCCAGCAAGTCTTCCAGTTACTGCTGCGCATGCGCACGTGCCAATCAGCTGACCGGTGCGCATGCTCATGCCAGAAAATGGAAGACCAGCTCTTCTGGTTTCTGGCACTGCCGCACGCACAAAGGCCAGCTGATCATTGCAAGTGCATGCACGCCAGAAAACCCAGAAGAGGAACAGGCAATGCCACGCGTGCCAGGCGACAGGGCTCCGTGTGCCACTTCGGGCACGCATGCCATAGATTCGCCATCACAGCACTATTCTATCTGGAACCTCTGATTAAAGCTCAGCCTCAGGTTTTGAACAATAAAATGACTTCTGCTGTAGTCTATATTTTAATGATTGCTTAACAGATGGAGAAAATGTTTGATCAACCATTTTTTCCTCATTGTTCCTTCTGAAGAAAGATTAGTGATGAGTTGTACATATTGTATGTACTTTGCGTGGAGAGATGAGTCACATGGAACATAAGAAGGATTTGTCATGTGGCATTTAATGTGATAGACAGCTTTTCCATTGAAGGAAACAGTGTATTATGAAAAATGTTATGATAATGGGTACTTACAGTTAAATAATTAGTTTGAAAAAACATAGTAAATTCAACTGAAAACTGGCAGAAAACTCTTGGCCAAATTTTTTCACAGATAAATAAAAGAGTCCTAAAAATGTATATCAACCTATTCTGAGTCCCACACTCAGTGAAGAAACTGAAGCTGAAAAGATACTGGATATTTCAGAAATCAATTAGGTGAAAGGTGCCTCCACATCTACATGAAGTATTTACAAGAAAGAAAAGTAAAGATTTTGGAATTTTTTGATTATTATTGAAAATCTGTGCGATCTCAACATGTGGTACACCCAAGAAGACAAGACTATTTCTGCAACTAAAATGGGGGGGGGGATCCAACAAAAAGACCTGAAAGACTCAGCTGAGTAGAAACATTTATTTCTGCCAAGAGAGGTGTTATACTGTCTGAAAGTGCATTCAATCCTTTGCAATTTCATATTCATTATTTTCTTATTTAAGATCTGTAAACAACTTACACATAAATAGTAAGTATACATTCAGATTTGCAGAGATATGTAGAAGTTGCATCGGTTTCTTCTAGTTGGAAGGGTACTTTGGACATTGCTAGCTGAACCAGAGAGAATTTATGTTTCAGAGGAATGAAACCTCTTTGCAGCCTTGTCCAGCAAATAATCTTTTAACCTTAGGGTGGACAGAAACAATGATATTCACAAACCAGAAATTGGTCAAGGTATGACTAATGGATTAAAGAGCCAAGTGTTAGGACATGATACAGAACTGCTTAAAAAAGAGCCAGACCCCTCCTGAAATTGCATTTTAAATTGTAACATTATTCCAAGACAAGACTGATAAAAACCAGTTGGTCAGAGTCCAATACCTTTAGGTTATAAAGTGGAAAAGAGGAGCTAGTAAGCTGTGTACATGTGTGTATATCAAGCATACTATTTTGCTTACTGCTTTTGCCAGCTTTTTTTCTTGCTATCTTCTATACTTTGGGATAGCTTTCTGAAATAAAAGAGCAGCAAGAACTTTCGGTAACTATGGCTAATTTAGAGAACAGCATTGCTTGGGAAAAACCATGTGGATCCATGTTATGTACCTTCAGTTATTAGCTGCAATTGTGAAACCTACTAAAGCAGCAATTATATTCAAGCTGTGATTCAGTAAATCTGAATGTACACTGTTGCTTTCCATGATGATTGTGCCCTTCTGAAATCCAGAGGTGCTTAAACCTTTGCATGTAACTATAGTACTACTGAGAGCCAATTTGGTACAAGGGTTAAGGCATGAGGCTAGAAACCAGGAGACCATGAGTTCTAGTGCTGCTTTGGGCACAAAGCAGCTGGGTAATCATGGGCCAGTCAACCTTCTTTCAGACCTAGGAAGGAGACCATGGCAAACCACTTCTGAAAAATGCTGTCAAGAAAACTGCAGGGACTTGTCCAGGCAATCTGAACAAGAATCAAACATGATTTAAAGGAAGAAGAAAATACTACTATATGATGGGTTGAATGAAAAGTACTGCTCCACCTCCATATCTTTAGTTTTAATTTGGCGTATGTTAATAAATGAAACAGGAAAATAATTTCTTAAAATAAGCTCTTTTGGTACCTGTATTTACTTTTCCACATGATCACAACCACTTGCTCCACTCTTCTGCCAACAAGGGACAAACTTCTTACAACCATCATGAAAGAACCAGATCTTGACAAACCTTCCAGTCTTTCATTTGAGTCAAACAGATACCCACAATGGTGTTTTCTCTATTTTGCAAAAAGGTAGAATTTGCAAGGCACCCAGTCTGCATAGCCTAGCAGTGAAAATTAACATCACAACTGCCTCTTGGGTGACTTGTGAAGCACAGTGTTTACATGCTGCAGCAAAATTTCCTTTTTGTGCTTCTGAATGCTACTAAACTGTTGTTTCAAAGTTTTGAGTGTTACAATGTAGCATTGAGTTGACTGTGATGCCAGATTGAAGGAAATCAATGTGAATAATATCCAATGTATGCAATTAGACCTGAGGTCTATTTCTCTCTCTTTCTCTATCAACAATATTTTATGGATAGGTGTTTCATTTCTGGGTCATAACAATTAGCCTATGGGAGGTGAGGGGGGGGGAGCTGTCATGATACGAAGAAGAAATTCCTCATATTTATTCTGATAATATGACAACAATTGTGAGCAAATTTCAACTTGTGAAGCTTTCATCTCTACCATAGACATGTGAAGAGCCTATCTTGCAGAGACTTTCCAATATTGAAGAACATAAACAATGGAAACATTACTTTTCTGTGAAATACCAAGATTGACACAAATTTTCTTTTGACTGTTTTGCTGGCTGTCTGTAATCATATCAACCTTTTCCCATATGAAACTTGTTAGCTGTCATCATAGGTCTTCCACTTGATCCTTAATCACACAAATCAGTTCTTCCTGGTTCACATCTTTATTTTTTGGCCCAGTAGTGCACAGTACTCAAGTCAACAGAGTACTTGTCACCATAAATAACCTGCATTCAACAATGAATATCATTAAGAGAGCCTCTTTTGGCAGTAAAAAATTCAATCATGGCATATCCCTGAAGCAACTGAGAGGTACTCACTACAGTTTTCGATTTCACAAATAATAGCAACTTTCCCTCACTAACTTCTTGCCAACTAAAGTGAAAGAACACATCAGAGCTTCTAGCACAGTGATGGCGAAACTTTTTGTCCTCATGTGCCAAAAGCGCGCATGCGCAGGACAGCGTGCATGTGCGTGCCCACACCAATACAATGTGCGCCCCATCCCCCTGCACATGCATGCGAGACACCCCCCCCGTGCCCCGTTTTGGGCCTAGCAGGCCTCCCTGAAGCCTCCTGGGACAAAAAGGGCGCAGGGGAGGCCACACACCCCCACTCCCCCCCCCACGCATACCTATGCTGTTACAGGTGTTATGTCGGCTTTGTATGCAGCTTTATTCCTCTCTAGCATTCATCTCCATTGTTCAGTGATGCATTTCCTGCCTCTCTAGGATCTACCTCTATCTGCTCCTGTGAGGCATTTCCTGTTCCTGTTGGATAGTTATATTCTCGATGGCTTATATAGTGTTTTAACTGCATTTTGATTAAACAACAGCGCTGCAGAGACCCGAAAATCAGCTGGCCGGCAGGAGGCGCGCGGGCATGCGCGGTGGAGCTCAGCTGGGCGACGGCTCGCGTGCCGGCAGAGAGGCCTCCGCGTGCCACCTGTGACATGCGTGCCATAGGTTCGCCATCACGGTTCTAGCATGTCAGTACTGCCATCTATGGGTGATAACACTGGAAGCATCAATTTTCCTTCAACCCTAATTTTGTTGTTCAGTTCTAGTCCCACTAACATTATCTTTTGCTTACTGTTTAATGAACATTACAACCCCATGGTTTTAACTGATCATGTCAGTATGGAGTGATTATTTACTGCATGTGTCCATCTGGGCCACAATCTTATGTTCATCAAGAACATAATGTTTTTTGGGAAGTTCAAGGTTTCAGCAGGTCCAAAGTTTATGGGCTACATTTAGTTGCTGTACACTTGAAACAAGAGGATACTGAAACAAGATTATAACACTGGAAGATATTTTAAGCATGCATCTAAGTCTCTTTTCGTTAAATAGGCCATTTGCTGTTGCCATTGTGCTTTTTAGTAAGTTAAATTATTTTAAGAATTTAGGGAATGGCTGACTTACAATATCTTAATATATCTATATTCAACTGCATGTAAAAGATTATGATGGGGAAAGTGAAAACTTCACTATCCAAAAGGAGACTATATATTGTTGGTATTATTTGCTGCTGAATGACAAGTTTTTCTAAGTTAGATTTTCACCAATTTTAGATCAATTTTATATTAATTTGCATGAAATTCTGCAATTTCAGACAGATAATACATAGCAGACTTAAATTTATTATTCAAACAATAGTAATTATTTCTGGAAGAATGGATAATATAGGGTGCCACAAAGCTCAGCTAGATTCTGAACCCTTTAACATTTCATAAATAATTTGGATAAGGAGATGGAGAAAATACTTAGAAAAGGTAATTAATTTCTAATGTAGCATAATGTAGACTTTCCCTCATTGGATCTGTTCAAGTAGAAGTTGAATACAGGTAATCCCCTACTTATGACCACAATTGGGACTGGAATTTGCAATGCAATGTTAACTGAGTTACACCTGATTTTACAACAATAATGGGAATAATCTTTCTGAAGAATTAATGAAATAATACTTTATGGAGGTTAAAATTTTCTAAGTAAAAAGCTTCCAGCGTTGCTGATACAAATAATGGAATTTTGAAGAAAAAAGAAAACCCCATGTTAAAAATACCAGTACTTATGGTGAGATTACACCAATTTATATCTGTTTTGTAATAGAAAGTCAAATTTCCTTTAAAAATACACGGAGTGTTAAATTCATAAGTCTACATAAAGATAGTCCTCACTTACCGACATTCATTCAGCAACCGTTAAGACAGCACTGAAAACGGAAATCTGTGACCAGTACTCGAAGACGCGGCCATCGCAAAATCCCTGAAGTCATATGACCACAATTCAGGTAGTAGGCAGCCAGCGGGTGGCAGCTGCAGTTTCGTGTAGACACATGATCTCCATTTGCAACTTCACAGCTGGCTTGTATCAAGCAAAGTCAATGAGGAAGCCAGCAGGGAGTCGAAAGTCGCAGTCACATGACATCATGCTTAATGACCATAGCTGGAACTGATATTGTAAGTTGGCAGAGTCTACATTTTTTACTTTATGACCACGTTGCTTAGCAATGGAGTTCCCAGTCCAAACTAAAGTTGGTAAGTGAGGATTTTTCTGTACTTTTCATGCCGACAGACATTATTACTGATACCAATAATTAAATTGTCCCTGAAATGCCAGTCCTTACATAACTTTGTCATAAAACATGGCACAAGGGAAATGTGCTGGTAAATTAATGTGTTTCAAAAATATATGCTTCATTCCCTATGGTGGATTTCTATCACTGGTTTTTCAATCCAATTTTTAATTTCTTTAGGGATAGAGAGTGCCAGAGTGGTTTTAAAGAAAAAGGAAAAGATATATATGAAACCTGAATTTAAAATTTCTGGTCAAAAAGAGGGTTATACTACAGCAAGATGTCTATGTACAGCAAGATGTCCAAGAATCCAACAAAAGCCTTTAGTTTGGATTGATTGAATACTTTTCTGAAACCTCTCTTGGAGATCCCCAAAATCTCTATCTGAGAATAGTGTTATGTTTAGAATCTTTAAGTCTGAAGTAACAGATGCAGTTATTCATATGCTATTGTATTTTCAATAGAAAAATTTAGGACTTGTTTCCCTTTGATTCAAGGCAGAGTCAAGAGATAATGGAAGAGCAACACTTCATTTTTTTGTTTTGAATGTTTACAAATTACAGGTAGTCCTCGACTTACAACCATTCATTTAGTGACCGTTCAAAGTTACAACGGCACTGAAAAAAGTGACTTATGACCGTTTTTTACACTTATGACCGTTGCACCATCCCCATGGTCATGTGTTCAAAACTGGTTCATGTTTATGACGGTTGCAGTGTCCCGGGATCATATGATCACCTTTTGCAACCTTCTGACAAGCAAAGTCATTGGGGAAGCCAGATTCACTTAACAACTGTGTTACTAACTTAACAACTGCAGAGATTCACTTAACAACTGTAGCAAGAAAGGTCATAAAATGGGGCAAAACTGACTTAACAACTGTCTCACTTAGCAACAGAAATTTTGAGCTCAATTGTGGTTGTAGGTCAAGGACTACTTTAAGGTTTTATTTTGTTTTTTGCTATTGCCAAATACCCTGCATCACTGTAGGTTGGATATCCCTAAAAGAATCATCCTTATACTATGTAAGATATTTTTGTCCCAACTGATGTATCATGTTTGCTTTTATATCTCACTGTATCTTAACCAAACTCATCCTTAACTGCAAATAAATATTGAAAAACACTATTAAAAGTGACATGCTTGCTCTTTTATAACTAAACCATATTTCCAACATTTGTAAAACATACTTTCTTTCAATGAATCAAATTTCCATAATACAGCCAAAAATGTAATTTCTGGAGAAAATGATATATTAAACCCTAAAGATAATATCAGAAGGTATAATTTATTTAAACTGGGATTTACCACCACAGATGCTGGAAAAAAAAATCTACTGTGATATTTCTAAATAAGGGCCACGACCAGAAGAGAAAGCTTTTCTAAAAAAGATCCCTATTTTAATATCTTAATAGTACTGCCACAGATATGTCATCTTAGGACCTGGGTTTTAATAATTCATAATTTTAGAATAACACCCTGGTAATTAGTATCTCACCCAACATCTGAGACAATGCAACATGGTTAACGGGGAAATGTTTATATTTAACAATATTTTAATATTTTATAAACTGAAGAAATGAACAGGATGAGCAATTTAAAAGAAATCAGAATAACTTTTTTTTTAGTTTTCTATAAATAAAGGCTAAGGATGCAGTCAGCTGTTACTCCATCCGCTGCTTCTGGCAGGTGATATCAAGAGGGCTTGCATAGCAGCTTCTATCTGGCTGATAATACGTTGGATAACAAAACAGTTGGTATCTGTCTCATTTCACCAGACACTCCACTTAGATAAGATGAAACTGAGGGTTTTACAACGACCTACCAACTCACCACAGCTATAGCTTTTACCTATTAACTTGGTCTAAAGCTTGAAGCTATGATAAATAACCACATCAGCCACTATAAATGGCATATATTGCTTCTAATGAAAAAGTGGTTTTTAAAAAGTTATAATTAAAAATGTTATCTAAATATATCTTCTTTTAAAAATCTCTGCATAACGTATAATCTATGAAAAAATACAAATTATTTAACTCATTACAATTAGAGATATCCACAACATTTTAAAATCAAAATATTTCATGTCCAAAATACGTTGCATTAATCACCATAGAAATGTTTAGAAGCCCTGGTTTCAAGCTTAAAGCAATTATTTTGAACTTGGCAATAACTCTTCTGAACTTGAAACACTTTCAGATTGGTCTGAATAACCCACTTTGAACTTGATACTGGGTGTTTCAACTCAAAATGTTTTGCACATTCCTACATGAAATATAGTAATCATTTCAATCTGCATTGGAAATTATAGAAAACAATTAGGACTTAAGCACACAAGAATTATTATTAATTCTTAAAAACATATAAATTATTGTGTTACAATAGGACTTATTTGGTTGTTATCAACTTGATTCTATGTAAATGCCAGCATGGTGTAATGATTAATAATGAACTCAGAGTGGAAAGACCCAAGTTTAGTCTTCTCTTAGACATAGAAGCCAAATCAATGTCAGCTAGCTGATAAAGCTAGCATCTTTTCACATTGTACATTGTAAGCTTTATTGGAAGAGCATGTGAAATACAAAAGAAATGGACCATGCAACTAAGCAAAACAAAGAATAAGTAGTAGTATCTTGATAGCAGAACTGGACATATTGAAGCTTCTTACTTTTACTATCTTTGGATATATCTAATTTTAGATGGGACTGGGCTATACCTTCATTAGGCTATTGATAACAAATTAAGAACTACAACTAAGTCAGTGGATAGATGAGAATCTTGAGAGCACTTCTGGAACCGTCATTACTCCTGGCTGATAGCCACTGTGGCTCAAAAAATTGCCACTCAGCTTTTGGTGATACTACACCTGGAGCTGTTACTAAAGCAGGTATATTATTGCCAAATACAGGTCTGCTTTCAGAAATATTTGGAACCTATGGCTGGTACAAAATGAAGCCAGACCTAATATTGTTGTGATATATTGGAAAAGTCTGGTTCACAGCTTACTTCCATTTGAAGTTCTATCAATGGGCAGGAGGGGGTAGATATTTCTCATCGTGGACAGCAGACTCTGTAATTACCTCCTGCAAGAATCCTATCTTGCTCTCTCTTCTGAAAAAGCTGTAAAGCAAGTATTTAATTCACCTATTGCATTGTTTCACAATAGTTTCATTATGGGATCTTTATTTTAATTATTAGACTGCACTATACTGTATAGACAGTCCTCACCTTATGACCAGAATTGGGAGCAGAATTTTCATTTTAAGTTGTTGTGGTCATAGGTTGAGTCAGGCCCAATTTTACCACAGGTTTTGTGGTTGTTAAGCAAATTACAGAGTTATTCAGTCAATCCAGCTTCCCCAAAAGGCATTTACCACCAGAAATGGGCAAAAAAAAAGAGCTGCAAACCATGATTACATGACCATAGGACACTGCAACTGATTGTAAATGCAAGCCAGCTGCCAACTGCCTGAATTATGACCACATGACTGTAGAGGTGATACAACGGTTGTAAGTGGAGTACAGATTATAAGTATGGTGGAATCACCGACTGAAGGAGAGGGAGTCCCTTTAGGGCAGTGGTTCTCAACCTTCCTAATGCCGCGACCCCCACCCCCTCCCCGCACGCGATGAGGTGACAAAAGGGGCGTGTCGGGCTAGCACGCGCTTAGGCGACCCCTGTGAAAGGGTCGCGACCCACAGGTTGAGAACCGCTGCTTTAGGGGGAATAAAGAGACATTCCAGCATGGAATCAGTTTGGGAGAGAAAATGTCTGAGGTCAAAACATTAGTGTAGTGGAAACTCCAGCTACACTGGAGGGATGTGTTAAGAGGGGGCCAAGCTTAGAATCCTGCACTGCGGAAATCTCCACAGACTTGACCTGTCTCAGAATCCCTGAAGCCTTCTCTGACCATTCGCAAGGGAATGCAGTTAATCTGACAAGATTCCTATAAGTGATCAACAAAAATATCTACCTGGGTATATTCACTAGTGATTCTAGTTTCGTGCACCTGACAATAAGTCACTTTTTCCAAGGCTGTCATAACTTTGAACCATTGCTAAATGAACAGTCATAAGTCAAGGACGACTTGTATATGTTTTCAGCACAGTATAAGCTACCTGGCGAGTTATTTGCAGACATAATTAGTAACATGTAGCAACTAACATTTGTACAAACAAGCATTACACATCCCTTTGCAATTTCCTCCAGCGCTTGCAAAAGTTAGTACAGTTTCCGTAAGATACTGTACTTGTGCAGAAACATCTTCTAATTGTTTCACTAGCTGACTTGGAAGACTTCTTCCAATTATGAGTGCCAGAGGAACTGCAGGATGCGGAAGAGAGCAAAGCAATATGGCCACTTCAGTTTATTCTGAAAAGTGAAGGAGCCACGTTTCTTCATGAAACAGATTCCAGAGTGAGCTTTCTTTTATCTTTCATTGAAGCAAACTATCCATATGGAGCCCTACTGTTTAATACATTCAGATGTCAATGTCACACTCTACATTATAGTGACTTGCGTTCCTAGTATAATGTTGTAAATCAGTCATAGCAATCCATACTAACTATACAATTGGTATTGCACTGATATAGAGGACAGATTCTCATTTGCTCAAAAAGATAATCAACTTGATTCAATTCAAATGAATCTGATTTAGAAAACAGATTTGACTTGATGAATCAAAGAGATTCAGAAAATCAATCCAATTCAGTTATCTGAGCTTAACTGGGTCAATTTGCTTTGAATTTCCATTTGAATAAAAAAAATATTTCTGGGCATATGCTGAGGCTTTGAAATAATTTAGATAAATGTAAAGCCATCCATTTTGGCCTTCTGATTTGATTTGGAAAGCTAATTCAACTAGGAGAGTCAAATTAATAGCCTTCAAATCAAATCTCTGAATCCAAATTTCTCACAGCCCTAATATTTCCTTTAATTCCCTGGAACTGTCTTGGTATAATATAAAATACTGGAATATATAAGTAACACAAGAAGTTCTAAAATTATACAAAAGTATCCCTTACACATCAAATGGTCACTTATCTCTCGTCTCCATAATTAAGACATGTAACTTTCATTGAAAGGTAGGCTCAAATAATGTAAGTTCCCTTTTTTATAAGAAAGCTGTAACTCAGGTTCACTGAATAAAAACACACAGAGACACAGATTCATATTATAGTCAGGAGACCACTCTCAAAAAGTAGAAAATGTAAATTTTCCTTCTGCATCTTTGCTGCGTAAGTCCTCCTTATGAATCTCAAATGAATGGGGGTGGGGGAAAAATCCAATCTATTTTTAAAGTTATTTTGGTATTTTGGATGATTTCCAATTGCTCTTTTCAGGGATTTATAAATAAATGCCAGATATATTCTCACAACTGAAATAAACCACAATTAATAAGGAATCCAGGAGAGGCACATGTTTACGAACCTTTGCATTTAAGCGCCAAGAGCATCCATTTTTGCCTGAAATTCTAACTATCTTTCAGATCAACCCAAACACCATGAACATACTAGTGTAATGCAAATCATTTAGAAGACAGCTGTTAACTTTTTGTTCATGCAGCTCAATACTCCGCAGGTTAACTAACCTTATTTCTATTTGGCACCTGCCTGAGCCAGAGGGGAATCATGGCCAAAACTGACTTTTTTTTTTTTTTGAACAGAGGCAGATTATGGAAGCAGCTGATGTGCAGATAACAAAAGATGTTGGGCTCCAGAACACAAGTTTGAATTTGTTCTTTACCTGCTTTCTCCTTGCTTGTTGTTTGAAGGCGGAGGATGCAAGACAGTCTGATTCCCTTCCATTTCCACAATACACTTGGTATTCAACTCCAACTCTAGAATGTAACACAGGGTACTTCAAAACTTTTGTCTCCCCAAAGGCATACTTCCCTTCCAGCTCTCTTCTGATTGATTGATTGATTGATTGATTGATACACACTTCATCGCTAGCCAGCGGGGACTTTCCCCGATTCTTTCTCATGCCTAGCAAAAAAAAAAAAAAAAAAAAAAAACCCCATTCCCATTTGCGACTAGAAAAGCATAGGAAACGAGATGGGCGTTGTTCTCCAAAATACTGAAAGGAGCGCGGCGGGGTGAAGCCCAGCAAGACACTCGAGAATTTTTGCTATAAACGCTCCGGGCTCGCACACCGCACAATCGGAGAGCTCCGTTTTTCGCAGGTTCGCACTCCACACCCCGCTTCCCACGACCTTCCGCCGTTGCAAAGAGTTTGCTGAAATGGTGGGACAACAAACACACACCCCCTTTCCCGAGAAGCTGCAACTCTGAACTTTTTGCTCCCCCCCCCCAAACCTTTTGCAAACAAGTGCATTCTGCAAAGAGCCTGCCCAGGGAGGAGGAGGAGGAGGAAGAAGAAGAAGAAGAGAGGGGATCGTTTCAGGGAGAAATGAGCACGATCTTTATTCTTCCATCGGATTTATTACCTCGCCTGTTCATGGGCCGGACCCTGACGGCCACTTTCACCTTGGTATCCGACATCTTTCCCGGCAAGCGAGGGTGAATCCTCCCCGCAGAAGCGAACGCAGGTCTTGGGAGCCTCCTTCCCTTCGCCGGGACCCTTCAGAGCCGCGGCAGCCGCTCGCAAAGACTCGCCCGCAGCCGCCCGGGCAGCGCGACGAGCGCGGCGCCGACGAGGCTCATCCCGGCCCGGGAGGGAAAGTCACGGGTGGGGGGGTGGGGAGCCTCC
>QLTV01002447.1:458257-505785 GCA_003457575.1 Thermophis baileyi
CGAAGCTCGAGGAGGAGCAGCAGCAGCAGCAGCCGCGGGAGAAGAGTTTCTCAGAGACGCCGAGGCGGCCGCCTCGCTTCAGCCTCGCCTGCGCGACAAGCTCCGCTGCCGCCGCCTCCTCCTCCTCTCCCCCGCCACCGCCATCTTCCAGCTTCCGCGGCGGCGGCGGCGGCAGCAGCTCCTGCCTCGCTCCCTTCTCTCCTGTGGAGATTCCGAGGGAGCGGGAGGGGCAGCTAGGGCCGCTGTCGGAAATACCCGAGCGACTTCGCCCCTGAGAAGCGAAGCGACGGGGGGGGGGAGACTCCACGGCACAGCCAACTGCCCGAAAGGGCGGCTAAAACTCATGCGCGAACTTTCCCAGGCCGCCAGCCGGGAGGGCGGCTGGCGCAAGCGCAGTCGAGCGCGTCTCTAAGTCTGGGTGGGTGGGGAAGGCGAGGTGTCGTGCTCGTTCCTCTCTCCTCCTGGAGGGGTCAAGAGTGAAAAGAGGGACGGGCGGCGACTGTAGATTTTGAGCCGCCTGACGGAGCAGCAAGTTTAAGGCTGCGGGTTGTCCTTGGCGGACGGTGGAAGACGGGGACGTGGACGGGCGTGAAATAGCGCGGGAGCGATTGCCCGCGCGGAGGAAAAGCGTGGAGTGGAATACAGGTAGTCCTCAACTTACGACCACCATTGAGCCCAAAACCTATGTTAAGTGAGAAATTTGTTAAGTGAGTTTTGCCCCATTTTACGACTTTTAAACGTTAAAAGTTAACATTTGTTAATTGAATCACTGCAGTTGTTAAATTAGTCACGTGGTTGTTAAGTGAATCTGGTTTCCTCATTGACTTTGCTGGTCAGAAGGTTGCAAAGGGAGATCACATGACCCCAGGACACTACAACCGTCATAAATGTGAGTCAGTTGCCGAGCGTCTGAATTTTGATCGTGTGACCATGGGGATGCTGCAGCGGTCATAAGTGTGTAAAATGGTCTTAAGTCACTTTTTTCAGTGCCGTTGTAACTTGGAACGGTCACTAAATGAACTGTTGTAAGTTGAGGACTACCTGTCGTTTGAAAGGTCCCATCTGCTCCAGGGTGCGCTCTTTGTTTCTTTTCAGCTACGACTCGCCGGGATCGAATAATTCACTTAAGAAATCGGGGTGCGGCACTAGTCCGAATTTTGGAGATCACGGAACCACCTTTAACCCTGTTTGCAACGTAATAATTTGTCCCCTTTTCTGCTTCCTTCTCTCCCCTTCTTCTTCACTTGTCAGCCTCCCTCCTTCTTCTGGATCCGCCGCTTCTTGTGAACAACTTCCCCTGTCCGGCCAGAAAGGGGTGGATTTATTTTTATTTATTTATTTCGTCCTACAAGGAATGTTTGTGTCTTAACTGCTGTCAAGCCTTTTTCTCCTTGCTGGTAAAGTTGCTTAAAGGAGGAGAGAATGGAGTCCTGAGGTACAGGATGGGCTTTCTATTGACCTTCAATAGCAGGACGAATGAATTCAGACATACAGGAACTCCTGTCGTTTGCTGACTGTTCGAAGTTAACAACGGCATTGAAAAAAAACGACTTATGACTGTTTTTCACACTTATGACCGTTGTGGCATCCCCATGGTCACATGATCAAAATTCAGACACTTGGCAACTGACTCGTGGCAGTTGGAGTGTCCTGAGGTCATGTGGTCATGAAGGTCACCTTTTGCGACCTTCTGACAAGCAAAGTCAACAGGGAAGCTAGGTTCACTTCACAACCGTGTTACTAGCTTAACAACTGCAGTGATTCACTTAACTAGAGCAAGAAAGGTCATAAAAGGGGGCAAAACCTGCTTAACTATCTCGCTTAGCAACAGAAATTTTGGGCTCAATTGTCATCCATCAAGGACTACCTGTATACCTCCGATTTAGCGCTCAATGGGAGAAGAATGTGGATTCCTTCCCTTCCTAAATGCATGCATGCATACAACTGAAAGGTTGCTGTGTTATAGAGTGTAGATTCCACCCCTTCTGAACCCTAAGCCTTACAGTAATAATTATGCCGTGTTTTGCCCTAAACGTTTTAGGAAAAATCTTTTTCTTTTTTGATCCATGACTAATAAAAATCCAGAGTGCCTCAAATTCTCTGTTTTGATCCTCGCCATCAATGGGACATGTCATAGTACAGTATGTGAACTAGGCCTAGATGACTAGGTCTGCCCACTGTACACTGTGTTTTGATTTGTTGGTGGCTATGTATTGTCTGATTATAGCTTATGAGTGTGTGTGAATCTTCGAGTCAGTTTTTGACTCCTGGCAAATGCCTGGACGAGTCCTACAGGTTTCTTAGGAAGTTTTCTTAAGTAGTTTGCCATTGCCTCCTTCCTAGGTCTGAGAGTGGCTGGTGCAAGATCACCCAGCCTGCTTTATGCCTAAGGCAGGATTAGAACTCGCAGTCCCCTGGTTTCTAGTCTGGTGCCTTAACTACTACCGTATACCAAACTGGCTGTCCCAATTACAGCTTACTTCTTAACGAAAAAAACCACAAGAGCTTTTTCAGTACATTGTAGTTCTTTTTAAAAAAAATTGACACAGTCATTAAAACACATGGGTGCTATTTGTCCCTTGAAGCCATGTATTTTGGTGAAGAAGAAACTCGGTTTAGTGGTTTATTAAAACTAATGCATACACGATTCTCTCAAACAATAGGAAAAGTTACGTTATTTAATCAGTACTATTATCAATTCCATACATGTCCCTATGGTGGTATGCTTTATGATAGGCAGTCAAAGAAGTAAGTGTGGGTGAGAAATTAGCATACTTAGACTGACATGCTATTTCCTTCTATTGCAAAGCATAATGATTAAGGCTTAATTGGGTGGTCATTGTTCTCTGTTCACTTTTAATTCTCATTTCTCTTCTGGAACTGGAAGATAAATTGCTTGGTCTACAAAACATTTAGCAACCCTTTTTCAGTTTCTGACTTATTCAACACAAATTAGCGTGAACTATAGAGAAAACAAGACTTCCATTATTTGCCCCTCCCTAAATCATCCACTCTTCATCATTATGACAAAAGAATGTCTGGTATGTAAGAAACAGATCCCCATCACTCAGTTATGAACATGGATTCTGAATTGAAACCAGAGGTTCCTGACAAAAGAGGCCAAGATCTAAAAAGCTTAAGAATTTAGGACAGATTCCTTAAATATATAGTTTTCAAAAATACTTTCTGAAATCATATATACAGTACAAATCATAGCACTTTGTATTTCATGTTTAAGTCTTGTTTAAAACTAAAATGCTTTCTGTTAACGGAAAGTCCATTAGTGTATCATTGTAGATTTGTAGAAAAATAATAAATTCTTACATAATAGATAGGCACCCAATTCCATAGAACTATGCAAAAAAAAAAAAGTCCTTGTATTACAATGCCTTTATACAATCTCTAGACTGGCCACAGTTGGAATGCATTAGTTAGAATCTGTGCAGTTCTAACTAGAATATATATTACAAAGGATTCTATAGAGTTATTTAAAAATGCAGAAAGAAGCAATTGCTGTAATCAAAATTGGTGGACCAACTTTTAGAAAAAGGGAATTTAAAAATATCTTTTGGTGTAAATAATAGGACCATGTTTTTCTATGCAGCTGACTGGTGGAAAGTTTAGGTAAGATAGAAGCATCTCTTCATTGCAACATATTGCCAGGGATATAATTTGCTATCATAATTCGGATGACCCGAATGGAGCAAATCTGATGCATCGATTAAGGCACTATAAATATATAAAATCAAGTGTCCAGTTAACATTCTGTCTCAATGTTATTTTCCAATGAAGAAAAAAAAAGGAACAGGGAAAGAGTGACAGAGCACTATGGTTCTTTGACTTCAACAAGGAGAGGAAAACCTCGGAGATAAGATAAAGAGTTCCCCGATGGAAGTCTTAACAACCCCAACATTAACGCTGCAAAACTCTCTTTACTGTGTTTTCCTGTATCACAACAGAGTTGGAGAACTGCCAAAGAGCTCCCATGTTAAAAGTACACAAGGGGTACAACATTTGTCCCAGATTAGTACAAATATAGCATGTAGAATGGCCCAGATATTGGTTGCTTTATTTTGCAAGAACTGCTGGAATCAATTCCCCTTCTTCACCATCATCATCTAAGCGAACAATCTGTTGATTCCAAAAATCAAATGATCATTTCTTGAACGTGGATAATTGTTTCACTAGAACCCATGAAGAGGGAGACAGATTGAGGTAAAAGTATTACAACAGCAGTGTTACATTGTATGCAATCATGTTTCAGGCCTGATTTTGTTTGCAATTTGTTCTGACTTTAATTTTGCTCTCTGTAAACCTTTGGAACAAAGCAGACCATGTTTCTACATTGTGTACCATGTGATTGTGATGTCCCTGAACTGGAAAAAGAGGACATCTATAAAGGATGGCAGTTTCTGAGCAATAGCTGCAGGTCTGTTTTTAAACAGAGGATTTCACAGAATATACTAAAACTAAAACCTGGGTCTCATATAATTTACATTCAACTAAACAAAATTATGGCTTAACGTGCTGGCCTTTCTCATACAAGAACATGCCTAAAGAAAGATTAAGTTCTTGCAGTGTTCAAAACAACAAACAATCAAGTTCCACTTTAGCCTGGTGTGGAATGTTGTAGGAAGCCATCCAATATATCGTTTCTCAGTTTCATAAATTTTGAAAATGGTGCTACTCAGGGGTGGGTTCTAACTTACCATGCCACCGGTTTGCTTCCTCCCGCGCTGCATGGCTGCGCACACATTGCGTGCTGCATGGCCACACCATGTGGGCACATGCGCACTTCACATGCGAAAACTCGGCTTCTGCGCATGCGCAGAAGCAAAACAAAAAATAGCAAAAAAAAGCAGAAAACAAGATGGCAGCGCATGTGCAGTGCTGAAAACTCGGCTTCTGTGCATGCGCAGAAGCAAAAACGAGCAAAAAATTCAAAAAAAAAATCCGATTTTTCCCCCCCAAAAAAAGATGGTGGCGTCCACGGACCGGCACCGACAGAACCGGCTCCGTGACGTCACCACCGGTTTACTACTGGTTCTATAGAACCGGTGCGAATTGGGAGGAACCCACCTCTGGTGCTACTTGAATATTGTACCATTCTTCTTTAGAATGTTTATGGGGTTTTATTATTTTCTTTGAAGGTAAGGAATAGGTAATGTTTGTCCCATATGCAGTTTGCAAGTCCATAAAAACTTCTCAATGTGTTTTTCTGAAATGTAAAGGATAATGGAGAGACGGGGAAATATGTACAGGAGACACCATTCTTGGCCCCCTTTTTTTAGTTTAAATTCTGTAAGGGTCGTTTCCATTGCCTGTTGCATCCTATACGTGCTTGATTTTCACTCTCATTTAAAGTCAGTTCAAAATCAAATCTACAATACAAGAATAATAACAGACCCGTTAGCTCAATCAGCTGAGCAAGTCCAACTTGGGGTATTGATGGAGACAGGGTAGAAAGGCAGTTCTCTTTTCGTTGGCTGTCTTTCCTTCCATTCTACAAAACTGCAAAAAGTTTTACTCTAATACAAAATAGGTCTGCAATGTTTGCTGATGGATTTAGGTCATGTTACCCTGAAACATCTGAACTGCATCAAAGTTGAACATTATTTTTAATTAAGAAGTGTTAATTTTGCAAAGAACGCGACAAAGGGAGGCAATTTTCTCGTGTATACGGTACTACAACCATACATTCAGCATATGTCATATATCAAGTAGAATTTATTGTATAGGTAGTCCTCACTTAAGGACTGCCCTGTTTAGCAAGTATTCGAAGTTATGATGGTGTTAAAAAAGTAACTTTATGACCAATAGTTGCATTTACAACCATGACGGTTTCAAGTGCATTGCAACAGATGGGTGTTTATGACTGTTGCAACATCCCACAGTCACCTGATTGCCATTTGTGAACTTCACAGCTGGCTTCTGACAAGCAGAGTCAATGGAGAATCTGGCAGTAAAATTGAAAGTTGCAGTCATGATGTCTCGCTTAACAACCACAAGTGATTCACTTAACGATTGAGGTAGAAGTAAGGTTGTAAATCCGTGGTGGTCGTGCGTTGTCTTGCTTAATGGCCACATCACTTAGCAATGGAGTTGCTAGTCCCAATTGTGGTTGTTAAGTGAGGACGCCCTGGAATTCCTTTGAGAAAATAACTAACTTTCCATTAACTTTCTAGCTATGTTCTTCTTTTGCAGCAAAAAACAAAACAAGAAAACTAAAGGGGGCAGTGGTGTTGGTGTGATTGTTAGTGTTGGTTTGGTGTTAGTGTGAGAAGGGAGGAGAAGGAAAGGGAAAAGAGGGAGGGAGGGAGGGAGGGAGGGAGGGAGGAAGGAAGGAAGGAAGGAAGGAAGGAAGGAAGATAGCAGAAAGAGAAATAAAAGAAGTAAAGGGTGGCCTTGCCAATTTTGGTGCTCATTTTTACTCACAATCCATGGATACTGGACAGGAAAAGATTCTCCACTCTGTTATAGCATGCAGATGAAAAAGGAAACCCTTGGTGTAATTTTTGTGTTAAGAATCTCATTCCAAAAAGTGTAACTTTCTTTTTTCCAATATGGGGAAGTAGGCAAGGGACATTGTGGGCATGCAATGGGTATCTTAAGCTTTCTCTCTGTTTTAAGATATTTTTTTTCTTACCTGCCTGCAAATTTTTAAAAAGAGGTAATATTTTTGGTTCCCCTCTACTCTGGGGGACTCTGAAAGCCACGACTATAGGAATGCTGGCAAGTTGAACGTGATTCAAGGCTGCACTTTATTATCCCTGCTTATAGAATAGATTTTTGGAATGAAAGACTTCCTAGGCAGAAGTATGAAAATTAAACTTCATGACTTAAAATGAAAACAACATTCAAGAGATCCAACTCAGTTTACTGGCACTATATCTCTTTTGGCCCAGAGCTATTAAATGAATCAAATGCTACTGTGGTTATTTATAGGTTATTTTAAAAATAACCAGAATACATGTTCTGTGGATGTGGGCAATATGTATACACTAATCCAAACTGTGTACAGTACAAACTTTTCTCCTGCCTCGTGAAGTCAATTTTTTGATCTTTATTTTACTTTTCAGTACATGGAGCCAATGACATGACTAGTATTGAAAATACTTCTTAATCCTGTCAGTTTTGGTAGACGCTGTAAAGCTTCATTTCTGTAAATGAACATGGAGATACTTGTCTGATGGTATCTTGCTGTGCTGATGTGAAACATATTTTTTTGCCAGAAGTAACTCTAGGATATTTGACTGCCAACTTTTTCTCCAACACACACACACACACACACACACACACACACACACACACACTATATTTATCCTAATTCCATTCCTTTTCTAACTACAACATACCAGATGGTAAATTTTGTGCAAATCATGGGAAGGATCCAGAATTAGCTTCCGGAGAATTAAAACGTTTTCTTCTATTGGCAGAAGGATCCAAGATTTAACAGCAGTTTGCTCTGAGAGTAGGGGATGGGGCATAAATTGCAGTGAGTCCTAATTTAGTGCTTCTCTATTCAAGGGAATGTCCCAGCCTTCCAGAGCATAAAGGAGATGGGGAAAATGACAAACATTGCCTTCCTTATTCTTCCACTCAGAAGAACTCTGGATGCAATTCAGTCATTTGACTCAGTATTTTTTTCCATGTGGGGTTCCAAGAATATGATGTTTTTATAGCCTCTCATGAGTTTTTCATATGTAACATATGTAACAATTTTAATTTACATAAGGATGCTAGGTAAAGAGTAAAATTCCACCAGATTAATCAATGAACAATGTGCAACATTTTTTAACACCCCAGGAGTTAGAAAATTATTTGCTAACACAGATTCTTTAAGTTCATCCCATAGAATCATTTGTATGTTCTTGTTAAGAAAACAGCAACAGCATTATGTCTTGTGTTGTGAGGAATACATCTGCATTCTTCATGTTGTGAATTCTAGAATCCTAACAACGCCAAGACTGAAAAAGCAGGAAGCAACACCTGCTTAACCATGTGTAACTTTAAAACCTAAGTAGGATTTGGTCGAGTTGGTAATTGGAGGGGAGAACACAATGAATAACCTAGTTGAGACTAGACTGGAAAACTGAAAAAAAAAAAAATCTGAAAGAAAACAATGGCAAACTATTCCTCCATTTTCCATGGATGCGTTCATGAAGTTGATTTTGAAGGAAGTTTAAATCTGCTTTTTGTTAAATCTAAGTCAAATATATGTTAGTAGCAACCATGTTTATTTTTTTGGGAGGGGGGTTGTTGTTTTTTTTTAAAAAAGAGCATGCTTTTTGAGACTTTACCCCTTCAAGGAAAAGATGGTGGGGTGAAAATGCTTAAATTCCATTAGCTATCCCTCCTCCTGCCCCCTAACAGAAGTAAAATGGGTGTCCAACTATATTCTATTCTTTGAAGCTAATTTTCGGGATGTTTATTGGATGAAAACAACCATGGGGTATAATAGCGAGCAGAAAAATAGCTCCAAGGGAAATTGCCAGAATTTCCTTGTTTTTTGGTGGGGGAAGGTTTCAATTTAAATGGAATTTATAATTCTGAAGACTGTATTTCTCCCTCCCTCCCTCCCTCCCCCTCCCTCCCTTTCTCACACAAAAATGTAGTTAATACATTTAGATATATGTTATCTGCATACGAATGCATCAAAAATATCACTATTATGTGTTATATATTTCATTCACACCCATTAAAGAAAGGAATATGTGATGTAAAATATAATTCTGTATATGTACAGTAGTTTGTCCCTTACATTGATGAAATGGTTGATCTATTCTAAACTATATCTCTTCTTTGAAAGAAATTCTGTAGATAGTACTGAATTATCTTAACACTTCGCTTAATGTTCTCCACATGCAGGTTTGCACTGGTTTAACTAGCTGCAAGGTGTTTAAAAAGAAATTAATATCATGATATGGAAGTGAGTCATCCTCATGCCTTGACTAGCTGTGAACATGTCACTCCAATGCCCTGCTTTGTTCCACTTTAAATTATTTACACGATGGCACTGCAAAGTATTTACTGAAGGCAACTTTTCCCAGAATAACTAACAAGTATCATTTCCCCTGATGTTTATTGGGTCAGTCTTGGTTATAAACCAGCCTTTCTAAATTTACAAATTTAGTAGGTCACATGTGGCTCCATATATTTCTAAATTTACAAATTTAAATGAAATATCAACTTCCAGAATCCTCAGTCACATTGGTTAGAAATAATGTGATTGGCAAGTTCAACATAACTGGAGTCAGGTTAAGAAAATGAACAGAAATCAGAATTGTTTTCTAATGCAGAAAAGAAAAGAATCTTTTATTTTGTTTTAAGAAACTCTAACTTTCTGTTGAAAGGATCAAATAGGCTGGCTTTGTACCATCAACAACCCAAAGAGAAACTCATCCTATCCAGAACTGAATGTATAGTTTCAAAGTAGGTCACATGTGGCTCCATATATTTTACTATGTTAATTCTAGTAGGGATGATCATTTTGCAGTGCAGTTCCATTCAGAAATAAGTTAACATGCCTTCCATTTGGGGAGGGAGATACAAAGCTGCAGAGCTAAGTTTGTCTCAACTTGTTTGAACCGAAATCCACTACAGCTAAGCCAGAGAAGACTCAAACCCACCAGCCGGAGAATTAAGCATTTTGTATATTCTTCCTTGAAATTGTGAGCTAGTTGAGTCCCACCCAGACCACTGTTCAGCTGAGAGTATATATTTTTAAAGAATGATCGCCCCCATCCAAAACGACTAGAGAATTATCGGATGTGAAAGTTAACGCCAAAGGGTAGGAAAGACCATGAGTTATCAATGGTGTACACATAGGGAATTCTTCAGGTTTTCCGAGAGAGAAAACGGCTTGGTTATAAGCATCAGTTACTATTACTTGCCCTTCCCTGCTAAAGGTCACAGCGCTGGCATGGACTTTGGAAGGGAAGACAAGATTCAGGCCAAAACTGTCCACCTGACCGATTAGCTGCAAGTCTCTGTTGAAGATTTTCAGTCTGGTATTGCCGTAGCAGGGCCCTCTGGCCATCAAATGTTCGATGACAGCGATGGCTCCAGAGACGGGCGAAACAGCCACTTTCCTTGGGTAACACAGGTTAGAGTACAACTTTTTCACTCCCTTTAATTCTCCCTTTTTAAAGTCAGCTGACAAGCAGTACAGAGCACCTGCCTCCGAATCGGTCATGAGGATGTCGTTTTGTGGCAGGGTGTCAAGGCCCCACGGCAAAGAAAAGGACTCTGCGATGACCATTTTGCCTCTGCCGTCACAATCGAACACTTTGACCGAACGATCCCCGCTATCTGTGACCACAATATGACCATCCAGCGTGACCGCGACGTCAGTTGGGTACCTGAGGTCATTTCCGGATTGCCCTCTTTCTCCAAACTGCTGTATGCAGCTGCCACTGAAGCTAAACAGCTTGATTCGTTTCTTGCCATCGTGGGCCACTGCTAAACAGCTGGAGCTCTGGCACACAGCCAGCCCCGTGGGGTTGATCAGCGTTCCCCAGCCTCCAAAAGAAAGATGAAAGGTGAAGGCCTGAGATCCAGGGGCAGCCACAGCCTCCCTTCTCCCTACTGTCCTTCCAGCAACCGGAGTCCGATTGGCTGAAGGACTCAAGATTTCCATCAGGTGCAACAACGGCAAGCAGTCGCTGGTCTCTGATGCTTTGCAAGCCCTGCGACAGAAAGGGCACTCCAGCCTGAAATTCCGAGGGTGGGCCAGAGACATGACACACTCCAGGCACATCACATGCCCGCATGGTAAGTTCTTCGGCCGATGTTTTTTCTCGGGGTTAAAATTTTCAAAGCACACTTTGCATTCGAGCAGATTGTTCTCAGACTGATCCAGCAGCTCTGTCATGATTTCTGTTTGATCAGCGACTTTGGCAGTCATTAGGAGAAGTCTAAGAGGATTGATTGTTGCGCTGCTGAGGAGTGGAAGGGGTGGGGGGGAGTGCTGTGCCATCTGGTCACATTGGTGTGGTCACAAGACCCTTTTACCTCAGAGGCCTTTACGGATGGCTGCAGTCCACAATGCAAGCTTGCGTTGACGTTTGCTGCCCTCTTGAGGACACACACAAAAGTTCTTGCGTGAGGAACATCTGGATGCAAATAATTGATGCATTCCGTTTTCCTTCATTGGTTGTAATGTGAGAAAAAGGAGATAGAGCTATGCACCAGAATCACTGAAAGATGAATCCCAACAATTGTAATATCCTCCATGTAAACATATTTGTTTCGGTGAATTTGGGAAGCTAGCAAGTCTGATTTGATTCGCAAACAACTCACATAAGATTAAAGTCCGTTAAAATAGACAGAGCAGGGAAGGGTGAAAGTTGATTTGGCAGTCTCGGCTGATTAGAACTAACAATATAAGTAATCCTCTTTTAGTGACCACAATCGGGACCTGCAATTCAGTTGTTAAGCAAAGCGGTGGCTAAGTGAAACTGCGACTATGGTTATGATCTTACTTCAACTTTTCTTTGCTTTACAGACCTGCAAAGATTGTAAATGTGGGCATTGGTTGCAAAACTGCTTTTTCATCATCATTGTACTGTAACTGCAATTTGACACTAAATGAGGCAGTCACTAAACAAGGACTACTTGTATTCATAGTTTTGCTAAAAAGATTCTTCTCTTAAATGTATTACCTATAAAATACTTTGGTAGCTATTTTTTTTTAAACTAAGAAATAAAAATCTAAAAAGCCAGGAATGACTAGGTAGAAGTGCTGATCTTGGCTGATCCCGAAAGGATATTAGTAACACAGGATAACCAGGAAATGCTTGGACTAGGAAATAAAAAAATTAAAAATATTGGAAGAAAACAATGGTAAAGTAAGTCCCTGTGCTTTCAATAGTTTAATGTTCATTGTAGTTGTATTGTACCTATAGTGAGGAAAACAAAGTTCCACTTACCAAGATGCCTTATGTTACCCAACTTATAAGAAGGGACATAGTTTTTAAAAAGAACTTGGTTGGCCACTGAACAGATCAGTATTAAAAATAGAATTACAGAAAGTCACTGGAACAAATTAGCTACCAAAGGAATTACAGCAAACATAAAGGAGATTTTGGCATGAAGAAGGTATAGAATTAGCGGAAGCTCTTCCTAAAGACGGCTAGCTCTTCCTAGTGTTTATTGTGTTAGGAAGCAGTGTACATTAAAGAGTAAAAGCAGGTACACCACCTTTAACCTCTCAGTCTTGCTAAATTGACAGATAGGATAAGAATAGGATATCAACCTTTCCAGGTAGATCAGGTGGAACATATGACCAAATAATTTAATTCCACTTTATTGTGATGCTACATTAATAGAATCTACCAAGTTTGAACCACAATTCTCTTGCTGTTACCTTCAGAGCCCGATAATAGACTGTAGGGAGGGTCCCTCCTGACCCTCTTATTCTGCCCATTATACAGCTGGAGGCTATGCTCCCTCTTAACCTGTTCCCTAGGTAGCATCTCTTCGCCCCATCTCCCAAGGTCTTCCCCATTACTATTACATAGAAAGGCAGTTTGGTTCAAGTATCTGGGATCTGCAGAACACTTTGACCTGAGAGTAAGTGGGTTCAAATTCCCCTATATCAGTCAGCAATGTCAACTTGTCAACCAATCTTCTACCCTTCCAGCTATTTCTGTCTGCTGGGCATCTGCTACATAGTCAATTGTGAATCATTATCCTGACATAAGATTAAATGCCATCTTGTCCTCATGTAGTGAAGACTTCTAGGAAAAAAAATCTGCAAGGATAGAGATCAATGGAACTGTTGCTCTGGATTCCTTTATGCAACAGATCAGGTAGAAAGACAATTTCCTGAATGAATGATATCAACATTCTGATATACAGAATAATTGGTCCAACAGTCTTTCTTTTGTAAGCACATGTTTACATGCACCCATTGTGCCTTTTAGGGAGAGAGATAAACAGGCTAGGAAGTAATGATCACTCACTGCACTCACTTTTTAGATTAAAACAGGCAACTATTTTTTATTTTTGATGGCATGATACTGGCTTTCCCATTCTGGTACTTTCAGTGGCTAATTTTAGAAGACAAGAAAGACTTGGCCATGTGCAGCTCAATTTTACTATCCATTAAATATGGCAGATTGTTGTGGGCAGATACTTACCACTATAACAGAAGCTAACATTATAGGCATCTCCTGTTACTTGGCTATATTCACCCTTAAGCTGAAATAGATCTCTGAATCTCACATTCCAAGATCGCTGGGGGAGATCAGAGTACTATAATTACCAATTACCCCTGAAATGTATCTGATGACCCAGTGCCATCATCAAAGATGCAGTAATGATAAGGTGGTATATAAGCAAAACCTTTCTTTCTTCTCTGGGTGAAATTCCTTCACAACACCTTAAAACAGAACCAAGTCTCCATTCCTAATTTCACATGTGGGGGTGGATGGAGAAGATGGCAAAGGCCATAGCCACAGCTAAGTAAGGAGCTGCCTATAGTATATGCCCCATAAATTGACTAAAGAAGGAAGAACCCCAGCTGTGAAATATCTTGTCCATGCACAAGTGCCAATAACTGGCTTGGGCTTATACTGCATTTTTGTTTTAAATATTGGAGATCAGAACATCACTTTTATGTATTTTCTGTGACTTCTCTATTATTGTTTCCTGAAATAAAGCAAGAGAAACAAATGTTTCCTAACACTTAGACTTCACTGAGTAAAGTTCATATCATATTAAGAGCCGAGGTGGCGCAGTGGTTAGAGTGCAGCACTGCAGGCTACTTCAGCTGACTGCTAGCTGCAGTTCGGCGGTTCAAATCTCACCAGGCTCAAGGTTGACTCAGCCTTCCATCCTTCCGAGGTGGGTAAAATGAGGACCCAGATTGTTGGGGGCAATATGCTGACTCTGTGAACCGTTTAGAGAGGGCTGTAAAGCACTGTAAAGCGGTATATAAGTCTAAGTGCTATTGCTATTGCTATATTCAGTCTAGTAGCAGATTTTTTTAATAAAAAAACTAAGTTATTATAAGGCATAAAGGTTTTGTGAGCTTCACTTGATTTATCAGATGAGCCAAGTGCTGGCAAAAGCTTATGCCTTATAAATAAAATCTGTATTAAAAGGTACCTTGAGACTCTGATTTGGGACTACCGTAGAGTGTAGGGACGACCTACGACCACACCTGAGCCCAAATTTCCATTGCTAAGCAGGACAGTTAAGTGAGTTTTGCCCCATTTTACAACCTTTCTTGTCCCAGTTGTTAAGTGAATCGCTGCAGTTGTTAAGTTAGTAACAGTGGTTCTTAAGTGAATCTGGCTTATCAGATCTATCAGAAATATAAAGCAAAAAGCGAAGGCCGTAACTGTATTTTGTACTCAACTGCCCTGAAGAGTCAGAAGTCACTGCTTTTTTCCCCTTCTTCTTTTCATCTCACATTTCTTTCCCCTTTCCCCTCTGATCCTTATTTCCATTTGTATTTTATATTACAATACACTCTTATAATAATATATTACTTATTTTAAATATAATAAGTATTTGAAAAAAAAAACCAATGCTCACATTTGTTTTCTTCTTCTTCCTATCTCTTTTATATTTTTATATTGTGCTTTTCAAATTATAAACAGGTGAGGAGATCTCATTTGCTGGAAATCTTTCATAAACTACTCTCTTAATACTTTTCAAATAAACTGGTAACCAGACAAAAGCAAGCCTTTGTGTTAGCTATTTGTGTACCTATCACAAATAGAATTGCCCATAAAGTATGAACCAGCTTTTGATATATTATGCTCTTTTTTTCCAAACAGCTTGGTGTTAAGTGACAGGCGATAGCAGCCAAGCAGGATGGTATCAGCAGAAGTTACTGGAGTTGAAGGTCTCCTGAGTCTTGCCAATAATTTATTATTTATCTCTCCCTCACCCAGTTGGTGATTTCTTACCACGGGAAATGACTCATTCTCCTAAGCAAGGTCAAACTTTTGGCATGCCTACCACTGCTTGAAAATATATCAGCAATAGTACTGCAGGTGGGGGTGGGGAAACAATCTGCACAAACTGGTTGATAATTCAATGATTCTGACTTCTGGAATTTCATGTTGGCACATTCTCTTCCTGCCTCAGATTGCCTGGCTGAACTTGTTGCTCAAAGCAGATGCCAGCGCAAAGCTGATCTTTGCTGATCCTTGGATAAGATCAAGACCAAGATCTCGCAATAGTATTTGGAAAAAAATATATCTTGGAAAACAACTGTGTGGAATCTCTTCCATATCCTTGTCACAAAAACTACACATACACATCCATAGAGTCATCCAATTTTAAGCTTGACTTGAGTGAAGTCTTTACCTTATATAGCCTTATACAGAAGTCTTTACCTTATACAATAGAAAAGCTGTGTGCCATACATCAGGTGGTGGACCAGGCAGAAATACTACGAAAGGCAGCAAACACACATGCAACAGGAGGCCTCTAGTAGACATTTTACTGAGCATCCTACAGCCAAGAAACCTTTTCCAGCAAAGTCAATATTGTGTAATGTTACGAATTTATTTAGCTCAGCATAATGCTGATTATTAGGACAAACCCAATAGATGGGAAAATGGGGAGAAAGCACAAATCCTGATGTAACTCTTGGTATTCCATTTTAGCAGTGTAGGTATATTTGCAAAGGCAAATTTCAAGAAAATTATTTTCAGAGATAGTGATAATCGAAGAAAGTGTCTGAAGAATGATCGATCCTTAGACCAGAAACATTATGGTGTCTGGCAACCAAGTGGTTTTCCTCATCCTCCGAGGGGTAGGTCTAGGAGTCATCTCGGTTCTTTCAATATGATCAAGTATAAAACCTCCCATAAATAATCTAAACCCCACTTCTTATGTCGCTCTTCCAAACTATAGACTTTTTCAAGACATTGAATATCGCAGTCTTTTCCTGGGAGGAAAGAGAAAAAAAATGACTTTCAATGGTTTTGACAACATTCAACATTGAATCATCCTTCCATCCTTCCGAGGTGGGTATAATGAGGACCCAGATTGTTGGGGGTAATATGCTGACTCTGTACACTGCTTAGAGAAGGCTGTAAAGCACCATGAAGCGGTATATAAGTCTAAGTGCTATTGCTATTCATTATCCTTTGGGTTTTGAATAAACTATTCTTTCCCCTTCTGTTACACATTATAAATGCCTCATATGGGGGAAAAAATGCTTATTTTTAAATAACTCTTATCAAAATAGGATTCCTAAGTTTATACGCTGCTATGATAAAATCTGTTTTAATCACTTTAATATGCTCTCACTTAATGCTTTAATTAATAGGGAGGCTGTTAATAGGTTTTGCAATATTGGTGTATGATGGTGAAGCTATTTCCTCTGCATGCTTTTGAGCTAAAAAAAACCCAAAAACCTGAATGAAAGACTATGAATGCAGACAGGCAGCCATAGCAAATAGGGGCAAGAGTGAGAAAACAATTATGTGCATTTATATTGAGAGATGTTATTCTTGTTAAAAATTGGACCCAGAGGTAGCCTACCAACAGGGGACACCCCCTCCATAAATAGAAGGCATTTTCCAACTAAAACAAGTGTCTTGCATGAGAAATGAGATTTTAAAATAATGCTGTGCTTCTCTTAGCACTATGCATGCCAAAAACCTTGGCCAGTCTCTCAAAATTCATGTCACACAAAGGACTCGCCCAGTATTTCAAAATACACACTAGTAGAAGCAGTTGCACCATTTCAATTAACCAGTGGAACAGCTTGCCGTCAGAAGTGGTGGGTACTCCATCACTGCAGCTTTTTAAGAAGAGACTGGACAGCCATTTGTCTGAAATGGTACTATAGGGCTTCCTGCTTGAGCAGGGAGAAGACCTCCAAGGTCCCTTCCAACTCTGTTATTCTATTCTGTTCTGATCCCTTATGGACCACGTTTTCTGCCAACGTCCAACTTCCCAAGCGCTGTTCTCACAGAGCTTTGCTCAATATGTCATGAGGCATATTAACACAAGGCTACCCCAAATATGAGGCATTCTTTACTGTCCTTTGTACAGCTTCCTGCAAGCACAAGGCCATGGCAACAGGAATGTTTTCCACCGGCATCACTCTAGATCCAACTAGCTTGAAGCAGTGCAGAGAAATGAGTCATGTCCATGTGGCACAGTCGAGATAACATGACTGGGTATGGATTGAGGCAAAAAGAAAAAGTCCCTGTCCTAGGTCTGCAAAGTGGATTTTGTCCAAAATAGTTAGGAAAGGTGAACACAAAGGGGTGTTAGATTTATAGTACGACTCTGGGATCTAAAAAGAGTTAGAATAAATCCAAGAATCTAGATTGAATTACTAGAACTCAGCATGGAAAGTAACCTTGAACTGGAAGGATACGGTATCTGTTTGCTAGACGTGCAGATTCAAATTCCATTTTTTCCTAGCACAAAAAATTGGCAGAAATAGATTGAGGTCGTTGATATTTCTCCTGAGCTTTTGTTTTTGTTTTGGATTGCAGATGTCTCTAGATTCAATGTAGGAAATAAATGTTCCTACATAATATCCCTGCATATTTTCAATATAGAACACGCTGCATTTTTTTCTAAACATTAGCTCCCAGGCATTACTAAGAGTACGTAAGACAATAGGTCAGAAGAATGAGCCTGAGTAGCTGACCTCCAAACAGAACAATCATTTGAACACAGAGAGGAAAAGATTCTTCATATAAGCAAATGTATATCCACATCAGCAGAATGCATTATTTGATGTATACTTTCTATTTCAAAGACCTCAATTTAGTGGACTTTGCATGCGACGGAGAAATGTTTCACTACACTGAATGTTTTGTCTATTAAATCTAGAATTTTTTGTGCAAATGTGCCATTTACATTGATTATGCAAATAATGTAAGTTGACAGAAATGCCACTCATTTAAATTTATCAGACATTTGGGTGTAAACAGCAGCTCCTTCCCCAAGTATCATATTAAGGTACTGGCTTGTGGGGTAGTTGACATGGCTCTGTTCCCTACTAGTCTATGAAAATAAGCATTTTCATTCCTGAAGAGGACAAGTGCCACTGTAAAGCACTTTTGGACATAGGTTAAAGCTTCTTTTTCATTGACTCACCAAATAAACTTTTCACGTCTGAATCAGCAACATAGAATGGTGGACCTACAACAGAAAAGATGAAGTTAGAAATTCAGAAATTAAAGAAACCCCAGCCATAGCCCTAAATGTTCACTTTTAAGAAATGAGAATTCAGGGATTTATTTAGTTTAATGTCAATTCAGTTCGTAACAGTCCATTTATATTTTGAAAAATAGATGAATGGCAGTAGAAATGTGAGGGGAAAAAAGGACAGTCACTTGAGAAACTTTATGCAATGGCTTGCTCTTGATAATCTGAAACTGCACTCCCAGTTTTAGTTCTGAACTGAATGTTATAAAATTATGGCAGATTCCTAGAATACTGAATAGTAGATTTTTAAAAAACTGAATTGCCATTGCCATACCCTGGAGAGTCATGAATATTTTGGTTGTTCATTATATTATATTCTTATACATTAGTGATCTGGTTTGTTTTAATCATTTTTGCACTAAATCGTGTCTTTAAATAGGTTTAAAAAAATAAACTATCATGGTTGCCTAGTTTAAAAGCTAAAGCCATGAAAAAGACGCAAATCACTGAATACAGTAAAAGTATTGGAAAGTGTTAGAAAGGATTTCAGACCCACATTCACTGAGGGACCCTATCTGTTTAGACATGCTAAGCCTGCCCTCTAATCATGCTAGATCAGTATTTCTCAACCTGGGCTACTTTTAAGATGGGTGGACTTCAACTCCCAGAATTCCCCTTGCTGGCTGGGGAATTATGGGAGTTGAAGTCCACCCATTTTAAAGTCACCAAAGTTGAGAAATACTGTGCCAGACAGATCCCATACTAATCTTAAGACCTTGCTTCCAATTACAAAGGATGTAAGATTCTCCCAATATCTAGCTGAGACTTTAGTCCCAATGTCTTACCTTTGTGTTTCTTTGCATCATACAACAAAGTAACTAGAAGGCAGCGACACATTCTGTTCATTAGTGATAGTATCAACTGGACATAGCTAAAAGGAAAGAACAAGAAACACGTATTGGGGAAAACTGATATTTTATTACAAAAAAGGAATTGAAAATGCAGACCATGAGAAAAGTTGGATTCACACAATATGATGAGCTGTGATTCTTAAACCTTTTTAAAGTCACAATTGGGGTTGATGCAGACAATTGTCTTGCTAACCACGTTAAAGCACAACTGACTTACTGAAAAGGTTTGTTTCCTATAATTATGCCAAGCCAAAACCATGCTGCAGCTTAGCATGGAGTGTGAAACAACACAACTGCTGCTGCTTCCTTTTCCTCTGAGTTGAAGGAGACATATACCGAGTGTCCATTTTATCTCCACAACAATCCTGCGAGGTAGGTTGTGGCACATTTGAAGAACGTTAAGCACAACAGCAAACTGGATCTCACCCATATATGTGTGTGTGGGCAGGGAAAGAAGCAGGGTGTTACTTAAATTTTCAGGTTCAGGCTTTATACTGGCTGCATTTATGTGCTATAACACAGCATATTTTGTTTGGTTTTACATATACACAATATATATGTTTAAACCCCTGCTTATGTCATAGTAGATCCATGCTGCACTTACAGAAGAGCCTACTTAGTCAGCCTTAACTAAGTTCAGGTTTGTGAAGATAAGGACTACAGAGTAACTTTAAAATAGTTCATTTAGTAACTGTTTGAAGTTATAACGGCCCTGAGAAAAGTGACTTATGACTGTTTTTCACAGTTATGACCACTGCAGTAACTCTATGGTCATGTGATCAAACTTCAGACATTTGGCAACTGACTCAAGTTTATGACGGTTACAGTGTCCCAGGGTCACCTTTCGCGACCTTCTGACAAGCAAAGTCAATGGGGAAAACCTCAGTTAACAAGTTACTGCTGCTCAGTTACTTAGCAGCAGAAATTTTGGGCTCAATTGTGGTCGTAAGTCGGGGACTACCTATACTAAGCCTGTGCAATGAAAGACAAGTAGCACTGTCCAGTGAAGGCACAGATCACAGTTTAGAGATATCAACCAAATATCTCCAGAAGCAAGTAACATCATCCAAGGTGGTTAAGAATTAAATTAAAAAAGCAAAACGCTCCAAAAGTCCAGATGTGAGCAATACCCAATACAGGGGCTAAAAGGATAATGAAACAATTGTGGAGAAAAGTGTGAAGGAATTGTAGAGAAGCTAATTTGGATACCAAGCTGTTCTGATGGGAAACCAACCAACCCCTGAAGCAAACCGTTATATACATTAGCAAAGTCTTGATGGGTCTCTCAGAATATTCGGTCCATAGCACTAACATGCTGCACTGCATTTCCTACTAGGGTTAGGGGTGTCAGCAGAAGAGAAACGAAGTATTTGAGTACTGCTGTCATTCAAGCCTAACCAAACCTTACATGTTACCTGTGACAGCGCGCTTGCGATTTAAATGTAATGACCTTGTTATGTCAAGTATCCCAATAATTATTTCATCTAATATTGCAAAAGTTATTTAGTAAAGGTATCCCCAGTACAGAATGACTGGAACAAGTTAATCACTCAGGAAGAAAGAGCAATTTCCTTGGCAACCAAGGCCTCAACAAGCAACACCGTAGTTCCTGATATGAACATAAAATGCAGTTCCCACTTACTGACCGTTCTCTCTCAGAAGGGTTCACAGCTACTAGAGAACCTCTGTCCCAAATCCCATCAAAATGACCAGTGACAGAGCTACAGGACGGGAGAGAAAAAGTCACATCAAACGTAGTAAGTACTATTTTTAGTCATACCAGAAAAGCAATGTTACATAAAAAAAAAAAAAAGAAGACAAAGGTTTTAAAATCCACATGAGCAAGAAACAGCCTAAAGATACAGCTTTTGATATGGATGCTGAAAGTTTTAGAGAACTAGGGAGAATGTATTTTACTGCAATATGCTTGATATGATCCAAGAATCAGAAAATGAATTGATATAATTGCTTCATTTGCACATAATGCTACGCTATAATATGATGCATTCATTCTGACTTAGGATCATTTGTGAACCAAGACACATTAAGACATATGCCATAGCACCGTGATGGCGAACCTATGGCACGCGTGCCACAGGTGGCACGCGGAGCCATATCTGAGGGCACGCAAGGTGTTGCCCTATGTCACCTCCAGTGCGCATGCGCGCTGGCCAGCTGATTTTTGGTCTTGGGGAAGGCCGTTTTCGCCCTCCCCAGGCTTCAGGAGGCTTCCCTGAAGCCTGGGGAGGGCGAAAAATGGCCCAACGGGCAAACCGGAAGTTTGGAAAAACGGACTTCCGGTTTGCCCGTTGGGCCGTTTTTCGCACTCCGGAGGCTTCAGGGAAGCCTGAGGGTGAAAAATGGCCCAACGGGGGGGGGGGGAGCCGCATGCGTGGGGATGTGCGCATGTGCAGTGTGGCGCGCGTGGGGGGGTTGTGTGCTGGCACACGTGCGCGCACTCCCATTTTTGGCACGCAAGAAGAAAAAGGTTCACCATCACTGCCATAGCACTTATAAAACCCCTAACTGGCATCCAAGAAGTCCTCACTAAGTTTTCTCACAAATTCCCAAACTCTATACGATCACTAGATCTTATAAAATGTCAGTATTCTTGCATGAGACCTTATGATACAAGTAACAAAGTGTCAGGAGATTTGACACTTTGATAGTGATTTGATAGTGAGTTTTGGGCCATTTTAAAATATTTTAAAATCAATTCAGAGACCTGTACAATTACACAATACAGGTAGTCCTTGACTTACAACAGTTCCTTTAGCGACTGCTCAAAGTTACAACGGCACTGAAAAAAATGACTTATGACAATTTTTCACACTTACAACGGTTGTAGCCTTCCCATGGTCACATGATCAAAATTTAGACGCTTGGCAACTGACTCATATTTATGACGATTGCAGTGTCCCGGGGTCATGTGATCACTTTTTACAACTGTTTTACAAGCAAAGTCAATGGGGAAGCCAGATTCACTTCACAACCATGTTACTGACTTAATAACTGCAGTGATTCACTTAACAACTGTAGCAAGAAAAGTTGTAAAATGGGGCAAAATTCACTTAACAAATGTTTCACTTAGCAACATAAATTTTGGGCTCAATTGTGGTCGTAAGTCGAGGGCTACCTGTACTATGTCACAGTGTTCAGTGCTTAAGAAGATGATAGATCCCTGGCTTTGTTTTATATATAATCTAGTCCTGTGATGGCTAACCTTTTTGTCGTCGTGTGCCGACAGCGTGCACGCATGCCGGCACCCATAATGCAATGCAGGGGGGCCCTGCGCATGGGTGCATGACCCCCCCATGCTCCCCCCGCTCTGCAGATGTGAACGCGACCCCCACACTCCCTGCGCATGCGTGCGCGTCCCCCCGTGCCTCATTTTGGGCCTAGTAGGCCTCCCTGCAGCCTCCTGGGACCAAAAACAGGCTGCGGGGGGGGGAGGCGCACCGCCCCCGCCCCCACACATGCACATGTGACCCACCATGCATGCATGTGCATCTCCCGCATGCGCCCTACCCCCCGCACATCCCAAAAATCAGCTGGCTGGCGGGAGGTGCGCATGCATGCGCGGTAGAGCTGAGCTGGGCGACGGCTCACGTGCCCGCAGAGAGGGCTCTGCGTGCCAGCTGTGGCACGCGTGCCATAGGTTCGCCATCACGGATCTAGCCCATTTATCAAATATTAGCATGATGTGTGAGCTCAGCCAATGTCTATTTTCATGGCATGAAAAGCTCATTACCCATCATATACACACTTGAGCCAGAGTAAGATTTCCCATAGATGCATAGCAGATAGAGTTGAAAGCCATCAAATATGTTAAATGTGTGGAAAGACTCAGTATTAATTTCTTCTTACCTGGTTAAATCATATAGATTGCAACAATAGAGACAAATATTCAGAGATGTGCACTACAATGAAAAATAAATGATTTAAAAAAAAAGATAAAGCAAGAAAAACGTAATTAACATTTTTAACATCTAAACATTCTCTCTTATTTTATGATTAGTTGTATTTTCTTAGTGGCAATGCTATACTGTTTCTATAGGCATAAAACAAAATTAAGCATTAAATAATTTAGCATTGACGTAATTAAAGCAATAACATGTTTTAATTTTCATTTAAGATGAGCTTTAATAGATATAAATGTGTATATGTATATATTGTATATAATGCTTAAGAATAGTGAACTATCTAGCCTTAAACATGCAAGGTGTTTATTTACATTTCAGTTTAAATAAAGGAACTTCAGAAGAAGAATCAGGGTTGAATTTTACAGTTTTCATTAAGGAGTTCACTTCTATCATCAAGACATTCTATTCTTTCAATAACAATTATAGATTTTAATTCCACTTTCATTATTAATACCCTAATGCTATGAATTACCGACTATACTACTTTTGGAATAATTAATACCGGTATCATTACTTCATTACATGTATTTTAATGATGCCCAATTCTCATTGTTGCTATTTTAATTCATGGTTTGCAAGAATCCATATTTTAAATCAATAAACAGAGACATATCTACTTTGGGCCACTGGTAAAAATTTTAGGCTAAGCTACACAAATAAACATAATTACATTTCTACGAAGAAAACAGAGGGTTCAATACATACTTTCAATAATTTAGCTCCAGGGATTTCTGGAACTATTTCTTCTGAAAATGAAAGATTTTGTTCCGTGTAAAAGTCCTTCAATGCACTTTCACTAATTTCCACACCAACCACATGGTGTCCCATGTCAGCTAACCTATACAGAACAATAAAACATGCCATGTTTACTCATGTATTACTGAGGTGTGGTTAATAATAAAAGAAGACAGTTCAAAGTCCTCTTTGTGTTAGTGGGCAACTGCATATTATAACAATCAGGATATTGTCTGTGGAAAGTTCTATTATTTTTAAAGCAAATAAAACTTTGGACTGAAGAAACTGAAGCACAATGCAATAGAATGGTAAGAAGCAGCACTGAATGCTTTGTCCTACTTTGCTTCTCTACTTTTTTGTAAGACTTTTTAACCTGCTAAATATCATGGGGATTTTTTCCCATTAAGTTAAAAGCATAGGGTGCCTTCCTCCCCATTTTTTTTTCCAATAGCGATGTAATAAAATTGGAATATGAAGATGTAGATGCGTGGAAGAGTACAGCATCTGGTTTGAATGTAAAACTGGTCCAGATTATTAACTTACATTTTAAACGTTTATTTCCACATTGATTAAATTCACTCAGATGGTGGATCCTTGATAAACTGGGAACATTTGACGAAACATGGCATCATAAACCACCAATGCACTGATGTAATGAATGAGATTTCCCCCCCCCCCCGTCCCCCACTTTGTTCAAAGTGAGGCACAGCCCAAATTACATTGATTCCTTTGGTGACTATCAATCAAACAAACAAACAAACATAGAAAAATCCATTTTGATACTAGCGGTGTTGTGAATAACATAGACTTTACTTCTATAATACATTAAAAAGTATGTGCATCCAAATGGGTTGCGTTATTATTCAAACAGAAAACTTTCATATTTTATTGATTATCGTATTTTTCGGAGTATAAGACGCTCCGGACTATAAGACGCACCTACCTTTTTTGGGCAGGAAAACAAGGGAAATAAATCTGCCTCTGCCTCCCAGCAATTTGCCTCCTTGCAGCAAACAGCCCATTTCAGCTTCAGCACAGCCTGATTAGCACAAGCAGCTAATTGTCAGTTGGATCGGCCTCCCAACGATCAGCTGTTTCAGGCTGCAAGGAATGCCATAGCCAATTGACGCCTCCATGTGCCCCATTTTCGGCAGGTGGGCTACATTCGGTGTATAAGACGCACCCTCTTTTAGGGGGGAAAAAGTGCGTCTTATACTCCCAAAAATACGGTATTCTATGAGCAGGGAGCAATTACCTTTCCAGATGTTGTTGGGATATTAGGCTTAGGAGCTTAGGAACTACAGGTTGTCCTCGACATATAACCACAATTGAGTCCAAAATTTCCATTGTTAAGTAGGACAGTTGTTAAGTGAATTTTGACCCATTTTATGACCTTTCTTGACATAGTTAACTGAATCACTGCAGTTGTTAAGTGAGTAACATGATTGTTAAGTGAATCTGGCTTCCCCATTGACTTTGCCTCTCAGAAGGTTGCAAAAGGTGATCACATGACTCTGGGACACTTCAACTGAAAAAAATACATGCCACTCGCCAAGCAGCTGAATTTTGATCATGTGATCATGGAGATGCTGCAATGGTCACAAGTGTGAAAGACAGTCATAAGTCACTTTTTTCAGTGCCGTTGTAACTTAGAACATCACTAAACAAATGGTTTTAAGTTGAGGACTTCCTGCATAATTAAGCAATATCTGGACAATCACATGATTTTTAGCCTTAGACTATTCTAATCACAACTCTGTACTGACTCTTTATCACTCTCAGCTAACATCTCTGGCTATCTGTAAGGGGTCTAACTGGTTATTAAGAGTCTTCAAGCTTCTGCTTGTTTTAACAGACAATGGCTTGTCTCAATAAATTGATTAAGCTATAAAGGAAGACATTTTAAATTGGATTGAAGATTAAATTGTTTAAATCCTAATCCATATTCACAACCAGACAGCCTTCAGATGTTTTGGATTCCAGCTCCATGTGTCCCAGCTGGTCTATTAATGTTTATGGATGATGGATGCTAAAGTCCAAAGCTCTGAAGGATGGCAGGTTGAAGAAAGCTGGCTCATTTCTCAGCTTGAGAAGAATGACTTAGCAAAGTGAAGATTTTGAAATACAGTGGTATCTCAGTACTCATTGTCAATTGGTTCCAGAAGGCATAACGAGAACCAAATATGATGAGCACCAAACAAATTTTCCCTGTAAGTAATAATGTAGTGAGTCACAGCTGACACCAACAAGTTCTAACTTGTGCATTGAGTAACAAACAAACAATGAATACAGGGAAAATTATCGTGTTAAAATGCATTGAGTACCAAATTTGATGAGTTTCAAGGTACCATTATACAGGGCTTAAGTTTGCCTAGTGAAGGAGAATATCACACGGCTGAAAATACACGAGGGACTCAGCAAAATTACCCAATCTTTTCCCCCATGTTTTATTAGTTGTTATTTGTTTATATCCATGAAGTGGTATAACAAAATCTAGATAAAACTGAAATGATCTGACAATTCATTTACCATTTCATTTCAACAGCTTTCCCACAAAGTGGAAAAAATATTCTTAATTCCTTCCTGCCATTGAGAAAAATATCCAAGTATTTCTTCAGGAATCTGGAACAAAAAAGAGAAAAGAAAATGTTATTTTTTAAAAAGAATATATAGTAACTGATCTTCATACTCAGATTCTTATAGAACCTTAATAATTTGTAAAATGCCAATTCAAATACTGAGCTTTCTTCAGCACGACCTGAACAACTATATTAAGAAAAGCTAAGGACCTTTACTGAAAGCAGTCAACCAAGGAAAGTTCTTGAAAACAACAAAGGTGAAGGCTGAATATAGAAAAGAAACAATTGCAAAGCAATTTGTTAATTGGAAGAACAAGCAAATGTATGGTGAATACTTGAAGGATATAGAAGGAAAAAATGATTTAAAAACCCACATGGAGTTGGTTAAGATCAAGAGTCTTAAAGAAAGAAACTGAAGGCTTTATTTTATCAGCTCAAGCTTTGCCAACTAATTGGCATGAAGGGGAAAATTCAATATGTAACAAACAATAGCACATGTCACCTTTGTAGTAAAAAGGATGAACGAATTGACCATTTGATTGGTGGGCTGAAGCCAAATTCACAGACTATAAACAGCATCATGATTGAGTTGCCAGAATTATTCATTGGAAAATTTTGAATTGGAATATGTTAAAATTATTGGGACCATCAAGTTCAGAAGGTTTGGAAAATGAGCAGGTTAAGATCTCATGGGATTTTAAGATCCAAACAAACAGGCATCTTGTTCATAACAGGCTTGATATAACAGCTGTTGAAAAGAAGAAAGTCTGGTTCATTGATGTTGCTATTCCGGATGATGCTAGGATTGAGGAAAAACAACTGGAAAAAATTACAAAATATATCAGAACTTGCAGATCAAAGCTGAATGCTTAGGGAAAAAGAAATCCATTATTATACCAATTGTGATTGGAACCCTTGGAACAATACCTAAAGGATTTCCTTGATATCTGGAAATATTGAATTTATCAGATCTGAACACATACTTTTACACACACACAAAACACACCATCCTATCCTGCTTGGAACTGTCTATATTCTTAGATGCTGCCTTAAGAATTCTTAGGTCCTTGCTTAGGACTTGAATTATTTCCACCAATCTTTGATTGTGAATCTAACTATAGATTACTTACGTAAATAATAATAATACCTCTTTCTTTAAGTGAACTAGAATTCACCCTACGATTCGGCAAAGCAAAATAATTAACTCTCCTGAATTAATAGTCCTCAAAATATATTTCCATGGCTATGAGTGTCTTTTGTGCATGACATGGAGGGAGAGATGGAAAGAGCAAAAAAAAAAAAAGGGGGGGGGGAAATCTGCCCTAGTATAAGAGCCGAGGTGGCGCAGTGGTTAGAGTGCAGTACTGCAGGCTACTTCAGCTGACTGCTAGCTGCAGTTCGGCAGTTCAAATCTCACCGGCTCAAGGTTGACTCAGCCTTCCATCCTTCCGAGGTGGGTAAAATGAGGACCCAGATTGTTGGGGGCAATATGCTGACTCTGTGAACCGCTTAGAGAGGGCTGTAAAGCACTGTGAAGCGGTATATAAATCTAAGTGCTATAGTGCTATTGCTATACTAGTACCATATACCAAGGTGTTGCTTAGGGACATCTCTAGACTCTTCTATATTGCATATAGTGGTACCTTGGTACTCAACTGCTTTGAAACTTATCAAATTTGATACTCAATGCATTTTGACATGAACATCTTGTCCCGGTACTCATCATTTGTTCAGTACTCAACACACAAGCTAGAACCTGTTGGTGTTGGCTAACTTGGGACTCAATATATTATTCCTTATGGAAAAAAATGTTTGGTATTCATAGTTTTTAGTACTCATTGCACCTCCCGGAACCAATTAACGATGAAGTACTGAGGTACCACTGTATAAAAATGTAATAAACAGAAGCGAACGTGCTAAAGTAAAAAAAAAAAAATACAAGTTACAGTATCACTTTTATTTCAAGAATATGTCCGAGCCCTTTTGGGGCTCAATAAACCTAATTGGCGACTGCAGCTCAGTCAAAAGCAAAGATGGCAAAAATATGAACTGGCATTTCAAAAGAGGTCATTTGCCCCTTGGCAGCTACGCTGTGAATGGGCCAGGCTTCTTTCAGACATTTTGCAAAGTGGCAATGCTTTTTTTTAAAGTGACCATCAGGCTGAAAGTCATGAGGATTCCTTGGCTAGCAGAATACTTACTGATGTTCTTCCTTTTTATGAAATCCAATATTGTTTGTTTCCCAGCAATTTAGCCAGTCTTTTTTGGTCATCACTCGATCCCACTGTAACTCTGGATCATCGCAATCTTCATTTCTAGAGGAGCTGGAGGAATTTTCCATGGTCCAGACAACCTTTGTACAGCTTGACATATTCAAAAATTACCCGTAAATTATTAACATTCCTTTTAAAACCTTTGTCTACATTCATAAGCTAATGGGTTTTACACTCTCAGGCTAAAAATCATTTTTAAAATAACAGTGCAACATATGCAGAGAGCTACTATTTGCGGAAATAGCTATTTAAAGAATTATATTTGGTTTTCCTCCTAGTTCACCTCACAGCATACATCCAATAATGTACAGGATTGCTGATTTCCTGAACAAGTGAAAGTAGTGTGTGTATGAGAGAGGGAAGGAAGAAAAGGAAGAGGATAAAAAAGAGCATGCTTTATGGTTATGTTAATGAATGTCTGCAGGACAGGGAAAGGACAAAGGGCAGAATGATGTTCACTGGGTTGCAATCATGTTTAGAAGACTCCAGCACAGGGGTGAAATCCTCCCGGTTCGGCCCGGTTCGGGCGAGTAGGTAACGATTGCAGCAGCTGGTTCGGAGAACCGGGATGGCAGCGTGAAGCTCCACCCACCTGCCCCGACATCATCACTTCCTGGTTTTTTAAAAAACTTTTTAAAGCCTATTTTCCCTGCCGGTTCCCCTGAAAGAAAGAGAGGGGAGGGAGGGAGGGGGAAGGGAAGGGAAGGGAAGGAAGAAAGAGAGAGGTGTTAGAAGGAAAAAATCAGGACTCACTTTCCAGCCTTGGCAAACAAGAAAAACAAATGCTTTAAATCAGCAGTCTCCAAAGTTAGCCACATGGCTGGCTGAGGAATTCTGGGAGTTGAAGTCCACAAGTCTTAATGTTGCAAACTTTGGAGACTCCTGCTTTAAATCGAAAAGCCTTCGGAAGCTGCTCGGAAGGAGGTTTTTAATTGCAGAAGCGAAGTGACATTCTGGGTTAGCTGAACAACAAACTGGATAAAAGGAAGGATTCTTATATGGTTCTATGTTTTTGAAGTTTTGGGGTTTGTGCAATATAGGCTTTGTGTTTCTAAAAGGGTTTGGGTGATTCCCATTGTGGCTAAATGACTTTCACCCTGTGTCGGGTCTTGAGTGTGGGGCTGCTTATTCTGATTCTACTACTGTGTTTTGTTAGCTGCCAAATCTTGCCATGGGGAAATTTCAAAATATCCCGTCTTGAATGGGTTTTCTAGGGATCTGTTTGCCTGCTTGTGTGAATGGAGCCAAACGTCAGGCTTCCACTTTCTATACGATAGAAAGAAAGGAAGAAAGAAAGAAAGGAGGGAGGGAGGGAGGGAGGGAGGGAGGGAGGGAGAACTACAAACCTGGTTGGCACTAGACACAGCTTCAGAGGATGCTTTGAAACAGCACAGCAAAGGCTAGAAGGGACCTCAGAGGTCATCTAGTCCAACCCCCTGCTCCCTGGCAAAATGGACTGCTAAATTGGCTGCACCCACCCAGTCACATGACCACATGGCCACGTCCACCTGAAGCCACACCTACCTGACCTCCAAGCCACGCCCACAAAATAAGCCACGCCCACAGAACCGGTAGGAAAAAATTTCACATTTCACCCCTGCTCCAGCATGATTTCTAATCCCAAGCGTGTTACAAAAAATGCTACCAAACTGCTACCAGACCCACAACAAATTTCATAGCATCCTAAATTGATTCAATTCTCCTTGCTCATTTTAATAGTGAAGACAAGCTTCAAATAATTCACTAACTCCTTCCCAATTTCCTGATTTTTTTCAAAGCACATATCCACTTTTCAACTGTTTTCCTGGGGTGGCTTCCTACTTCCAATAGATTAAAGATGTATTTTCCCAACCAACATTAAAGAGATAGATGTCAGCCACTACTTTCCTGGGTGCTTTTCTAATTTAAGGTCCCAGTCAATGCAGAATTGCTCTTTTAGAATATCCAGGAAGTTCAGATAGAACAATGTGGCGAAAGTTCACTGGGCTTGTTTCAAAACTGTGCCAGGCCTTCAATGTTTTTTGTAGAACAAAATACCTGAAAAATCATCTCTGCCTGTGTGATTCTGTCCATTATTCCCAGGGGTCTTTTTTTCTTTAGTTTTAGAGAAGATGTTAAACTTCTTTTAAAACGCTGTTTTGTTCAGCACATTAAAATATACTGGTTGTACCCTCCGATCTTCAGATTGTTGTTTTCCTGCTCTTAGATGTTTTATTGATCCATTAACTATTTCTAAAGTTTTAAAACTGAAAGCTGCATTCAGGCTATAACGTTCTTGCAGTTGTAACTCTTTCTACTCAAAAGTAAAACTTTCATTGCATTTTCTAGCAAACATGAGTAAACTTGCAGTCACTGAATTTAAATCTAGCCAATGCAAGGCAGCGTAAATTTCCTTGAGTGGATCTCAATTTCTGAAGACACCACTGAAACTTCAGAATAGCTGACAAATTAGGGAAGTTGTTTGCTTTGCTTTCCTTTGTTATCCTACTTCCCTAAAATCTTTTGGTGGTTGCCCATTCAAATACTGACCCTGCCAACTGTTGAACTTCAGCCAAGATCAACCAGATGCAGCCACACATTAAGATGATAATACATATTTTTAATTTTGATTGTTCACTGCACCGATTTTATTATTACTGTACATTTTATATCAATTATCCTGGGTCCCAAAGGTACTTTTCCAAAAGGCAACTGGACTTTTATCAGCTTTTCCTTGAAAACATTTTGCTTCCCATCCATGAAGCTTCTTCAGTTCAGAACTTGGATGAGAAGCAAAACATTTTCAAGGAAAAGAAACCAAGAAAGTCCAGTTGCCTCTTGGAAAAGCAACTTTGGACAACCCTGACCTGGATGATTGAGAATCTCCATAGATAAATTTATCCATAGATAAATCCTGAACATTATCCTGGTGTTCCTACAAACGGAAAGAAACTGGCTATAGAAACCTAAATAGAAATAAAGGAGCTGCTTAGTTTGATTTGATGGCCTGCCCTTTAACCTCCTTCCCTCACTAACACTGATAAATGTCTATGGAGATTCTCAGTCATGGTTGTCCCAAAGGTGCTTTTTTCCAGAAGCAACTGGACTTTCTGGTTTTTCTTTGAAGACGTTTCGCTTCTCATCCAAGAAGTTTCTTCAGCTCTTCAGAAGCTTCTTGGCTGAGAAGCGAAACGTCTTCAAAGAAAAACCAGAAAGTCCAGTTGCTTCTGGAAAAAGCACCTTTGGGATAACGCTGATAATGTTACCTAGTTTGGTCATGAAACGTCTTCAAGAAAACCACCAAGGCTCAAGAAAGCACCAAGGACCCCCCCCCCTTCCTTCCTCCCTCCCTCGGACCTGCAACTCGAGAAAAACAACAGCAACCGGAACAAAGTGGCGGGAACCAAAAGCAACCTGAGCGAAGAATAAACGGCGAGGACGAGGCGGCAACATGCAAAGCGCGGCTCAGCTCCTCGCTCCTCCGGAGGCGCAGCCGCTGCACTGCGCGCCGCCGCTCCTTCAGGCTGGGCGAGGGCGAGGGCGCGCGGGCGGGCGGAGAAGAGAGGAAGCGAGAGGCTGGCAACATTGTCTCCTCCCCTCGCCCGGCACGCCCCGCGCTGAGAGCAGCGGAAGCAGCTTCGGTGGAGCTGGGTGCTGGGTCGAGCAGCGGGAAGGGCTGGCCCGGAGGGGTAAGAGCGCGGGGCCGGGGATCCTAAGGCTGGAGGCACCGAGGCGTCAGTTGGGGAGGGGGAGGGGGGAAACGTTAAAGTGGCCCTGAGGGTCTTTTGCCTTTCTTTGACACGCGGTCTCTTCCTCCCCCCTCCTCCCCAAGCTGCATGTCCTCCTCTGTTGCAAAATACTACTACTAATAATAATGTGTGCCTGCGCGGATCGGGGACATCTGCGCAAGAAAGGGGGTTGCTCCTTGCCTTGCAGATGCTGAATTTTGAAAGGGGACGCCAGCCGGGGACTTCGCCCTGGAGCACAATTTCAGTGCCGGGGCGCAGCAGTCTTTCTTGTTAACAACCTCCCGCCCCCCTCCAGAGACAGACAGACAGACACATACACACACACACACACGCGCGCGCGCACACACACACACACACACACACACACACACACACACAGCATCTCGTCTCTGAGCCATGGGCAGAGTGCCTTTTCATTACAAGGGGCAGGGTGGAATAATAAAATAAAATAAAATGAAATGAAATAAAATAAAACTCTACGAGAAGCTAGTCAGGATTAGCAGAAGACCAGAGGAGGGTAAGATTTCCAGGCAGGATTTTTGTCTCCTTGGAGACAGTGAAGTGTTGAATTGGGGGGATTCTAAGAAGTGCTTCCCTAGAATTTGTCAAGGCATTATAAATAAATGGGTATAAATAAAGCTTTTATTATTATGATGATGATGATCTGAAATGGATGTGATATATCTACTTCTTGCAGAACAGAGGAAATTGGGAGGGGAGAGGCGGTCCATAAAGAAAGAGGATACAGTGCTGTTTATGCCACTTTCCTTTGTCTTTACAATGATTTCTTTCTTTTTTTGTATTATTACAGATTGACTTGACTGAACATCTGAAAATTGGGTTCTTGGATTCCTAGGTAAACAGAAAACTGCCCTTTGTATTATGAAACTTACGGGAACCATAATTTTCTTCTTTCTCTTGCAATTGCAACCCATCTTCTTATTTACAACAGTTCATTTAGTGACCATTTGTTACAATGTAACGTTGTACATTGTACAACGTTACAATGGCATAGAAAAAACTGACATGTTTTTCATGCTTATGACCATTGCAGACTCAATTATGGCCATAAGTCGAGGTCTACTTGTATAGTCCATAAGGAATTGTGGAGTTGATGAGCTGTAAATGTTCCTGAGAATCTTCTATGGTGTATTGATTTATCAGTTCTCATTTTTTTTTAAAAAAATCTACAGCTGAATGTCAGTTTCATCCTGGACAAAAGACAGTCTTTTCTTAAAAACCTCCAGAGCACCCACAAGTTCAGGAGGCAAGCTGTCCCATTGTTTAATTGTTCTCACTGTCAGGAAATTTCTTCTTAGTTCCAAGGTTGGATCTCTCTTTAATGAGCTTTTGCCCATTGCTTCTTGTCCAGCTCTCAAGTGCTTTGGCAAATAAGTTAACCCCCTTCTTCTCTGTGACAGCCTCTGTGACAGCTGTCCTTTTCTTCGTTAAGCTAGACAAACCTAGTTTCCTTAATTGTTCATCATACGGTTTATGATCCAGATCCCTTATTTTTATTCTTCTTCACTGCACTCTTTCTACAGTCTCAACATATTTTTTGTATAGTGGTGACCAGAATTGGATGCAGTATTCCAAGTTTGGCCTCACTAGTGCAATATAGAGTGGTACTATCACTTCTAGTGATCTTGATGCTACCCTTCTGTTGATACAATCTAGAACTGCATTGGATTTTTTGGCAGCAGCAGCACACTGCTGGCTCATACTTAAGTGATAGTCATTCTCACATTGTTCTATTTTACCAAGAAGTAGGCTATGATCTACTTTGTCAAATCCTTACTGAAGCCCCAGTACACTCTTATCCACAGCATTTCCCTGATCCAGTAATTTAGTCGCTTTATCAAAGAAGGCAATAAGGTTTGTCTGGCATGATCTGTTTTTAACAAACCCAGGCTGTGCTTGGAGTCTCTGTAAAGTTACACAAACTTTCTGAGGATTATTTTATCAGTCTACATGTATCTAAGAATATCCTGATGGGAAGATCTGGATGAAAAGTTGTCATGCCAGGTTCTCTTCTTGTTATTGCTTGGGCTGAAGTATTTTCTTGATTGATTTCTGTCTACTGCAGTTGACAAACATCTGGCAAGTTACAATAATCACATTTCAGTAAATCTGTACTAAACCTAGGTCTAAAATAAACAATCACAAAGTAACATTAAAGCCACAAAACAACACAATACAATAAAAAGCCAAAAAAGCAGTCAAAAATATAAACACATATATAAACAGATGGCCAACATTCATAATCCTTAAAGGCCTTCTTAAATAATTCTGCCTTTAATACATTCCCAACTAAAAAAACGGGCTGGTTGAATTTTTGTGGGAACGGGATCCAAAACACCATCCCGGAAGCAGAGAAGCAGTGTCTGCGGGCTTCTGTTCCCCTTTGGTTTACAAAAATACCGTAGGGAGCTACTAGTAGGATCTCCTGGGAATTGCAGGTTGGGCAGATGAAAATAAATTCAGCAGAGGAACTTTTTAAATGTACATATTTTTCCAACAATTTTTAGATATGATTTACTGGATGCAGCCTTATGTTGATCATAAAGGAGGTTCTTTCATTTTCTTCAAGAACCATTCTTCCCTTTTCTTGCCAAGACCAAGAGAGATTTCCTTCAGGGTCTGGGGGCAATCCATGGATGTTACATTCTTTTGAGGGATGGGAATGAGGAGTTTTGTTATGATTATTCCTTGTTCTTTATGCTGTGCTCCTAAATAGAAATTCTTTAGTTTCCTTCTTCCCAGTTCAGTTGACAGATGGATCAGTTTATGGAATGGTACCTATAAGTAAGACCAAATATGGCCTTTTCTGTTACCTAAGGGAGCATAGCAGGGCACTTCAAACTCTCCATTAAGAAGACTGCTTAATGTCCCCCCCCCCTCTCTCTTTTTAAACCCTTCAGTACCATGTCATCTGGCAGAGTCCGAACGAAGAAAAAGGTCACCGCTTTAGATCAAGCATGTGATAATCTTCCGTTGAGAAGTTCTGGGAGACAGGTACTGTATGTCTTTCTAAATATATAAATGAAATGGAAATGGTAATCACTTAAATCTTCTTTATATTGAGCATACATTTGCATTTCTGATGCATTTCCCCCCGCTCCCCGTATTTGTTTGTGTATCTGTTGCCTACTTCTCTGCTGCTATCCAGCTGTTGGAAAAGTGAAGGCTTGTAGTAGATTCAGAACACTGAGTTCATATAGTTGTACGTTGCATGGATAGCAACGTGTATGCAAAGCAACCCTTTGCTGCTGACCATTATCTCCCAAATAAATAGAGGGCAGAAGGCCAGGCAACAATTATGGATGGAAGGGGCAAGAGAAATTATTTCATCTCCACCCTTGCATTAGATACAATAAGATAGATAAAGTAACCTTTATTGTCGTTTTTTACTGTGAGTACACTAAGAAACATTAAAAATGAAATTCTGTTGCCTGCTCTCCAAAAGAAAGTATATATCTACCCATACACATACATAACACATATATACACATGCTGCATGCATACGTATATATACCTACACTCATACACACACACACACACACACACACACACACACAAACACCCCCACCCACTAATCACTGACCATTTTGAATACGTAGCGGAAAGAGGAAATATTGGATTCTGTGGTGGCTCGAATAGTTGAACAGAGCTTTAAGTACCTGAGACTCCTATTAAGGTTATTTCTTCAAAGTATATCTGCATTGGAACCTAAGCATTTGAATCTTAGTTGCCCCTATTGTGTGATGCTATTTAAAAATTAAGCTCATCCAAGAAGCTTCTTCAGTTCTGACTGAATGGTGGAGAATAGCACTTAGCAATAGCACTTAGACTTATATACCACTTTACAGCCCTCTCTAAGTGGTTTAGAATAGAAGGATTTATACTGTTTGCAGTCATCTGGTCGTTAGACTCGTTCGGTCTCTGAGAATCATTGGGGCCACTTGGGGATTTACCTCAGGGTCGCCTGAATCAGAGTGCAAGTGGGTGTGGAACCTTCTGCTGAAAGGACTTTGTGGTAGACCAGGGATCCCCACTACTGGGCCACTGCCTATTGGCCCCAGGGTTGCATGAGTAGCGGGCGCGTGCGGGCGCGTGTGCGCGTGTGCAAAGCACCACTCGCGCGAGTGTCACAGGCACTTGCGGCCCCACTTGTGCGGCCCCACTCGTGTGCATGCGCTGCCCCTCCCACAAAACCATCCTCTATTTTCCCCCTCCCCCCACTCTGGGCCGCCAACCCGAAAAGATTGGGGAATTCTGTTGCAGACAAGGGATAGATGAAATGAGAAGTGAAACATTTTTCAAGGGGAAAAAAAACACTGAAGCCCAGTTGCCTTTTGACGTTTGTGACATCTGGAATATTGCTTTTTGGGGGGGGGGGCTTGGCTCCTTTTTCCCTCTGAAAACTAGTTATGATTTTTGGATTATTAGGCTGCTGTTTATTATTGCTTTACTCAAAGTAAGACATACTGTATACCAAGTCTTGACAGTTTTTTTTTGTTTAATATTTCTTCTGTGTCCAACTACTCATGCAGCATTTCCATATGAATACAAATGGTTGCAAGTAGGGATGCAGGAGAAATCAAGGCTGTCATCCTATGTGGTGGTAAACAGACAGGGCAACCACACAAGTCTCTTTAATCACAAAATTCTCTGTGTCACATTAGGTGAGGAGGAAGGCAACAGAGGCAGCTGAGGAGGATGAAGAAATATCAGAGAAGAAATACCGGAAATGTGAAAAAGCCGGGTGTACTGCAACTTGCCCAGTCTGCTTTGCTAGTGCTGCCGAAAGGTTTGGGTTTATTTATTTATTTATTTATTTATTCATTTTTATTTGTAGAATTTATTGGCCGTCCATCTTACCGTGGGGTAACCTTGGGCGGCTTACTTTATTAAAAAGATGTACGAAACCTAGATGATATAAATGAAATACTATAAAGTTCCGAATTACTAAGCCCTAACTGCAAAGATGGGGAGGGAGGGAGTAGGATGAGAAGGGGGCAATGTGAAGACTCTCCATTGGAGCTCCAAACCAACTCCCAGAGCCAGGTTTTTAAGATCTCGTGGCAGACCAGGAGGCTTGGAGCTAACCTCACTCCAGGGAGCAAGATGTTCCAGAGGGCAGGTGCAGTGGCAGAGAAGGCCCTTGTCCTGGATCCTGCCAGCCAGAATACCCTGGTAGAAGGGGCCCACAGCATGCCTCCTCTGCCAGCATAGGTGGGGCAGGTCAATCCCAGTGGGATGAAACGGTCTCTTCAAGTAGCCTGAACCCATGGGTGATTCTCTTTCTTCTTCCACTGCAACACCCTCCCATCCCCCAGTCTTTTTCTGGTCCTCGGCAACAGATCTTCAGTGTGATAAAGATTAGTTTGACTTTGCTTTGTTTATTCTCAATTGAGTAAAGCCAATGTAAGGTTGACCTATCTTGTTTTGCTTGGGTTTTAGGAGGTTGGAATAGTTTTCGATATTCTCAACACAAGGATTTGCAACATTTTTAGTTTGGTTGCTGCCTGTAATGGAATGTGGGAAAGAGCTTGGTAGACAGGGCAAAGAGATGCTACTTAGGGAAACAGGCAGATAAGAGACAGCATAGCCCAGTGATGGCTAACCTTTTCGGCACGGAGTGCCCAAACCGGAACGCGCATGCGCGCCGGAGCCCTGGAAACCCAAAGACCAGCTGGTGTTCTGGTTTCCGGTGCGCGCATGCGCACCAGCCAGCTGGTCTTCAGGTTTCCGGGGCTCTGGCACATGTGAAGATGCGCGCCAGAAACCAGAAGAGCACCTGGCAATGGCGCGCGTGCCCACAGAGAGGGTTCTGTGTGCCATGTCTGGCATGCGTGCCATAGGTTCGCCATCACGGGCATAGCCTATAACTGGATAGTGGGAAGGGCAAGGGGCTCAGAAGGAATCCTCCCTAGTTTCTAAAGCTGTAAATGAGATGGCAGGAGAATTGTACTTTCAGATTTGGAAGATTCTGTTAATGTAGCTTTATATTAAGATAGAATTGGCTTATCTGGTTGTGCCTCCTGTCTCGTCTATCTAGTAAGGCCAAAACTGCCATTTTTTATGTAAATCCCAGGGTTGAAATCTTGTGGTATTTTGCCAAGATATCCAAAAAAATGTGTTCATAAGATTTTAATGATCTTAGTCAGGAGTTTGTTTCTAAATGGTTTAACAATTGTAAAGTCTCTGGGAGTTGGGCAGGATATAAATATTTAAATAATAACAACAACAATAATACAATTTCATCATTTTTAATTCAGGAATTTTCATTTTATTTTTCTATTCATTTTATTATTATATGCCAGTGGTGGTGAACCTATGGCACGCGTGCCAGAGGTGGCACACACAGCCCTCTCTGTGAGCACGCGCGCCGTTGCCTCAGCCCAGCTCCATCGCGTTTCTCCATAGTGTTTCTCACCGTCGTTTGCAGGGAAACAAAAGTTTGTGGGACTAAAAAAAAAAAAGTTCACTCAATCAATTCCAACTTCTCGTGAAAGAAAAAGATCTTGCAAAGTTGGAATTGATTGAGTGAACTCAAACTTTTGTTTCTATGCACACGATGGTGAGAAACGCGACAGAGAAATGCAACGAAGCTGGAAATCAGGTAGGCAAAGAAATTATTGGGGGAAGCGAGGGCCTGGGTGGTGGTGCTCTGCGGCACGGCGCTGCAATGGCGAAACAAGCAACGGAGCGGCCTTCTCTTCTCCTTGCTGCTCCTCCTGCTTGGGGGAAGTGAGGGCATCTGGGCAGTGGTGGTGGGTGGGGAAAGCTCTGTGGCATGGCACTGCAATGGTGAAATGGGCAACGGAGCGGCCGGTACGAGGTAAGGAGTAGGCCACTTTCCCTCTTTTCTCCCTGCTCCTCCTCCTTCCCTTGTGCTGGCCGCTCCATTTCCCATTTCTACATTGCAGCGCAGTGCCCAGGATCCACTTTGATAGCGGTTGGGGGGGGGATAATTTGCCTGGCCAAACTAACCCCGCAGTCTCCCCTACATTGGGGTCAGCTTCGATTGGGTTGGTCAGTGGGTTGGTGGCTCCGTCGGCGAACAAAACAGCCCCGTCGCGCTATGCCGCCTGCTGCTGCCAAGCACGCTCAGCCGTGCGTGGCCTTTCCTCCGCCTTTCTTTCCCTCCCGGATCGCGGTAGACAAAAAAACAACGAAGCCGCCCGCTATAGCCAAGGCCACCCTCACAAGCAGCAGCCATGGTGGCGATGGCAGCGGAGCGTAGGGCGGAGAAGCGAAGAGTATAAATTGGTAACTACCCATGTTGTACTTTTCAGCCCTAGACAATCATAGTATTTGCAGAGTCCTTGGGAGAAAGGTATTGGAGGGGGGGAATAAGCATATTTCTTTATTGGAACCACTCATCAGACAAAGAAGCAGAACAAAAAAAGCTATCTGGTCCCATACTGTGGATTCAAAGCATCCCTAACCTTGTCTTTTCCTGCAAGATACAGGCCATGTACCAATAGCTTTGCCCTACCCCTTTTCTTGTTTTGAATTTCCTGTCCGATATTACAAAAGTTTTTCTTTTTTATTGTTGCTAAATGTAATATTTCAAAAGCAGAAAAAAAAATGAAGGGGCACAAAAGTGCATTTATGACGTTTTTCTTAGAACAATTAGCTGAACTCTGCCTTGTTTATCATTATTTTAGGTAGTAAAACCTCAGTATTCAGGTTAAATTGCCATGTTGGCACTTTGCGATAAATAAGTGGGTTTTGGGTTGCCGTTTGGGCACTCTGTCTCTAAAAGGTTCTCCATCACTGTTATATGCCAAGGAAAGCAAAAAGAGAAAAGGGGGAAAAACAAAGTTTACCTGCCCTATATACTAAAACTAGACTGTAAAGTGTAGTTACTATACTGCTATTGCCAGAAATCATTTCAATAAAATTAATCTTGTTTATGTATTCATGTCAAGTTATATAATTAAATTATTAATAGTGAATTCATTTTCGTTTAACTATGGGAAAAAGGGGAAATCAAGCAAATAACACGCAGTCCAAATTTCAAACCAATCTTTCATTTGTCATTCATTACACAACGATTTGAAAAACACAGCTCTGCTTCTATGTTTGTCAAAATGTAGATGAGTTCTTCAAATCATTTTGTAATTGATGATAAATGGGTATCCTTACAGGCCATAAGTCAAGGACTAACCATACAGGAAATGGTTTCGAATCTGCCATACATGTGTGTTATACAGCTCCTGACTTCTATTTCAAGTATGAATAAGTAGAAGTGCTTCTATTTCAAGTATGAATAAGTAGAAGTGCTTGACTTCTATTTCAAGTATGAATAAGTAGAAGTGCTTCATTGATGGTTAATGTAAAAAGCAATCTGAAACTCTATAGAGTGTGGGTGTCAAACTTGATTGCGTCACATGATGTCATGGGACATATTGCAATGTTTTTTGCCTTTGCGGAGCTGGCCTGCACGTGATGGATTGCGGGCTGCCAGTTTAACACCCCTGCTCTAGAGCAAAGCATATCATCTTAGTAAACAGAGTTTTTAAATATTTTCTGTTTTAGGTGTGCTAAAAATGGCTATACGTCAAGGTGGTATCATCTGTCCTGCGGGGAACATTTCTGCAATGAATGTTTTGATCATTACTACAGAAGGTAATCTTATTTATAAGAGTTTATACTCTAAAATGACTTCATTCAGTAGCACATATCCAGTAGTCATTAGCAGTTCAAAACAAGAAAATGGATAAGACTTACAAGACTTGGAAGTGAACCACACTGAGTTTAGTGGGATCTATTCCCAAGTGAGCGAATTTTGGGATTGTCTATTATCCATAGTTCTGTGCTTTGCCCATTTGGATTTGATTTTTAATAAAGAGATTAAATATAACTGCTACATTTGTAGTACTGTTATATCAATCAAAACATTTTAATGATTGTGAACCAGGTATTTTGCTTCTTTCTAGAACCAGGTTGGTAATATATTCAGGTGCAGATTCTGCCACACCCCCATTAAAAAAAATGCCCAATCTCAAGAGAGTCATAAATACTTTGAGAACATATCAATCTCCACCCTAAGAGTTTATGAATTTAATGCAAGAATGTTAGTATCTTTTATCATATGGGAATGTTAAATTCTTGGGAGAGTAGGCAATCTGCCCTTTACCAGAAATTTTGGTTTTGCAGGTACCATTTCAGGGTGCCCTGGACAACCTGAGCACCTTGTATTAGAAGGTGCAATATTAAGATATTAATAGATATTCTCTTTCAAAACTATGTCCAAAGCTGTCACAGTAAAAGGCAAAACATATTTTAGAATTTGGTCCTTTTTGCCTCTCTGTTGCTAAGTATGTATTGAATGCATCTGCTCCCAGCTCACTCACAGGTGACTTTAATAGAGCTTAATTTCATTTGCAACCTTTCCCTACATAACAAATACTTGCAACTAGAACTTGTGAGAGACCATAAAGTATTCAGATATCTCCTTGAATTGGAAGTATTTGGAGATAATCATCTGCTTTAAAGCCTGGCTGTTTGTGAAAGCAACATCAAGAATAAAAAAAGTAGAGTTCTATAATAGATGTTTTCCATGGTGCTTCAGTTTGTACCACAGGAACCTTCCCTTCCAAGCAGGTTGGGGTCATATGGACCCCAGTTACAGAGGAGAGAAAGAATCTGATCTACTAGGAAGTCCAGTTCTGCTGGCTGATGGTTGAAGTTGGATACAACCCAAGATTTAGTTGGAAGAAACAAATCTAATAGAGGAATCATTGTGTAGATTTAGATATCCATGATTGCAGGGGATGTAATTCAAAGCCACCCCTGGATTAACCAACATAGTATTGCAATGAAATACTTGTTAGAACCTTTGCTTAGTTTTGCCTCAGCAAGTGGAAATACCTGAGTGGCCTTGTTTGGGCTCGCAAGCTAAGTAGGGTCAGGTCTGGTTTGGCTGGGAGATCCCCAGTTACAGTCTAGAACAGAGTCAAAATGAAAATAAAATGCCAGAAGGCAGCAATAGCCAAGTTATTTTGTATTACTACTAAGAAAATTAAATAGATCTTTCTGTGAAGTCACCAGAAATCTGTCTTGATGTGGAGACTTTATTTTTTTTCTGTTTACTTATGGGAAAACCCTGAGTGGTGCGGTGGCCTAGAGGTGGAGCTCTCGCCTCACAATCAGGAAGCTGTGGGTTCGATCTTAGGTAGAGGCAGATATTTCGCTCTCTGGGCACAATGAGAATATATCTGCTGAACAAAAAACTCCACATTGACGACAGGAAGGGCATCCGGCCATTAAACACAATACTAGCTCCATTCAGACTCCATCCCGCAAGGGATTATGGGGACATTAAAAGAAGAAGATGATGATGACTTACAGGAAAACCCTGCTGACTGTAGTCCTATTATTTTAATGACTGCCTTTTTTCATTAATATTGCCCATTTAGATAAGCTACAGAAATCTTAGTCTGCTTATTCCTTATACTCATCATTTACTTTTTCTACTTTTGTTAGTCATAAAGATGGTTATGAAAAATACACCGCGTGGAAAAGGATCTGGACCAGTAATGGAAAAAGTGAACCCAGTCCAAAAGCTTTTATGGCTGATCAACAGCTTCCTTACTGGGTAACGGCTTTTTTGTTTATAATGATGCATCTTTCTGATAAATAATCAAGCACATTTTCCAATTTTTTTTTATTAGATTAGATTAGATTAGATTAGAATTCTTTATTGGCCAAGTGTGATTGGACACACAAGGAATTTGTCTTTTGTGCATATGCTCTCAGTGTACATAAAAAGAAAAGATACATTCGTCAAGAATCATAAGGTACAACACTTAATGATTGTCATAGGGTACAAATAAGCAATCAAATCATACTGGGAAACAATATAAATCGTAAGGATACAAGCAACAAAGTTACAGTCATACAGTCATAAGTGGGAGGAGATGGGTGATAGGAATGATGAGAAGATTAATAGTAATAGTAATGCAGACTTAGTGAATAGTTTGACAGTGGTGAGGGAATTATTTGTTTAGCAGAGTGATGGCGTTCGGGGAAAAACTCTTCTTGTGTCTAGCTGTTCTGGTGTGCAGTGCTCTATGTGTGCAGTGTGCAGTATTCCACGTGATAGCAAAGTGTAAAGAAAAACTTGATGACACCTAATCGATTCTCAGTAGCCCTTTCTGATACAAGTGCTGTGTTGTAGATTTTGAGTTCTTATAGTGAAAAATCAGAATAGGTAACTCACTCAATTAATTAGAACATGTAATAGGGATTAGATAGACACTGTCCGCATACATGTATTTGGTGTCACCGTAAATAATCCTAGAGTGTCTTAGAATTTTGCTATTGGATAAAATAACATTCTGCAAAAATTAATTTGTTTAAGAAGATAAGATCCCCACATTGCCTTGAGCTCTCAGAAGAAAGGTGGGCTATACAAGCTATTAAGGTTTCCAGCAGGGAATTTACTCAGCCCTTACTCAGGGCCTGACTCCAAGACCTCTTCATGGAAAGCATGAGGTCTGCTCCTGGATATTTTGTGCCTGCTTTGTATTGTTCTCTCGTTGAAGCTTCAAGTAGTTTCCAGCAATATTTCTAAAATAAAGTGGCTAAATGTAATTCAAGTTCGTTTGAACTTTCTGAACCAATTTCATTGCCTACATTTGTAATTCTTAAAATGTCACTTATTAACCCCATAGGTTCAGTGCACAAAGGTGGAGTGTGGGAAGTGGCGTCAATTGACAAAGGAAATTCAACTTACCTCACAAATAGCCAAAGCATATCGCTGTGGCATGAAACTGAACAATTCTGCTAAGGTACCTTCCACATCCATTTGCATTGGAATAGGCTGGTGGCTTGGTTGTTTCTACTTCTACCCTAGCTATACAGTGCTTCTGTGAGCTTGCCTGTACGTAGATGGCAATAGAATAGAATAGAATAACAGAGTTGGAAAGGACCTTAGAGGTCTTCTAGTCCAACCCCCTGCTCAGGCAGGAAACCCTATACCAGTGATCGCAAACCTTTTTTTGCTCAGGTCTTAAAAGCTTCCAGTGTTGGAGCATTCACAACTTCTGGAGGCAAGTTGTTCCACTGGTTAATTGTTCTAACTTTCAGGAAATTTCTCCTTAGTTCTAGGTTGCTTCTCTCCTTGATTAGTTTCCATCCATTGCTTCTTGTCCTGCCTTCAGGTGCTTTGGAGAATAACTCGACTCCCTCTTCTTTGTGGCAGCTCCTGAGATATTGGAACACTGCTATCATGTCTCCCCTAGTCCTTCTTTTCATCAAACTAGACATACCCAGTTCCAGGCAATGTACTATACATGGATCTGATGCTCAGTGGCTCCATAAACAGTTGTGTTGTTGCGTCTCTTCATACTCGCTAACCATTCATACCAGTTACTTCATAGGAGCAGCTCTTGTAGTTTGCACTAAAGTAGTAATTCCCAATTCCCAATTTGTAGCATCAGATATCTCTCGAGGGTCTCTGGGGGATCAACGGTGTGTCACTTACAGGCACATGACTTAATGTGTATTTTAGAGGAGGTTCACAGATTAAATCAGAAATTAATTTAATTTTATAAAAGGAAAAACCGAGAGATTTTAGTGTTCCTTTTGGAAATCTTGTAAATGTTGGGATGCCAAAGTCTTGTGAGATTTTAACGATCACCCACTATTAAGGCCGTTGTAAGAAATTATGTTGGCACTTGTTCCAGGGACCATCTGTGGCACAGAAGTTGTTTTTAAGCATAATTGTTGATCTGTTTCTTGCTTGTCAAAGGCAAGTGTTTCTCTTTAAAAATGCTTCTGAAGAAAATGCTTCCCGTGTCTTAGGGGAAAAAAACTCGACACCCTTAGCTTTGAGTGTCAGGTGCAATGTTGTGTGATATTGGACATCAGCAATACCTTTGCTTCAGTCACAGAACATTATCCAACTTTTTAAAAAGCTGCTTCATTTACAGTGGTGGTCAGAGGGGGCATTTTGTTCCAGCTGGAAAGACTCAGGCTACTTATATTTATTCCAGGTGGAAGGCTCAGACCAGTGTGCCCTGCCTGAGGATCTGGTAAGCAATGCCTGTGATATTAAAATTGATGGATTAATAGAAGCTGCAGGGTTAGCCATGAATACATGACGAGGTCAAACAACAGGTAGTCCTCGACCTACAACCACAATTGAACCTAAGAACTCTGTTGTTAAATGAGACGTGTTAAGTGAGTTCTGCCCCATTTTACGACTTTTCTTGCCACAGTTGTTAAGTGAATTGATAAGTTAGTAACATGGTTGTTAAGTGACTCTGGCTTCCCCATTGACTTTGCTTGTCAGAAGGTGGCAAAAGGGGGAATCACATGACCCCAATGACATTGCAACCATAATAAATATGAATCAATTGTCAAGCATCTGAATTTTGATCATGTGACCATGGGGATGCCGCAAAGGTCATAAGTGTGAAAAACAGTCATAAGTCACATTTTTCAGTGCTATTGTAGCTTTGAACAGTCGCTAAATGAACTGTTGTAAGTCGAGCACTACCTGTATTTTAGAACTGATCACTTTTTGAGAATGCAGAGCTATTGAATTAAAGTGATGTGGTTAGTACTCTTGTTCTATGTCTGCATGTTATTTCTGTTTTAGAAAGATCAAGCTAGAAGTGGAGCACTTCTAGCTTCCCAACAAGGTCTTAGCTCTTGAACTTTTCATATTGATGATGATATGTTATACGCTAACTAGCTCAACTAGTTCTAACCATCTTCAATGAGTAATCTGTACACCTTAAGACATATTTAGAGAGCTTTCCTTGCACTGATAGAATTGACAGATGTATGTACCGGTATGTTTGTATGTTTGTTACTGGCTATGTGTTAAAGCTGGCATTGTATAGAATGCCTAGAAAATGTCTGCATTATTTTAATATGCTATATACTTTCCCTAGGCATTGTTTATAATACTTAGGCATTATGCAGAATGGCAAGAACTATTTAGGCAAAGTATGAAAAGAGAGTCATGAAAAGGGTTAGGGTTGGAGTTAACCCTAACCCTATATTGAAAAGATGTATATGAGAATGAAAGAAGAAATGCAAAATAAAGCATGGGACTTTTTTACTGAAAAAAACAAGAGAAAATCACCAGTATTGACCTACCATGTTTCCCTGAAAATAAGACAAGGGCTTATATTTTTTTTGACCCCCAAAATATGGCCTTGGCCTTATTATCAGGGCGTTGGTCTTCTTATGGGGGGGGGGGGGGCTTATTATTTTCGGGGTACAGGAGGCGGGGCGGGCCGCAAGTCTTACTGGAATCTGGCAGCTCCGTGGTGTCTCTCGGCCGGTCTGTTTAGTTCCAGCTCCAGCCATCACCATAGAGCAGGAAGCGCACTCGCAGAGCGGCCGCTGCCCTGGCTGGGGTTTGGAAGCCACAGAGCCGGAGTTTGGGGGAGAGAAAGAAAGAAAAACTTCTGCTGCTTCTGCTTTTGGCTGCACGCAAGGAAAGCAGCAGAAGTCTTTCTTTCTTTCTCTCACCCAAACTCCGGCTCTGCGGCTTCCAAACCCCAGCCAGGGCAGCGGCTGCTCTGCGACTGCGCTTCCCGTTCTATGGTGACAGTCATTGGAGGCCTCCCCTTCCCCCCTGCTCCTCTCCGCTCCAATCTCCCCGCGGTCCCCCCACCTGAGCGCTGACTGACCGGAGCGTCCGCCGGCATGCCCGGGATGCCTTGGGATGCCTTGGGAGTCACCCGACGGGACGGCGATTGAGCCAGACTCTTCCTGGGGAGGGGAGCCTCGCATGACCCTTGCTTGCACTCCCTTCCTCCCACAGGCCCCGCTTACTCTTCCCAGGCGCCCAGCAGCGAGACACCGGGCAGCCACGCCAAGGGCAGCCCCGACAGATGCAGCTCGGCCGGCTCGGCCACGGCCAGTGCTCCCTACCCGCAGCTGACCTTGACCTGCAGGGGGCCAGCTGGGGCTTCCGTAGGCTGTGGCGGCGAGGGCAGCAGCAACACCCACAGTGCCTCAGCCATCCCCGCAGAGCAGAAATAGCCGGCGACCAAACCCGAGCTGACAGCCAAACGTCTAGCCGGGCGGAGCAACAGAAGCAGCCGGCGACCAACCCTCTCGGGGGGGGGGAGGAGAGTGCACGTAAGACACAGCGCCAGGACAAGGAACCTTTTGGCTTCATGCGAGAAATCTTTCTCCCCTTTCGCTCCAAGAGGCTGCTGAGGCGCGATGAGTCTCACGAGGACTAATTTCTGGCGGCGGT
>QLTV01002447.1:506468-520505 GCA_003457575.1 Thermophis baileyi
TGCAGCGAAACTCCAATGTAAAGAAAAACTTCTGAACACGCCGCCGCCACCCGGGAAGAGAACAACATGAGAAATGGGCTCTTCTCTCTCTTCTTCTCCTGAGTGGCAGCGGTGCGTCTGGCTCACTGAATCTGGCCTGCCGATCTCGGGACACACAGCTGCCACTCGGGAGAAGAAGAGAGAGAAGAGGCGCTGCGAGAGAGCCCATTACTCACTTTATTTTCCCGGGCGGCAGCAGCTCGTTCAGAAGTTTTTCTTTACATTGGAGTTTCCCTGCAAAGACCGGCCAAGAGAGAGTAGTGGCGGAGAGAAGCCAGACACTGGTAAGATGTGCGTCTCGCAGCCTGCCCTTCCCCATCCCCTGCCTCACCTGCCACCCCCAAATTGTGCCCGAACATCTTACCAGCATCTGGCAGCTTCACCGCTTCTCTTTCTCAGCCGGTCTTTGCACGGAAACTCCTTGAAATGTAAAGAAAAACTTCTCGCGAGTGCGAGAAGTTGTTAATTGCTTGCAATCGCAAGAAGTTTTTCTTTACATTTCAAGGAGTTTCCCTGAAAAGACCGGCCGAGAAAGAGAAGTGGCGAGCTGCCAGACTCTGGTAAGATGTTCGGGCACAATTTGGGGGTGGCAGATGGGGTAGGGGATGCGTGTACGTAGTTGGGGAAGGGGCCTTATTTTGGGGGGGGGCTTATTTCAACGCATGTCCCGAAAAGCCCTGTTGGGCTTATTATCGGGACATGTCTTATTATAGGGGAAACACGGTACTTGTTGCAATAAGGAAGGGTAGAATGCAATTTTAGTGGGAGTATTTTAAATATTGCCACTTTTGCCTTTTGGCATTGCATAGAACGCCCAGGAAATGTGTGACACATGTGTGATACTTCAACATCCCACTTTTGGCATTCTTTAGATTTCCTAGGCATTCTATAAAATGCATAATTTCACACACATGTATGATATACATAATATATAATTATATACACAAACATACATATGTCCAATTTATCTTCTAATGTGAAGTTCAGTCAGGATTAAGAAATAATACTGGGGATGGGGAAGAAATTTGAGTGGTTGCTAAGATTTTTCTTCTTGACTTTTGCTCTAATACTTCTTTCTAGAGAGTTGCTGAAGTTTCAGATCATTGGTGGTATTCCATGCTTATCCTTCCTCCCCTGTTGAAGGACAGCGTGGCTGCTCCACTACTGTCTGCATACTACCCAGACTGTGTGGGCATGAGTCCCTCTTGTACTAGTACTCACCGATCGGTTAGTGAATCCAGTCCGATGAAAATGGAGAACTTAAAGACTCCACCTTCCATAGCTGGTAAGCCAGGATTTCTTCTCTGTCCTCCCTTAAATATTCTGTATTTAGAATTGAATTATGACTGAGAGTAGGCATTGTCAGCTGTAGGTTCAAGCAGATTTATTCTCCCAGTGATCAGTCAACACTGCCATTGTGGATTTTCCATTCCACTTGATCTTGGTTTTTTGTGTGTGGCTATAGTTGTGAACTGTCTTTGCTTTGCCAGTTCACAGCCTATATTGGCTTCAGAAGTGGCATTGCAGAAATGTTACACTACCTTTACCAAATGAAAACTTATTGGTATTCTATGGGCGATTGATTCTTTCTTGTGTTTCAGGAATGAACAAATACTTCCAGCCTTTCTATCAGCCCAATGAATGTGGTAAAGCCTTGTGTGTAAGGCCAGACGTCATGGAATTAGATGAACTCTATGAGTTTCCAGAATATTCCCGGGACCCCACCATGTACCTAGCGCTGCGAAATCTCATTCTGGCCTTGTGGTACACAAACTGCAAAGTACGTTTTACGCATTCTCAAAAAGATTGATCAAGTAACACCAGTTTAATATTTTGATAACTTTGTGGGACTGTGAAACTTTTCTGTCCATGCCATCATCTTCTTAGTGATTGTTCCTGGGCTCTGAAACGTCTTGTGAGGGAGACCAAGCTAATTCTCCTTCCTTTGTGTTTCGTTCACTAGACCCAAAGGTTTTTATCTAAAAGTTTTTCACTGGTTACTTTATTGATTTATTCATGAGGTATACATGGTGCATATATTTCTTTTAGAAAAGGAAATACAGGATTGCAAAGGACTATTTTCTGAAGCATGTGTTTTCCACTCATTTAATTCTGATAATCTCACTTTATATACTCGGATAATTTCTTCACATGAAAGCTACACCACAACCTTCCTCAACCTAAAGTCCTCCACATGTGTGGAAGCTATGATTCCTACAACTTCAAGTAATGCTTTATACTTCAACAACTTTGGAAGACATCAGGTCTATAGATATGCAACCCATGGCTTACAAACTGCAAGAAATTTTTCAGTGTATCTCCAGAATAGGTTGAACCAAAATTTTGTTTCCCAGGGAAGGGAAATGGGGATAGTAAGAGAGAAAAAAAAGGTGCTTTAAGTCATACACAATCTTAAAGAATTGATTCCATTTCTTGAAAACATCCAGAATCAGGCTAATTTCCCCTGCTTTATAGGTGGTCCTTTCTGCTCCAAAACTCAGGAAACCTTGGTCCCATCTAGTTGGTGATGTCATTATTATGCAGTAAAATTGTTGAGTGTGTTGTAAGATTCTTTGTCATTATTTTTCAGAAGTATAGATAATTATAAGCCAGTATTCCTCGGTTGCAAGACAATTTGCTGCATGGTTTGAGTTGGACCTGCTTCATGACTCTTTTTCTCATTTTGGGTTTGGTTTTCTTCCCTCAATCTACAGGAACCTCTAACCCCTCAGAAATGTACTCATCACATAATTGTTCGAGGACTTGTACGCATTCGCTGTGTTCGCGAGACAGAAAGAATTCTTCATTTTATGACCAGGAAAGGTCTGATTAATACAGGAGTATTGTCAGTTAATCGAGCCCAAGCCCTGCTTCCCAAAGACTACCACAATGTAGGTCTTTTTAAAATTTAGTATATCATTAAACTGGTTATATTTCAGAATATTCTGAAAGTACAGAAACATCCCCACAAAGATTTTCAAAGTAAAAAAATATGTTTCTGGTGTGTTCTTAGTTTAGGAAATCCTTGCCTTAATGACCACAATTGAGCCCAACATAAATGAACTGTTATAAGTTGAGGACTACCTGTATTAATTCTCTAGCTGGCAATAGTTCGCTTCAGTGGGAATGTTATCTCTATATTTTATGCAACTTGTATGAAGTCTTTTAAGGTCTATTTGACTAGCTTTAGAGAAATAGTATTTGTAATAGTTCCTTCTTTCCTTTATTTGCAGAAATCTGTAATTGTGGTTGGAGCTGGCCCAGCAGGATTAGCAGCTGCAAGACAACTTCAAAACTTTGGAATTAAAGTAAGACCTGATCATATAAATCAAGATACTGTAATACTGTTGTTTTCTGGCGTAATTTTATTACATTCTAATCACTTGAACATGAACCTTTACAATCCAGAAAGTATTCTAGTGAATTATTCCATTGCACAGTTAGGAGCAGAGTTAGTATCTATTTGGAGAGACTAAAGAATAAGATGACTTTGAAGTTATTATGGTGTGGTTTCATTATGTAACATAGAGTTTAGCCAGCATTGAGATATGACAGATTGAACTGTCTTCTTACACTTTCCTTCTTTAAGAAAAACTTCATTCTGCTTAACACTTCAAGAGCCTATATTTAGCAATATCAATATCACTTAGACTTATATACCGCTTCACAATGCTTTACAGTCCTCTCTGAGCGGCTTACAGAGTCAGCATATTGTCCCCAACAATCTGGGTCCTCAGTTTACCCACCTCGGGAAGGATGGAAGGCTGAGTCAAACCTTGAGCCTGTCAGAATCGAACTCCTGACAGTTGGCAGAATTAGCCTGCAATACTGCATTCTAACCACTGCGCCACCACGGCTCACCTATTTAGGTCTCATCTCACTTTTTGTAATTATATCAAAAGCTTGCTAAACAACCCTCATAATTAGATAATACTCTTCTATCCTCTTGATGACTCTGGGAAGTTATACTAACTGCTTAAAAAAACCCATCAAGAGTAAAGTGTTTCTTACCACCTCCATTACCTTGTTTGTATATTACAGGTCCTTGTGCTGGAAGCAAAGGATAGAATTGGCGGACGAGTCTGGGACGATAAGACTTTCAAGGGGATCATTGTGGGAAAAGGAGCTCAGATTGTGAATGGCTGTATCAACAATCCTATAGCACTAATGTGTGAGCAAGTGGGTTGCACTTTTGAAGATGACACATTGCAGATTACAAGCTTAGTATATATTGATCCCTGTAAATGTACATCTCTACTTTGGATACATTTTACAAGGACTTTTGTGTTCCACTTAAGGATTTGGTCTGAAGGTGTTCTAATTGTAGGTTTATTGGGAAGTTTGGGAATGTTTCTTTAGTTTTATCACTTGGAAAAGAGCAAGGATTTGTCTAAAGCACAGGTGTCAAACTCGATCGTGTCACGTGATGTATCGCGATGGTTTTTGCCTTTGCCGAGCTGGGGGGCGTGGCCTATGTGTGACGCATCCGGCCCGTGGGCTGCCAGTTTGACATCCAACTGGTCTAAAGATTTGTATAAAGGAGTAGGATATGAGGAGGTAAATACAATTCTTAAGAGCAAATAAATCATATTTTAAAATTTTAGCATTTGCTATTAAGCTACAGTTAACAATAGCAATAGCACTTATATACCGTTTCACAGTGCTTTCCAGCCCTCTCTAAGCGGTTTACAGAGTCAGCATATTGCCCCCAACAATCAGGGTCCTCATTTTAACTGACCTTGGAAGGATGGAAGGCTGAGTCAACTTTGAGCCAGTCAGGATCGAACTCCTGGCAGTTGGCAGAATTAGCCTGCAATACTGCTGTCAAACCTCAGCAGGGGTTTGCCATACCTGGGGGAAGGGGAACTGCATTCTAACTACTGTGCTACCGTGGCTCCTCTGTACCCAAAGTTTCTTCCTGCATCATGTATTTAAATTTATAATGGATTATGTCACTCTTGCAGTAAACAACAGACTATTCTTTTTCAATGAATAATCCTTGTCATTTAGAACGCCTGTCCTTCATGACACACGGAAGGCTTACAAATACTTTATGATAAATTAAATGACTGATTCAGAGAATAAAAAACTCAAGATTTCAAAAGTTTCCTTAGTTTTTGTTTGCTGCCTGTTTTGATACCATTCTGATTACTTGTCTTTAAAATACCGATAAGTATTTTGTTGCAATAGCTGTTGGTTGGGATTGTTGTGTATTGCTACCAGTGAAAATGAAGTTTGAATTACTCACATGCTTCCACCTTTAAAATTTCTTTTTCTAAAGTTGGGCATTAAAATGCACAAAATTGGAGAGAAGTGTGACTTGATCCAAGAAGGTGGAAGGTTAACTGATCCTGCAATAGATAAGCGCATGGATTTTCATTTCAATTCTATCCTTGATGTTGTGGCAAATTGGAGAAAAGATAAAAGTCAACATCAAGATGTTCCTCTTGGAGGTAAGAAAGAATCATGAAAGAGTAAAAAAGTGCAACAATGGCAGCAGAATATTGCATCCATAGATGTATGTATTTGTTGTGTATTAGCTTGTCTAATTTATATATTTGCATAATCACTTGGAACTCATGAATTGGGCCAGTTTGAATCCTAGCTAGATGTACTGTACATGGTTTATTGAATGAGGATAGTTTGTCAGGTTTATACAATGTACCAAGGGGAAAAAAACTAAATATTTTTAATGTCCAGAATACATGGTCATGTGTTGCTCATTGAGGAGAAAATAAAAATGGTCTCTTCTTCAAACTTTTTTTATTCATCATTTGCATGTATGAACAGCTGAAACTCAACCAGTCCAATTGTTAAGAGGTTTCATTGAATTATTGCATTGCTAGGAAGATATACAACATTTGTAACTGCAGAATTGCACCTTTGTACGGGATCTGGGAGAATTATAACAAGTATCTTGAACTTGAAAATAAGCAAGGTTTTGCATTTATTACGTTTGCTATGGCCTTATATTGACCAGATTAACACATGGATGTGTATTGGTAGAGGTAGTTGTCTCTGTTGGTGACCTGTCCATTTGCATGTAAAATGCTACCATAAAGTGGTGACTAGATAAGACCAGAGAATTTTTAAATTCTGGTATAAATATCAGGTTAGTGAGTTTAACTCTTTTTGAAATGTCTGCAATTTAAGTGTTCAAATTTGTTACATTTTGACTGTAGAAAGAGAAGTATGTATGTGTGTATGGACTTTATTTAAATACATGTGCTAAATTGTTGCTGAAATGACAGGACGCTGAGATAAATGAATACTTTTACGGTACTAACTGTTGAATTGTTAAAACATTTGCAGATAAAATTCAGGAAATCTATAAAGTTTTTATTCAGGAATCTGGTATCCAGTTCAATGAACTAGAGGAAAAAGTGCTCCAGTTCCATGTTAGCAATTTAGAATATGCCTGTGGCAGTAATCTCCATGAAGTGAGTGGAAATACTTTTCTTATAATGACAGAACAATATGGTTAAAATATGTCTTGCCAATTGTCATAACAATGTATCCAGATCCATATTTTCTTATTAAGCAGACATGTTAAATTATAAATGTTTCAGGGCTTTAATTAATGTGGGACTGCTAACCAACTGATTCTAACTGAAAGAAAATTATAAAATGATTGGATGGGGAAAGTTAATGAACTAGCCTCCCAGAGCTTATCGCAGAGCCGAGGTGGCGCAGTGGTTAGAGTGCAGTACTGCAGGCTACTTCAGCTGACTGCAGTTCAGCGGTTCAAATCTCACCGGCTCAAGGTTGACTCAGCCTTCCATCCTTCCGAGGTGGGTAAAATGAGGACCCAGATTGTTGGGGGCAATATGCTGACTCTGTGAACCGCTTAGAGAGGGCTGGAAAGCACTATGAAGCGGTATATAAGTCTAAGTGCTATTGCTATTGCTAGTAGGCAGTAGAATCCATTTTACATGACTGCAAAATTCTGGCAAGGGCAAATTTCATCCCTTGCAAAAAAAAGGGAGATGAGATGATAGGCCAGGTCATTGTATCTGCCCTGCCGAAAACCCACATCAAACTATCCTGTTCTCCTTGAACTTCAACTATTCCTTGTAGAGAATTGGTGGCTGAGTATGGGGGTGTTTTCCTTCTTTCTGCATGTTTTTCCTTTCATTGTCAGCCTTGCTTGGTGGCAGGGCCTCTTTCTCTCTCTGTCTTAATTTGTAAATTGCCCTTCGTTGGCTACATATAAGTTACTCTGGGAGCCTCTGTGGGTGAAAAGGATAAAAATGCTTTAAAAAACAGTACTGCTTGTTGGAAGGTGTTTTTTTTTAAATAAAATTTCATGCTCAAATAAAGCTGGAAAAAGGTAACTGGCTTGCAGTGTTAAATGGGCAAAGTGCTAGGCCTGCAAGAAGGGATGGTATAGCTGCAACCTAACACAATTAGCCTTTCACATATAAGACAGTCAGGAGAATGGGAAGATTTCTTTATGTACATGGGAAAAGAAAATATGGTAAAAAGAGTTAACTTTTTCAGAGTTTGCAGCACATCTGACCAGCACACAAGTACCATATTTTTCGGAGTATAAGACGCACCGGAGTATAAGACGCACCGTAGTTTTTGGGGAAGAAAATAGGGGTGGGGGGGATTCTGCCTACCCGGTATTCATCTGGCTAGTCCTTAGTCTGGTCAGCTTCAGCACATTCGTTTGCTGGTTTTGAGAGCCCTTGCTTGCTTTTTATCCCCTGGTTGGGGATAAAAAACAGTTTCTAAAACACTTCACTTCTCTCTCTCTTCAGAGAGAGAAACAATGAAAAAAGTATGCAAAGGGAAGATCGCAGATCGCTTCACTCACTCGTTAGCACCTCGCTTCACCTCGTTAGGGCTGAAAAAAAGCTTAGTGAAAGCTACATTCAGAGTATAAGACGCACCCAAGTTTTCAGCCTCTTTTGGGGGGGGGGGAAAGGTGCGTCTTATACTCCGAAAAATACGGTAAATGAACTTCAGCAGGATTCAATTACATATAAGAAATTTCTTTATATACAATACCATACAGCAGAATCCAGAAGTACAGAATCAATGATCACAGAAGTAATATTCACAGAAGCAAGATATAATACAGAGGCAAGATAATACAGAGGCACTCATATATATAGATCAGTGAACCTAAGCCACGCCCAGGCTCTGAGCCATCTGGGTCACCAAACAGCCCCCATTGGCTGACCTGTTACCATGTCTATCCAGTCTATTCATACTCTGAGAAACTTGAATTGCAACTGAATGAAGAATTCTCTTGCCACATAGGTTTCTGCACGGTCTTGGGATCATAATGAATTTTTTGCACAGTTTGCTGGTGACCACACCTTATTGAGTTCAGGATACTCAGCCCTAACTGAAAAATTAGCCGAAGGCCTGGATATTCGGTTAAATGTTCCAGTAAGTATCAAAACATGGAAGAATAGTTTTCCTTGCTTTGTCATAGAGTATTTCATCTCGCTGATGTTCAGTTTAGTTCTGTTTATAGTATATACACAAACTTTCCAAACTGCTTGTATGGATGCCCAATTTAATATACATTTTGAAAGAAATATAAATAGGGCTTCATAGAGCCTATTTTAAATGTATACTAGACCTTTTAATAGTCTACAGCAGTGATGATGAACATATTAAAATGTGTATCAAAGGTGACATCACCATGATGTTTTGGGTGGGAAGTCAGCGTTCATCAACACTTGATAACTATTCTCAAAAGCACTCTCCATTCTTGGGAATTGTTGAGGCTGCATGATAATGAGTGAGAATTCATGCAGCCTCTGGACACTCCAGAAGTTGCACAGGAGGGCCCTGCTTTCTCAAGGCCTCTGGAGTCTCCAGAAATCATGTGAGAATGGGGCATGTTTTGTGTGGTTTGCAGAAGTTGCAGAAGAGCATTCTCTGAAGCCACTTTAGGGACAAAGGCCTTGTGCGACCCGGAGCAGCCTCAGATAGTTTACCCAAAAATAAGTGGCACATGGCAGATCCTGGGGAGTGCTGGGAACTGCGGAAACAGTATGAGGTGGCCTTTTGATGACAGCTGTGGCACTAGAGCTGAAATTGAGGCCCAGGCCTCTACTACACGACCTCTACTTTGAGACCCAAGCCCTGTCGTGCAACAGGGTGAGTGCCCGTCTTCGCCTGGCTCCTGCCCACATAGCAGTTCGAAAGTATGCAAATGCGAGTAGATAAATAGCTACCACTTCCATGGAGAGGAAACAGTGCTCTGTGATGTCATGTTGACCACATGACTGTGGAAATGTCTTTGGACAGTGCTGGCTCAATGGCCTTGAAATGGAGGTGAGTGCTGCCCCCTATAGCCAGCAACGATTAGCAGAGTAAAATCCGCAAGGACTGTTCTTTTTCCTTTCCTCTACTTTAGGTCCAGCCTCGAAGTTGCCATTGAGTGCCGCTGTTCAGGGTGGCCTAGATGAGGGAGGGGGGAGGAGACAGAGAATTGTTTCCTTTGTTCATATATGTGCATAGGTGTGACATGCCAAACAGAGTCAAATTTGGCATTTTCTGAATTTTTGACATGCCAAGCTGCATTCACTGTGTATTCATTCCTATAGTCAACTTATAGATGCTGCTTGCCTTTACAACCTCAAACCAAACTAGCTTGTTAGCTCTCCTCTTCCACCCTGTTCCAAACTTCAACTCTGACTTTTCTCAGTGCCCGTCCATCATTTAAAGTTCTGCTGATTCATCAGAAATAGCATTTGCTTTTGCAGCAGCTGAATCACACTGGTGGCTCATGTTCAACATATGTTATACTAGAACACCCAGATCCTTTTCTTGTACTCCTGCTAAACCAGGTCTTCCCTGTATTGTTCCTGTGCCTTTTGCTGAAAATATTCCTGCTTCTTCATGGACAATGTTTCAGCTTCTTTAATGTCAGCTGAAATATATAGGGAAGAGAACTCTGGTTTACTTGTGTTAATGTCTTGATGGGGTATAAATAAGTATTTTACAATCTCCTTTTCATTCTTAAAAGGTCTGTAACATTGATTACTCAGGAGAAGATGTAAAAGTGGCCACAAAGGATGGAACTCTGTGGACAGCACAAAAGGTGATCTCTCATTCTTTGGGTTTGAAGTCTAGAACAGGCTGGCCCATGTTGGAGTGGGCAACTTTTTTCAGCATTGGAGAACATTTTTATTTTGTTATTACTGTACTTTTACATTTGACAGCTGAAGATGGCATGTTTGATGTCATGAGATTTTCATACTGGGTGGAGCCAACAGTTGTGATTCATTCCCTCCTGGGTGGAGGAGCAGGGGAGTTAAATGCAGTTGATGAATTAAATGTTTTTAAAAACCTTTTTAGAGCAAATATTGTGTGCCTCTGATTTATGATCTGTGCTTTTGAGAAATGTTTTTGCAAGAAGCAGAAAGTATGCACTACGGATCTTAATATCTATTGTGTTTCAAAATCCTGCAACCTGCCCTCACAAATGTAAACCATAGAAGTGGGAGGCTGGTAGACTAACCCATTCTGTGGCACTCTCCCTTTTATTTTCATTATTCCTATTTGTTAGCCCAATTCTGCATCCTCTTTCTAATCTTTGTAGCATTTAGAAACACCTCTTGGGATTGTGTAGTAGTGCTAGGGCATTTGAGATTGTGCAGTTTCAGACACATGTATGGCCTCAGTGGCACTCGGAAGCTCTCTTAAATGTTCTGCCTTGTTTATCCATTAACCGAGTTTCTTTCAAAGCAGTTCTGTTTGGTTACTTCCAAATTAAAACACTTCAGCATTAAGATTATAGGACAGCTTTCCCCAGTGTGATGTCTTCAAGATGTGTGGACTTCAATTTCCAGTGAGCAAGCTGTTGGAATCTCAGTACCAAAATCTGTGGATGCAAAGGTTAGGGAAGATCATAGGGCAATATGAGACATTGCATAAAAATTACGCAGAGAATAATTCAGAAGTAAATAATATAAATTTGACTTCCTCTTTTGGATCTGTTTCTAGTTCTGCTCTATCAATAGAGGGAAGATTGAATGTTATTTGGTTTTGGGGAGGGAAAGGCAGTTGAAATTCTTGCTTATGTCCTTGAATTACTAGGAGTTGAAAGAGGGAAGAACAAAAAACATTTCCTTGATGGATTCTGTCTTTGAATTGTTTTAAAAGAGGAAGAGAATATTTATTGTCTTAGATAGGTTTCCTACTTAACATCTTTTTCTTCATTGTTATCATGGCATTGTTCCTTTCTGGATTTGATCAAATTTATTGCTGGAAAAAAGCCGCTGAAAATTTTTCTTTAAAGTACTTCTTTTTAAAGTTGGCTAAATAATTTTTTCCTGTGTTTTATTTCCCCTTTTAAATATAGAAACAAATCTATTGAATATACTGGGTTAAAATATTTTAATTTAATATAGGGTTAATCATTTATGTCTGGTCAGTTTCACTTTCACATGTATTTATTTCCTTATAAATCCCTTCTGTGCCATTTCCCCAATCCTGAACATTAAAAACAAAAACCAAAGAAGCTATTTTAAAGAATATTTCTAACAAATTTCAACTCATACTTGAATTATAAAACTCTATCTTTCTAGATTTTTATCAAATATGTTGCTTAAACTAGACTTTTTGATTTTTATCTATATTGAAAATTTTGAGATAGAATAATGTGTAACTACCACAAGAAAGATCCATTGGTATCCAATTAAATTATTGATTTAAATGTGGAAAAGAAGAGCATTGCAAGATACAAAATTCTGAGTGTTTATTACATTCTTATTTGCACATTAGCCCAGCAAAGTGTAAATTAGAAAATTTGGAAATATGGGATCCTTTAGCATTGTATTATAATATAATTCGGCCAATTTCTCTCTCCAAAGGTTCTAGTTGCTGTACCTTTAACTATTCTTCAAAAACCAGCAATTCAGTTCAATCCAGCTTTATCAGATAGAAAAATGAAAGCTATCAACAGTTTAGGAACTGGAGTCATTGAGAAGGTAAGAGTTTGTTTTTTTGTTATAAAAAGTAGAATACAAAGAGCAAATATTTGCAGGGAATGTTTTTCAATAAAAAACATTCCAAGGCCTTCCAAGTCTGTGCTGTAGAGAAATTATTATTTGAATACTGATATAGGTCCATATACTTGTATTAATATTTCTGGCAAAGGGTCCTAAAAGTAACCTTGAGTTCCCATGGACTCCTTCATAACCTTTTTAGAAGTTATGTTCTTTACATAATCTGCTTAGACAAGCTTATTCCAGTAAGAATGGATTCCACGTGTATGGATTCATAAAAAATAATCCATAGTAGGAGGATACCTCTATTTTTCAAAATCAGTCATATCTTGAGACTTCTTGACAGTTTGGTTGGAGTTAAGTTGGAGCTAAGCTAAGATCAATTCACTTCTCTATATACATTCCTAAAATGTATAAGATACTCAGATGTTAAATATGTACTATTCAAATTAAATTTATTTGGTGATGATGTTAGTTTGGATGAGAAAAAAAATATTTGAAAGTAATGGCTTGATCCTACGCCCCTGTAACGGGAACTGTATTTACGGAAAGAGATGGATTTTACTCCCTACTGCTATATACTGCTTATGCAGGATGACAGCCCATGTGAGCAAAGAGGGTAAATACTGCTTTTTTGTTTAGATTGCACTACAGTTTCCTTACAGATTCTGGGAGAGCAAAATTCAAGGAGCTGATTACTTTGGCCATATTCCACCTAATTCAAGCAAACGTGGACTCTTCAGTGTTTTCTATGACATGGACCCACAGGTATCCGTTATCTTCCTTTTCTTCAGATTTGGGAAAAAATGATTACCTTCAGAATACCTTTCCTCTTTGTTTTAATGTAAATTGGCATTTTTTCAATATATAATATCTCACTCCTTTACGGTACTTTTTATGCTAAGAACATTTGACAATTTTGACTTTTGTCATCTAAAATGAATGTGTTTTGTTGTAAGAAGACAAGCATTTTAAAAAATGGTACTGCAATTATTCTGCACCGGCACATGTTCTAAGTAGTTCAGTTTTATGGGCTGGCCAGCATTCATTTAGAGGTTGTTAAAGGGAGCCACCAATAGAGGAAACAATAGCTGATCCTTCCTTTATGTTTTCAGCGTAAATGCAGTGTTCTAATGTCTGTAATAACTGGAGATGCTGTGCGAACAATAAGGAACTTAGATGACAAGGAAGTGCTGCAACAGTGCATGGCCGTGCTTCGGGAATTGTTTAAGGAACAGGTCGGTTTCTTTCTCAGAGATAACAACATCCATTCCATATAGATGGAAAGCAGAGACTTCCCAGGACTTTTTTAAAAAAAAATCAGGGATGAATTTATTATATGATCTGTCATTTTCTAAATGTTTGGTATTAAATTTATTTGGTCCACTAACTTCTACATGACTTCAGAGTTTAAAATTGTGCATATTTTTAGCACACTAGGGAAAAGAGCATTTCACCTAGTACGTATGTACACACACACACATTACAACTCCAACTTAATTTGAGATGTTGCACATAGCACTATCATGGATGCCTAAGAAACTGAAATTTGCAGGAAATGACTGAAGGAGTGACTGACTGATTGAATTTGCTAGGTTATACAGTGGGGCAAAAAAGTATTTAGTCAGCCACCAATTGTGCAAGTTCTCCCACTTAAAAAGAGGAGAGAGGCCTATAATTGACATCATAGGTAGACCTCAACTATGAGAGACTAAATGAGAAAAAAAATCCAGACAATCACATTGCCTGATTTGGAAAGAATGTATTTGCAAATTATGGTGGAAAATAAGTATTTGGTCAATATCAAAAGTTCATCTCAATACTTTGTTATATATCCTTTGTTGGCAATGACAGAGGTCAAACGTTTTCTGTAAGTCTTCACAAGGTTGGCACACACTGGTGCTGGTATGTTGGCCCATTCCTTCATGCAGATCTCCTCTAGAGCCGTGATGTTTTGGGGCTGTTGCTGGGCAACACGGACTTTCAACTCCCTCCAAAGGCTTTCTATGGGGTTGAGCTCTGG
>QLTV01002447.1:521333-549566 GCA_003457575.1 Thermophis baileyi
TCAACATCTCTTTTGTCTTCACCATAGTGTAGTTTGGAGTGTGACTGTTTGAGGTTGTGGACAGGTGTCCTTTATACTGATAACAAGTTCAAACAGGTGCCATTAATACAGGTAATGTGTGGAGGACAGCGGAGCCTCTTAAACAAGAAGTTACAGGTCTGTGAGAGCCAGAAATCTTGCTTGTTTGTAGGTGACCAAATACTTATTTTCCACCATAATTTGCAAATAAATTCTTTCCAAATCAGGCAATGTGATTGTCTGGATTTGTTTTCTCATTTAGTCTCTCATAGTTGAGGTCTACCTATGATGTCAATTACAGGCCTCTCTCATCTTTTTAAGTGGGAGAACCTGCACAATTGGTGGCTGACTAAATACTTTTTTGCCCCACTGTATATTGTGCGTTTCACAAAGCCAAAATCTGTGAATTCATGCATCGTAACTATAACAAGAATGATAATACTCTAGTTGTTTCCTGTATTTTGTATTGAATGAAGAATCACCTGAGCACATGATTAATGAAGTCTGGTGTTTATTCACTGGACAATTATGCATTTTTATGTTTTAACAAGATGTTAAAACATTCAATATGTTTTAAACAAGTGTCTAGATTCGGACATACATGGTTTCATTTTATTGCTATTAATTTTGCTTATCTTTGCAATTCAGGAAGTGCCAGATCCAGTCAAATATTTCATTACAAGATGGAGCAAAGACCCTTGGATCCGAATGGCATATAGTTTTGTAAAGACAGGGGGCAGCGGTGAAGCATATGATATACTTGCTGAAGATATACAGGGAAAAATCTTCTTTGCTGGAGAGGTGAAATCTCAAATTACATACATTTAAAAAAAAATACAGCTTTGTTCAAATCACAACTAAGTTTGAAAAGACTAAAAACATTCGCGCTTTGAATAGGCTGTAAGATTTCTGAAATTATTATAGGTAGGCCGTGAACAATTGGGACTGGAATTACTGTTGCTAAGCAATGCAGTCATAAAAGTGCAGTCTAGAAGAGCCTTTTGTATTTCTCTCAAAATATATACTCTGAAACTTTTTTTATTTTAAACAGGCCACAAATCGGCACTTTCCGCAGACAGTTACAGGAGCCTACTTGAGTGGTGTTCGAGAAGCAAGCAAAATATCAGCATTTTGAATACTAGTTTACATTTTAAAACAAATCCTAAATCCACGTGGTGCTCAAATTTGTGAAGACAAAAGCGATTTCATTGTTTATGCCTTGAAGATGCACTTCACACACTTCATCCCTTATTTTTTCACTAGGAAGTCTGTATTATGAAAGGTGGAACTGTAATGAACCTTAAATAGTGGTAGATGGACTGTCTAATAGTTCATAAGTAGTTGAATGTTTCTTCAAAAGGACAGTAGGTTTCTCCAATCATGTACAGGGCGAAAAAAAAAGTCTAAGAAATGGTTAAAAATACAAACATGGAGGCCTTTGGTACCATTCAATTATATAGTATGCATAAACAATCATAACATTCATTACTGACCTGCAAAAATAACATAAAAAACTTCTGTATGAAGCTAGTATTTGCTCATCATGTAAATGGCCTAATAAAAATATGTGGACATTTCCTTTCTGTGCACTTACAGTTTTAATAATCAGAACTTTAATTAAAGAAATATAACGGAAGTAGGCAACCCTGAAATTTTTTGGGGGGGGGGGGCTTAAAATTGGGGTTGGTTTGTTTTTGAAAAGTTAAATGATGTCACATCATCCAGAAGCAAATTTAAGATGATGTAATCACATGTAGTGACAATTTCAGTATGCCAGCATCAACACCTTTTATTTTTCAAAAACATTGCTTAGATAATATTTAAAAACAGTTTGCTACAAACATGCAATATGCAATATTTTCTAAATATATAATGGAACGGCTTGTCTCCTGGAATTTTGAGTGCTCCATCGCTGGAGATTTTCAAAAAAAATTGCACAACCATTTGTCCAAGATGGTATTACGACTCCTGCCTTGGGCAGGGGGGTTGACTAGAAGACCTCCAGGGTCCCTTCCAGCCTTGTGATTCTATGAAGACTTGAAGAGTAACCTGATTTACACAGTAGAGGACAGACTGGAAAAGAATTACTGTTTTAAAATAGACAAGTTTTAATATTGTAAATTTTACTAAATTAAATGGACTATAATAATGAAAACATGTATATAAAGAAAAACAAAATAAACATGATTTCTGGAAATTTTCTCTGATCTAAAATGCTCAAATTATGCAAATGTTTATCTAAAGCAGTTTAGCTGGTTTTTTTTTACCTAAACTTATTTTCTTTGGTACTTATTAATCCTTTTATGTGAAGTTTTTAACAAATAAATGGTATTAGCAAATAAAGGAAACACATCTTAAACTCAAATGATGTAATGTGAAGCATTTACATACTGAGGAATAGGCATCTGTAGGTATTTTATTGTCATTAATGTGGAACTCCTTTAAATATTGAATCACTGTATAAATTGTTTTTACAAGGAAAGATCAGATATGAATATTTTTCACATTTATTTAAACGAGCTAAAATATTCAGGAAAAAATCCCAAAGTTTTTTTGAAACTTGCTCATTTATTTACATATAGCAACTTATGTCTTGTAAAACATTTTGAAATATTTACTAGTGATAAGTGACTTAATAGCAATATAGTAACTGAAAAAATGCTCATCTGTGTTAACACAGGTGTAGTATCGAATTACAACAATTGAACCCAACATTTCTGTTGCTAAGCAAGACATTCGTTAAGTGAGTTTTGCCCCATTTTACGACCTTTCTTGCCACAGTTAAATGAATCACTGCAGTTAATGTGATTGTTAAGTGAATCTGGCTTCCCCACTGACTTTGCTTGTTAGAAGGTTGCAAAAGGTGATCACATGACCGCAGGACACTGCAACTGTCATAAATACATGCCAGTTGCCAAGTATCTGAATTTTCATCACATGATCATAAATCACTTTTTTCAGTCCTGTTGCAACGGTCACCAAACAAATGGTTGTAAGTTAAGGACTACCTGTACAATGTATTTATATAATATGTGACTTTGTACCTGTTCTCTGCTTAGGCTGTTTGGAAAATAGAAATAGTATAAGAAGTCAACCAGTTTCTTAGATATTTAAAGAAAACCTGCTGGCATTGATTCATGAAAATAGAAGACTAAAGAGAGACTAGAAAAAAGTTAGATATAGTGGTACTTGGGCATACTGGTGTAACCATGTAAGGTAGCTTTCATTTCTGCTTTTTTATTTAAGTATAATTTGCTTGTAGCTCCAAACTGAACGTTTATCATTGTTTACTGACCAAACAGACAAACGAATATGATTTTTGTTTCTTTTAGAATGACATACTTAAAAGCCAAGATTATAAATCAACTTGAAGTCCTGATTTTAATTAATCCTATAGCTTGCTTTTATACATTAAAACTGTTAATATTATATACAGGCAAAACCTACAAACAAGTAAAGGATATAACGGAGAAATAGGATAAGAGTCTATGACAGCTCACAGTTCCTTAGAAATATTTGGAGAATTAATCAGTAGTACTTTTTTTTATTCTTTAGAATAATTGTTGCTTAGGGAAATGTATACTCATTGTCTACACAAAAATAAGGTTCTTAAAATTTTGCTTCATTTAGCATAAACAAGGAATATTTTGTCTAGATGACACACACAGGCACCTTTGATTCTGTATCAAGTTTACTGTACATGTATTAAAATACCAGTGTACATTTTCCTTAAAAGACATTTATTGAATAAAAAACTTACACTCAGCTTAGTAAAAATGATTGCGTGCAAAGAAAGTGATAAAAATGATATAAGTTGATCAATTAACAATATTTTGGAATATATATCTGTGATTCCATAACTACATATTAATACATTATTTAAAATTAATCAATACAGTCATGGAGAAATTAGTTATACTTGACTTCACTTTATGACACATTTATTTGGCATTTGCTGGAAATTTTAACACATGATGATCTGATCCCTTAAAGGATTTTTGTGAACAGGTACTTCATTCTGGAATTGAATAAAAATTTCATGAACAATTGTTTGCAGAATTGAGATTTTAATTTAGTATCATACTAAGCAGGAGTCGCCTAAGATTAATGCATTTAATATGTATTCTCCCAAGGTATAAATTCTGAGAATCCAAAACAAGGTTACAGTTTTTCAAGAATACTACATTGTTCAAGTGACACCAGATAAATGGTCAATACTACCCACCTTGGAAAAAGCATTTTAGAAATCAAAATCATATTTATTTTTTTATGAATTAACAATATTGGATATCACATTAAGCCTTTAGAGCTATAATCTTCTGCACTCAGTTAAAGACTGAAAAATGAGTGCAATTAAGAAATTCCTTACAAAAAAGAAATGTGCTATCTTTTGTATGGTGATTATACTTCCTACTTAATCACAACATGATTCATAAACACTGATACTGGTCATAAATCTAAAACACATTTTTCTTTCTTAACCTGGTTTTAAGCAAAGAAATCTGAAATAAGCTTATATACAAAAGCCTTTAAAAGTACAAAAATAATATCTATTCGTGATTGATCATGCTTTACAACTTTCAGTTGTATACACATGCAAGATAGTAAAACATAACAGCAGTCCTAGTCAGGGCATGTGACTAGCTCCTGATAGAAAATGGGTGTGTATTCAAAATAAATTTAATGCCCAATACTGCAGTATTTAACAGTCTCTGCATGTGTATGTACTAATACAACAGCTTTCATATTGTTCTTTTAAAAAAATCTCTACATTACAAACACTAAAACCTACAATAGCTATATGACTATCTTTTACAAAGAAATATAATGTACAAAGTAGGGAACATGTAGTACCATGCAAAATTTAGGAATTATATTAAACTCAATTTTTTAAAAGTTGGTAATTCCCATCAACACTCAGAACATTAAGCCAATAGTCATCTCCAACTAATATTATGTTATACCAAAAGAGTAAAACAAAAATAATACATTTTACAATTTGCTGGTTTTTGTAAAATATTTAAATCCAGGAGAACAAGTCCGTAGCCTTCATTTTCTTCCCATTAGATCATGAAATGAGCTAAAAAGAAAAGAAAACATTTCATCTTCTATATAAATCCACCTTTCCATGAACACTTTGCTCAGGCAGCAATTTTAACATCTTACTTGAGACAAAGTTCCAAAAAATCAACAGGATTTTCAATTAATATTAAGGTTTTTGCTGTTGTTATACATCTATAGCATAGGATCAAGAAGTGATTAAACAAACATTAAAGCAAAATTACCAAGATGCATATTAAGCACAGAGTTGAATAAAATTTGGGCCTAAGGAACTGAGTTTCACAGTTAAATTTAGTACTCAGTTTTTAAGATTTCTAAAATTTAAATATATTTATTGACCAAACCCATCTCAGCGAAGCAAGACATATATTATAATTGAAATTTAATATATGATATCACCTTTAACAAGTATTTACCTCTTTCACTGTCTTTTTGATGAATTCTTTTCTGTCAGATAAGTCATAACTGGGATAGCTTTTATATACCTGTAATGATCAATTTAAAACAAGTTTAATCAGGTGAAATGGAATGAACCCACTTATGATGGGAAAAAGGAAGGATTCTGTTTTAAGAACTATTTCCTTCAGTATTTTCATTATTAAAATTGTTCCCTCAACTATTTGCACTAAGGAAATTATGCAATAAAAATAAAAAGTACTCATGTTCCCAACCATTACTACAAAACTGAGGAAAACTAGTACTGGCTTGCACTCTATTTCACAGTGAATCCTTTCCAGTTCTCATCTTCATATACGGAAAAGAGAAAACTGAGCTAAATGCTTACCCTGAAGGTTTACTACTCTTGTTTGATTTGACAAAGGCATTTAAGAATGGATTAATGCTCCCTATAACTTGAAAGGCAGGGCTTATATGACCTAGATATTTATCTTTTAAATGCTGGACTCCTTAGACTTCTCTCGTATAGCTGACTCTGAGACAGTACAAACCAAAGGAGTCCATCAAATAAAGGAAGACAAAAAGGAAGGGGGGGATGTTAACACACGAAATTGTTGCCAGAAATTGGGCCAATTACTCCCTCTGTCTAATCTACCATAGAAGCTAATTACTGCAGGGACAGAACAAAGGAAGATTTGTGTGTATATTGCTTGAGATCTCATTAAAAATATTTATTTTGAATGCTATATTAAAAAAAACCTTTAAATGTATTACAGGAGAGCTATGAAAGAGGAAATATACAAATCAATATTGAAAATGTCAAATTAGGACTGGAAGGCTCATATTCAGAATTCTATTCCATTATGATCCTCATTAGTGACCATGGGCTTGTCAGTATACCTCAGCTCAAAATCATACTAATTTCTATAGAATTCATGTGTTGTTGATGGCAAAGTAGACAAAACAAAAGTACAGTCCTTTTTATCATGCAGGCTGCATTCTACCTATTTTGTACTGTATTTTCTTTTATGCAGGGTGGTCTGTAATCTGTAATAAAGTGGACTAATTATATTTCAGCTCTTCATTGGGCTGATTGCAAGCATTAAAGGGGGGGCGTTAAGGAGGAAGAGACTTGCTGCAAAGGCAAAAACTACAGAAATACTGTCTATGGATCTTTATTAGCAGCCTTGAAAACTAAATGTACACAGTAAATAGTACACAAAATAAATGGCAAATATATACCTCTTTACAAATTTGTTTCATGGTAACTTCCTCCAAATTTGCATCAGCAAGTAGTTTTTTCACAGTTTCTTTCAATTCTTCATTTGTGGGTGGCTTTTTCAATTTTTTAATTAAAGGCTCATCATCTGAACTATTCTCGGATTCACTTTCTAAATGAAAAATATTTTGTTAAAATGCAGATAAATGGTTTTTCCTTCCATCAGTCAAATTTAACTTTGAAAAAAATTGCAAATTAGTTTATACTAAAGAAAGCTTTACATACTGGGATTTTTCAAAGAGAAAGATTCAGATAGTAAAAAGGTATCTTTTAGATTAGAGTACCCCAAACTTTCTGGCTTTACGGATTGGTTGGGGGAAGGGGGGAGAAGGGGATGGTCCCATGCGAGTGACGGGCAAGTAAGTGCATGCACACAAGCAGCTCCATTTGGAGCACCTGCGCTTGCCCAATGCTCATGCAAATGGCGCGCACCCTTGCCTGCCACTCAAGGCCCAGTAGTGGGTTGCGGCCCAGCGGTTGGGGACTCCTGTTTTAGATTTCTTTTCTCCTGTTTTCATATCCTCCAACTTTACTATTTCTCATCCCAGTCATCTCTGGATTTTCACCCACTATAGATGAGAAAGGATAATCAAGATAATGTTTTATTTCTAATATGGTTGATTTCACTAAAAAAACAATTCCTCTTAACCTGACAGAACATAGGAACAAATTCTTTTTGTATAAAATATGAAATTCAAAAGTGCCCTAGTTTCCATGCAATAGCTCCAAATCATGTGACTGAAGTTGTTTAATAGAAACTGAGTTCAGTATTTCCAATTGGCCTGCCAGGACATTTCCTTTTTGGTCCCAACAGCCAAAGTGAACATTAAAAGCCATGAAATAGTACAAAATATTTTGAGACATTAAGGATGCCTGGTTCCTCAAAACCCCCCACACAATTTGAAATTAGTTTTTTTGTCAGCTTATAATAACAGATTTGATGAGTGGTGAACTTACCTTTTTTGGAAGAGTTCTGACTCTTCTTGGTTGTACTGCTATCTGCTTTCTTGACATTAGCGTTTCTTGAACCCTTTTTGCTTTTTGAAGCTACTTTTTGTTTGGGTTTTTCTTTCTTTGTTGATTTTTTAGGTCGCTGTGAGGTAGGTAGAAAGCACAGTAAAATCTATTTCAATATCAGTTCTAAACATACTGAACTAATGCAAATTTAATGCTAAAGAAATAAAATAAAAGTGTAACTCATTTAAACACTGTTATGTATGCTTTACCTGTCCCAAAAATAGAACAGGTGTTTCTATTTTTTTTTTCAGTATGGAAAAAGATACATTATAGAACATGTAGAGTTGTGCCTAGAAATCTGATATGTAGATAATTTTGACCTTAAAATAACAATGTTATAACATTATAAACTGCAGTATTTATAACTGCCATTATTCAGCCAATTCTTTTAAGAATCATTTATAACATTAATATATCTTAAAAGTGATAAATTTAAGGAATTTTGGGACTATCTGTAACAATCTGATCCCATGCTGTTGCCATTTAACTTAAATTATTGGCAAGAGTATAATTCTTTAGCAAATATTATTTATACTGAAGTTCTTACCTCTTCTTCACTTTCTTTATCTTCCTCAGATGATTCATCTTTCCCTTTCTTTTCATCGTCCTCACTGCTAGATTCATCTGTCAGGATTTCAGGACATTTGGTGCGTTTGGCTTTCCGTGCTGTTCCAGAGCTACTACGCTCTTTTTTACCACCTTTATTGGGAGTTTTCTTGGATTTTGGCAATGGCTATTAAATATTGAAAATGAAGTAATTTATTTAAAAATGATCAAATAGTTTTATAATCTATACGTACCATAGGAAATACTGTAACTTAACTAACTTTGATGATTGTTCCTATTTTGAAAATTTGTTGGGAAAATAGTTGCATAGGATTATAGGTTTACTTTAAGTGAATCAACATTTTTTGGCTTTTATAAGTTGTTTTGTGGTAATTTTAGCTTTCAATATATATTATGTATTTTGTGTTTTCATTTTTTTTATTCTCAACTTATTTTTACTTTTGTGTGTTAGACTCCTAATTCTTTTTTTTATGGAAAGTCATTATACGCATTAGATGAGTAAACACATGCATTTTTTAAAAAGAAATAGAACTGAGTAAGAATTTAATCCCCATTAAATATTAAATATATTAATATTTAATATTAATAAAGATTAAATATTGAATGTTACATATCTGTGACCTTTTTGATACATTTTTCAGAAGTGCTCTGTAAGTGGGCAGTAACTCCCAGAAAGTCGGTTCCACAGCAGAAAATTATTGAAAGCAGAGTTTAAGGATTTCTATTCCCTGATTAAAGAGGATTGTTTCTTTATAATTTGCATTTAGTCCTCAGTCTCATGGACTCTGGTGATCTGAGATACTTTGTATTATTTATAGAGATTAGGGAAGATTGAAGAGGTAAGGAGAATACGGGTTTATAAAATTTAAATGTTATTACAGAACAAATCTTAACAACTCTTAACGAACTGTGGTTTTGTTCTAATTGGCTACTTCAATTTGCATCTACCGCATTTTTCGCACTATAAGACGCACTTCCCCCCACCAAAAAAGTGGGTGGAAATGTCTGTGCGTCTTATAGAGCTAATGTTGCCGAAGCCTCGCCCACCCGCCGGCCCCCATCCTTCGGCCGTTTTCCGCCTCCATGTGTCCCGTTTTCAGCCTGTTCCAGGGGGCAGGGATCGCCGCCGCTGCCAAATGCGATCAGCTGCGGGAATTCCCACCTGGAATGGGCCAAAAATGGGACACGCGGAGGCCAAAAACAGGGTGTGCGGAGGCTGAAAATGGGGCACGCAGAGGCCAAAAACTGAATGCGTGGAGGTGGCGATAGGCGGTGGCGATCCCAGCAGCCTGGAACAGCTGATCGGCGGTATTCCAGGAGGCCGATCCAACCGCCAATCAGCTGCTCGTGCTAAATCAGGCTGCGATAACATGCTGAAGCTGACCAGGCTGTTTGCTGCAAGGACACTAGCCAGATGAATACCGATGGATGCTAGGAGCAGAGGTAGATATTTTTTTTATTGTTTTCCTCCCCAAAAGCTAGGTGTGTCTTATGGTCCAGAGTGTCTTATAGTACAAAAAATACGGTATTTTCTATTTTTTAAAAAAAGGGAAAAATAAAGAAATAACGTAATAGTTTGAAAATAAGCCCTACTAAAATGTTTTAATTTTCAAGGCATGTTAGTACAACCCTAAGAGCTTCACTTGCCCTCAATATTTATATGACTTCCCACTCACAACAACTGTAGCTTATCACTTTGTTGCATTTGCTTTCAGAAAATATTACCCTACAAATATATCTAAAATAAACAGTAATTAAAATGGTTTCAAATCATATACTTGTATTGTTAATGGAATCATGAAGACATAATCAACCCATTCAGATAAGCGTTTGTAGATGCAGGGCAACTCTTGAAAGTAACAATCTTTAATAACCTTACCAAGGCTAAAAGGGCATTTGATTTGTTGTTGAGAGTTACTTTAGGTAAACTTTAATATCAATAATATCTCACCTGTATAACTGTGTCCTAAGCCATGGCACATGGGTATGCATGAAATAAGTAAAGCATTAGTGTAATTTTGTGCTAACAGCTAGGCTCAGGAGGAACAGCTGTAAAAAACCAGGCACAACATCCTGTCTTTTTTGTTATAGGGAACAATGCTAATATGTTCAAATTATGTCCTAAACCTCATTTTAGTTTAGATTAAAACAACGATCTAAGTATAGCTCTCACCTTGCCTGAAGGTTTTGGATGCATTAGGAAATTTAAGATTCTTGCTACCAGTTCACTGTTAACTCCTGATCTTTCCAAATCAAGAACTTCACATATGCTTTTTAGCATTGCATTTCTGTATCTGTAGAGAAACACACTTTTTAAAACATTTTATAAGTATTTACTAAATATGTAATACAAATAGACAATATATTAAATATAGGTAATATAAAAGTGTGGGATTTATACACATACATGTGTGTGTATGTGTGTGTATATACACATACTTGCACACATACATATATACACGCACATACACCTGAGGTGGTATTCAGCCGGTTCGGATCGGTTCTGGTGAACCGGTAGTGGAAATTTTGAGTAGTTTGGAGAACCAGCAAATACCACCTCTGGCTGCCCCCCCGCCCCGCCGAGGAGTCCCCACGTGCTCCATTTTGGCTCCCAGGAAGGCCTAGCCTGTAAGGCTGGGGCACCCAATCGATCTATCTGCTGCCTCCCAGCTGATCGGCATGGTCGGTCTATTGCTGCCTCCCAGCCGATCGACTGGGTCTTCTTTTGTTGCCCTGCACAGGAGAACGGAGCTTGGAAGCAGGTTAGTGGGGTGGGGAGGGAATGGGGATTTTACAGTAACCTTCCCCAGGAGTGGGGAGGGAATGGGGATTTTGCAGTATCCTTCCCCTGGAGTGGGGAGGGATTGGGATTTTGCAGTATCCTTCCCCCAGGAGTGGGGAGGGAATGGGGATTTTGCAGTATCCTTCCCCTGGAGTGGTGAGGGAATGGGGATTTTGCAGTATCCTTCCCCCAGGAGTGGGGAGGGAATGGGGATTTTGCAGTATCCTTCCCCTGGAGTGGGGAGGGAATGGGGATTTTGCAGTAGCCTTCCCCTGCCACGCCCACCAAGCCACGCCCACAGAACTGGCAGTAAAAAAAATTGAATCCCACCACTGACATACACTATATATATAAAATCCTTGGTAGACCAATGTATTTAAAATGCAGAGGCCTCCAAGCCCTTTCAAACTTTAATCAAGACTCCTTATCAGTGTTACCAACCATCATTTTGCAGATAGACAACTAGATTAATATGTTTTATGCTTCTTTTTTAGCCTCCACACAACATATCCAAATCACTCACATTAATCAAGTATTCTTAAAATTAATGAAAATTCAAATATTAACAATTGTTCTGATTGTTACATTCGCTATACATGAAATAAAATTGCACAAAAAGTTCTCTTTATCATAAATACCAATAGCAACTTGAAAACTATGGAAGACCTTACAATTAATGCAAATAAATAGAGAAAACATTAAAATTTGACAGTAGAGGACCTTTAATATTTCCTCCAAAATAAAAGTTGGTCTTTCATCAAATCCTTAAATGCGAATATGATTATATTGCTAAATTACAAAGCTAAAATTTCCAAAGCTAGTACATAGGGAACTAATATGTTCTCTTTTGACTGGATTGCATTTTAAATGTACAGATGTGAAAACCTACAGTATTTTATTCAATAAATTATACTCAAAGCTACACTGCTATAAACATATCAGCAACAATGTAATGTTTTAGTATAATTTAAGGTAATGATTATATTTTAGTTGTTTAATTTTTTAAACATGCTGTGTTAGAGTATAATGTCAAATTATATTCACAGATACGATTTGAAATACTTGTACAGTGAAGTTACTAATTGAATTTTGTCCTGGGAATGCACATTAGGCTCCAAATATTTTGAACATTAATTATATTGATTAAACATGTTAAAGTCTCACTTTTTCAGCATTTCTTCCTTTTTCTTGTATTGATCACTTCCTTTTTCAAATGGAAAACCACTGAACTGTCCTACATTCTTTTTCAGTGAAGTAACCTAAAAAAGAATACAATTGGTCAGTATAAAACAATGTTGCAATGTTCTTTATTTCATCTAATTATCAAAATATCAAAGTACAAATGTGTAGCCTTAAAATCAGACAGCAAACTGTCGTGTCAACTTTGACTAAATTCTAAATATATAACAATCGAACTACAGGGTAGTCCTTGATATACGATCATAATGGAGGCTGCCCATCCATAACAAGACAAGAGGGGCTAATTCTGGCTGCACAAGACCAAGCCTTAAGAACAAATGCACACAAAGCGACAGAACTGAAAAGAGAGCAACAGACAGCAAATGCTGCCTCTGCAAAGAAGCTGAAGAAACAGTGGGCCACCTAGTTAGCTGTTGCAAAGAGATGGCACAGACTGACCACAAATGACATGACCAAGTAGCAACTATGATGCATTGGAAGATCTCCAAGAAATACCATTTGCCTGCAAGCAGGAATTGTTAGGACCATAAAAGAAACAATGTAATAGAAAATGAAAAAGTTAAAAGAAGTTAAAGTGCTCTGGCAGACAAGCATCTGCCACATAACCAATAAGAAAGACAAAAATGTCTGGATAGTGCACATGGCAGTGCCTGGAGACAGCAAAAAAGAAGAGAAAGAACTGGAGAAAATAACAGAATACAAACATATGCAAAAAGAAATAACATGACTGTGGCAAAAGAAAGCAAATATAGTAAGAGTAGTAATAGGCACTTTAGGGGCAGTACCAAAAAATCTGGAACACCATTTGAACAGAATAGGTTCAGCATTGACAAAATCACCACCAGCCAATTGCAAAAGGCAGCCTTACTCAGAACAGCTTACATCTTGCCACAATACCTTTTACCTTTAATATCATCAAACAACATCTGCCTATCCTTGGGAAGGACTCGATAGGTGGACAAAAATGCCAAATCCAGTCTAAACATCTGGCTGTGTGATGAAGCATAATAATAAAAAACATTTGGGATCTGTAACAAAAATTGAATTGTACTTTGACCCAGCACCAGCAGATCCCATATTTATCAAAATGACACTTAATAACAGAAAAATATTTTATAAATAGAAAAATATTTATTTGAAAGCCGAGACAAGGATTCAAGGAAACCTGTAGCCAATTTTGCATTGCCAATAGGTATGAACACTTACTTCTCTTGAACAGCAATTTTGTCGCAATTAGTAATTGTTTTGGAAATGAAAGGAAACTGGGATCAAATACAGATAGTCCTTGACTGATGACCACAGTGGAGCCCACAATTTCGGTCGTAAGTTGTTGCAGTTGTAGGTTGAAGCACATATAACTGTCGTCATGACTAGTGGTGGGATTCAACCGGTTCGCACCACTTCAGCCGAACTGGTTGTTAAATTGCTGGCTGGCCCCTCCCGGCCCCTCCTTATCTCTCCTTGGCCGCTCCCAGCTGCTGTCTGGCTGCTCTCTGGTTCCTCGCCCAGGCCCAGCGTTGGATCTCCAGTGCCACCTCAGCCCTGCCCCCTGGGCGTGCGCACAGGAGGCGAGCGCGCAGGGCCTGGTGTCCCTGGGGACTGCTTGCTGAGTGCTGCCCTTCACCCAGGACGCCAGGCCAGCCCTCACACGCTTGGAGCCTCCTGTGTGCACGCCCAGGGGGCGGGGCCAAGGTGGCAGCACAGATATAAGGCTGGCACCGGGTGGCACCGGTGCCTCCATGCCCTGCCCTGCTGGCCTTTCCCTGGGATCGCCCCACCCCCACATGGGAAAGCCACGTCCCTACCTGTGCGTGAAGGAAGGAAGAGGTAGGAAGGAGAGGGCATGGGATCCATGGGGCTTCTGCCTGCCAGCGCGCCATGGGCAGTAGAAGATTGCAAGCCGCAAGGGCTCTGGGTGGGACGTGGAAGGCGTGCGGCTTCTGGCATTGCGGGGGGGCAGAAGCCTACCCGATTTCCAGCTCCATAGCGTTTCTCCGTCACGTTTCTTGTGCAGGGAAACAAAAGGTCATGGGACTAAAAATAAAGTGCAATCAATCAATTTCAACTTCTCACAAAAGAAAAAAATCTCGCGAAGTTAGAATCGATTGATTTTTTTTTTTGTCCCACAAACTTTTGTTTTCCTGCACACAATGGCAAGAAACACGATGGAGCTGGAAATCAGGTAGGCAAAGAAATGCTTGGGGGAAGCGAGGGCATCTGGCTGGTGGTGGGTGGGGCAAGTGGCGCGGCGCTGCAATGGCAAACGGGCAACGGAGCAGCCCTCTCTTCTCCCTGCTGCACCTTTTTTCCTCGTGTTGTCTGCTCCATTTCCCGTTTCTACATTGCAGCGCAACTGCCAGGATCTACTTTGATAGCGAAGGGGGGGGGGTAATTTGCCTGGCCAAACTAACCCCACAGTCTCCCCTACACTGGGAACAGCTTCAATCAGGTCAGTCAGTTGGTCAGTGGCTCCGTTGGCGGCAAACAAAACAGTGCTGTTGAGCATCTCCTCCTGCCGGGAAGCACAAATGGGGTGTCTGTGTGCACATGGGGCGCTTGGAAAGAGAGCAAGAGAGCTCTCCAACCTCTGTGTGTGTGAGAGAGAGAGGGAGGGAGGGAGGGAGGGATCCGTGCTTCAGCCGAGGCGTGGGAAAGCCACAGCTGCCGGCTGCCGGCAGCTCTGCCAAACTCTCCGGAATGAGACAGGAATGAGAAGGAGGCAGGCAGGGAAGTAAGGAAGGCGAAAGAAAGCAAGGTTTTTTTTTGGGGGGGGGGGCAGCAAAAGAAGCAGCATTCCTTGGCTGGGAAGTGGGCAAAGGCAGAAAGGGAAAGTAATCTTCAGACCCTGCAAACCAAGCGCAGTTCCTGCCGCTCGCGGGAAAGGAAGGAAGGAAGAAAAAGGGGAGCCAAAAGTTTAAATCCCAGAGGCTGACATCACTCCGGCTGGCAGTTGATCTCTCCCACTTTGGTTTCCCTGCTCAATTGCTTGCTTCCTTTACTTCCAAACTTCGATTCCTTTAGTTCAGAAGCAGCCACGTGGGAGAAGAGGAGGCTGGGGGAGGGGGGTTTCTTCCTGGATTTTTAAAGTTGCGAGGCTTTTCTTCCTCTTTTTCCTCACTTCACAGTGCAGCTCTCCAGCTCTGGGAGTGTCATTTCTGGGCTGGGGGCTTTTTCCTTCGGAAGAAAAGGCAGATGGAGTGGAGGAGGCAGTGACTCGGGCTTGTAAGGGTCCCTTCTCCGACTTTGGATTCGTCTTCTCTGTGTGTTTGTGTTTGTGTGTGGCTTTTTTTCTCCCCCTCTTCTCCCTTCCTCCAATTTCTTTTTTTCTTGGAAACAAAGGAGGTGCGTTTGGGGGGGAGGGGGGTTGTCCCAAAAAGCAAGACTACAAAGTTAAAAGAACAGCTTTTGAAATCCTTAAAAAGTTACAATGCCGACCCTGGGCCAGCGATTTCTTTTTTTCTTTTGGGAAAAAACAAGCAGCAGGTATCTGAGCAGGCATCCCCGGCTCTTAATAAGGGTGATATTTAAAAGCTGGGGGGGAGAGGAAGTCGCCTTCTCCCCCAGGAAGTGGAATGGAGGGGAAAGAAGGAAAGAGATGGGAATAAAAAGGAGAAAGAGGAAGGGGAGGGGAAGGAAGGAAGGAGATGGGAATAAAAAGGAGAGAAAGAGGAAGGTGGGGAAGGAGGGAGGGAGAAGATGGTAATGAGGAAGAGGAAGGGGAGGGGAAGGAGGGAGGGAGGGAGGAAGGAAGGAAGGAGAGGCAACTTGGTTGGAGATGCCCCAGTTCAAAGGAGAAAGCAATTTTGTGTTCTGTATTTCACAGACAGAACTTCGTTGGCAATCCAAGTTAACATTGGTATTCTTGAATTGTGAGCTCTTAGGAAAGTATCCCCTCCTTCTGTATTGCAAACAGCCATTTCCAGTGGGAAAATAGGACAAAGCAAGTGGGGAAAAATATTTTCCTTTGCTATATTTCCAGTCTGAATTAGACCATGGCAGGGTCCCTACAAGAGAGCCCTTTTAAGGATTATGTATATAGAAAAGCAACTAACTTACTTCTGTTCTTGAACGCTAAAGATGTTGCACATAAAACACCCCAATGAAATGCAAGCATGGGATAAACTGAGCCTGGTTTGTTATTAGTCTTTTAAGTGGCCACAAACTACTAGAAAAGTAGGGTTGTTTTTTTTTATTTTTATTTGAGCATCCAAGAAGGGACAGGAAATACAAAGAAAAAGAAGGAAAGAGGGGAAGAGAGCAAGGAAGGAAAAAGAAGGAAAGAGGGGAAGAAAGAAGAATGAAGAGGAAAGGAAAAAGAAGAAAAGGGAGAAAGGGAGGGAGGAAGGAAGGAAGATTATAATGAGAGACAGTGAGGGTCTGAGATAAATCCTGCCTTAGCACTTGGCTACCAGCAGCCCTGCTGCCTTTTGACATGTGGCTTCTTGGGGGTGCATTTTGGAGAAGTGTCAAAATAAATGCTAAAATGGCAATCAGCTTGGGATTAAATTCCAAATGAAATTGGGTAAGGAGACATGAAGAACTTTCAACTGTAGGTTTCTAAAAATCTTACTAAAATGAATGTCTAGACTAGAGGCAGCTCTTTAACTCATTAGTCCAGAGAGAGCAAAAGAGTTAGGGTCCCAATGAGGGCCTTAGCGTATTTAGCTCAGGAATAACAGAATAACACTTAGAAAGGACTTTGGCAGAGACCCTATACCATTTCAGAGAAATGTCTGTCCAGTCTTTTCTTAAAAACTTCCAGTGATTGCGCATCCAAAACTTTTGGAGACAAGCAGTTCCACTGGTTAATTGTTCTCACTGTCAGGAAGATTCTCCTTAGTTTTAGGTTGCTTCTCTCTTTGTTCAGTTTCCATTCATTGCTTCTTGTTTTGCCTTCTGCTGCTTTTTGGAAAATACATTGCTCCCCTTTCTTTGTGGCAGCCCCTCAAAAGCCTGTTTTGTGACCTGCCTAACACACTCTTGGGCAAAGCATGCGAGCCATTTCCTCCTTTCAGTGCTCCATGAAAGTACATCTAGAGTATGTAGATGCAGATAATAAAGTCGAAAAAAGGTGAACAACATTTTTACAGAACTATAGATACAGTACGTTTCATTCATATTGTAAAACTCTTGTATAGTTTTGTATAAATAGTTTTTCATTCATATTGTAAAACACTTGTAACAAAATCTAGTTTTGTGTACCTCTTATTCTTATTTAAGTATTAAATGCATAAAATAATAAACTACCTTTTGGTATATCTTCTTTTATACTTAAAACAGTAATTGGGGCAAAGAAATGATGTCGAGTTGGCCACACCCACCCAGTCACATGACCACTTAGCAACACCCACCATCACATGACCACCCACCCACGCCCACAGAACCTGTTGTTAAATTATTTGAATCCCACCACTGATGTCTCATGGCCATTTTTACGATGGTTTTAAAGCTTGTAACTGCAGTCATTAAGTGAATCGTGTAGTCATTAAGAGAATCCAGCACATCCAATGGGATTTTTTTTTGCCATTTTCTGCTGGAAGATATTGCAAATCAGTCACACAACTGGGCAACTCTGCAACCAATTGTGTATGTGAACCAGTTGCCAAGCACCCAATATGTGATCATGCAAACATGGGGTTGTAGGTGCAGCAGTTGTAATGTTGAGAATGGGTCATAAGTAGCTTTTTTGAAATCCATCATAATTTTGTATGGTTGTTGAGTGACCCATTGCAAGTCAAGGACTACTGGTAACCAAAAGATAAACCATGTAATTCTAAGAGGCATAAATAAAATATATGCCTCACCAGAAAGAGGCTCATCTGGTATTTACCAGGACTAAGGGCCTTTATGGCAATGCCTCCAATACTTTTGGAATCCCCTCCACTTAACTGCCTTCACTGTGGTGTCTGAGGAATTTACTTTTATAGCTTTTGCTTTTACTTTTATAGCTTAAGCATTTCCCCTGTAGACTTGTTTTCAATCTGCTTTTAAGAATGATGACATGTTTTTATGAGCCAATTTCTGATAATTTTAACTATTTATGGTTTTGTTATTTTGTTTACATTATGTATTATATTTTCAATTTTGGATGTGATTGGAATTTACTGGATTATATTGTAAATTGCTGTAGGCTTCCATTGATGGTAATATGCAGCATATAAATGTGCTCAATCTAGGACAGGGGTCTGCAACCTTAAACACTCAAAGAGCCATTTGGACCCGTTTCCCACAGAAAACACTGGGAGCCACAAAACCTGGGTGGGCGTGGCCAATTCAAGGTCACTCTCACCCAGTCACATGACTTGCCCCAGCCACGCCTACCCGGGTTTTGTGGCTCTGAGTGTTTTCAGTGGGAAATGGGTCTCTCTCTCTCTCTCTTTCTTTTTCCTCTCCCTTCCTTTCTTTCTCTCCTTCTCATTTGTTTCCCTCGTTTCTCTCTCTCTTTCTCTCCCTCCAGCTCTCTCATTTCTCTCTCCCTCTCCCTGTTTTTCCCCCCTCATACTCTCCCTCTATAATTTTCTCATTCTTTTTCTCCCTTTCTCTCATTTCTCTCTTTTTCATTTGTTTTTTCCCCTCTCCCTCCCCCTTTCTTTCTTTCTTTCTCTCCCCCTTTTCTCTGTTTCCCTCTTTTCCTCTTATTTCTCTCTCCCTCTCCCTTATTTTTCTTTTTCCTCTCTTTCTCTCCCTCCATCATTTTCTCATTTCCCTTTTTCTCCCTTTCTTTCTCATTTCTCTTTCTCTCCCTTTCATTTCTTTTTCCTTTCCCCTTCTCTTTCTCTCCCCCTTGTTTCCCTTTTCCCTCTCTCTCATTCTCTCCCTCCAGCTCATTTCTCTCTCCCTCTCCCCCTTCTCTCTCTCTCATGTTTCTCTTTTTCCTCTCTCATTCTCTCCCTCCATAATTTTCTCATTTCTCTTTCTTTTTCTCCCCTTTTCTCTCTCATCTCTCTCCCCCCCTTCTCTCTCTTCCTCCCTCTCTTGTGTGTGTGTGTGTGCTCCCTCTTGAACTATTTCCAAAAACAGGCGAGGGTTGGGTTTTTTTTTTCTCCTGATGTTCTTTATTCTTCTTTGGGTGCTTTCTACCATATGATTTAAATCAAGAGTCATTTCAGATTCCCAGATAAATGAAGCTCTTTAGTCCCCCTGCTGTAGCTCCCTGTCGACTGGCTGGCCCCACCCCTCACCTTCCCCTCCCAGTCACTCCTCGCATGGCCTGAGAAGGTAAGGGCAATGGCGGGGATGGAGACTCGCTCCATATTCCAGAGCGGGAGGGAAGCGCCCCTGTACTTGCTTCTCATCTTGCGGGCGCTTCTTTGGGCGTTCTTGGTGCTGTGCGCGCACCTCTCAGGGAGACGCGCAACTTGATCTCCGCTTCAAGACACTCCCGGCCCGGCTGCGGCCGATGTGCCGCGTCGTAATGGGCTCCAGGAGGAGGAGGGGACCCCATCTCCCCCATTGTGAAGTGCGCTAAATTTAAGCGCACTAAATTTAAGTGTGCTGCACAAGGCGCTGCGAGAGCAGCAAGCAGGCCATGGAGGTGGCGAGAGCAGCGGCGCCGCTGATCTCGCCGCCATGGCCTGCTCACTGCTCTTGCAGCGACTTGCGCAGCACAGTTAAATTTAGTGCGATTCACAATGGGGGAGATGGCGTCCCCTCCTCCTCCTGGAGCCCATTACGACGTGGCGCATTGGCTGCAGCAGGGCCAGGCGTGTCTCGGAGCGGAGATCAAGTCGCGCGTCTCCCTGAGAGGTGCGCGTGCAGCACCAAGAATGCACGAAGAAGCGCCCGCGAGATGAGAGGCAAGTACAGGGGCGCTTCCCTCCCGCTCTGGAATATGGAGCGAGTCTCCATCCCTGCCGTCGCCCTTACCTTCTCAGGCCACGTGAGGAGTGACTGGGAGGGGAGGGTGAGGGGCAGGGCCAGCCAGCTGACAGGGAGCCAAAGCAGGGGGATGAAAGAGCCGCATGCGGCTCGGGAGTCGCACGTTGCCGACACCCGATCTAGGAAATGGTGTGATTTCATAGAATCATTATATATCAACTTAAAACAGTATGAATGAAAAGCATGTTATGAGATTTCTTACTGTTCCTGGCCTGTTGTAAAGAAGTTTGTGCAAATTTCGAAGTTCATCAGTTTTCTTCTTACTTAAAAAGTACTGTATTCTTTCAATTTCACAAAGTTTTTGACCCTTTCCTGAAAAGGCAAATATTATGTTATAATAATCAAACAAAGTTACTTAATCACTTTTTAGCCAATCTATTATTTGCTTTAACCAAAGCCCATCCCCATATTTATTGCAATACTGCTTCAAAATAAACATTAAATGTCCCAAATACCTAAACATAGGATAGTTTAGAAAATTACAAATGTGATCTTTCATATTATATACACAAAGGTTTTCTCTTCAATTAATACTTGTTTGATTTCAAACAAAGAAAAGTGTAATATGCAAAATAAATAGCTTGCCTGGTGTAATTGTAAAAGGTTCCTTCTGTAATGATGACACCTGCATTGTCAATCTTTCTACTTTCTTCTTCTCTCGCTTTCCTTCAACAATGAGGCTCTTTTCTGAAAGACAATTGATAGTTTCATGCAGTCAGGAAAGTGGTTGAAATTACTGCACAGAATAAACAAAAATAAAGTAATATGTAGGCTTAATAAGAGTGTATGTGTGTGAGAAGAACTTCCGGGGTGACGGTGGTGCGGCGCAGGAGAACGAGGCTCCGTTCTCTCTGTCCAAATTTCTGCGTTTGGTGGTCTGCAGAGGCGAAGTTAGACCCTGGAGGGGTCAGCATCATAGAGGGGATACTTCAGGGGTGACAGGGAGAAGAGCGATTCCCCGTTGCAGCAGGTGGAACCCCTTGAATCCAGCGCAGAAGAGACCAGCTGCTATGGTCAGGTCCGGAGGCGTGACGGCCTGAGCTAATGGTGGAGGAAGCAAAGAGTGGGAAACAGCGAGAAGTATCGGTGGAGAGTGACAAGACAGAATGAGATACCAGGTTGCTTCTTTAAACTGGTGAAACCTACAAGCTGACAAGCAAGTGAGTCTACAAGGTGGGAAAAGCGGCAACTTAGTGGTGGGAGCGAAATCCTGAGAAGACAGAATCAGTACTTACAGCAGGAGAGGAGAGTGCGATTGATGATTCGAACGGGCACTGTGCCGGGGAATTGTACAATTGGACTGACAATCGAGACTGAATTTGTGGCTACTTATTTCAATAAGATTGGCTGTTGTGGTGAGCGGTTCAGGAGAGGAATAGTCCAAAGAAGATTTTTGATAGAGACGGAGACGTTGGTGTTTTGGGAGTGAAGAGAAGTGATAGTGACTGTGCAAAAGAGAGGGAAGCTGACATCTTTGTTTTTGAGAACGGAGAAATTGTAGATGAAACGGTGAGACATAGGAGTAAAGAACTATGGTGAAGTTTGTGAAGGATTTTGGATTGGATACACTTGTAACCAGCTTTGTATTTATAATATATTTATTAATTAATTTACTTATTATATTGAGTGTACAATTATATACATATATTGGATATATTTACAAATAGATAAATTTATAACTAGATTGAGGTAATATTTTTGTGATCTTCGTATAGTACCCTCAGCTTTATATAGTTAACATTTTATATATATTTATAAATATTTTATATAATTAATATATGTCCATGCATATTTACAATTTCTAATTACTATAAGTTATAAACATTTGTAAATGTATCTAGATTAGAACTGATAGCTTTTGATTGATATTGGTAATTAGAATTGGGTTATAATATTAATTACTAATTAATTAATTATTAATTTTAGAGTACATTTGTTCTATACTAAGGAATAATTTATAAGGTGATTATTGCTATAGGTTTAAGATAGGATAATATAGTATACTATATCCATTTTTACTCTAAATAATAACGGACATACGACGAGTGTGTAGAGTAGGAGAATCATTTACAAGAAAAGAAGATTCCTGAGAAATTAAAGAATAGGCGATCTATGGTATTGTGGAAAAACTTTTTTAAGAATTTAAGTATGACAAGCATGACGACAATTACCAAAACTGCAAAGAAAACTATGCCCATGACAGCCTCCCCATCGGGGCAGAGATCAATAGGAGACATGTTGGGGGCTGAAAAATCAGGATCCTCATTGAATCTACAGAACATGCAGTCGACGCTGAATATGATACAAGAAGTGATGCTGAAAACGCAAGAGTCAATAGTTAAGAATCATGAGGAAATGAAGAGTGATATGGGTGAAGTGAAAGAAGATATACGGAAATTAGATGACAGAATGGGGAAAATACAGGAGTCAATTGCTAAAAACGAACAGAAAATAAAAATAGTGGAGGCAAGAACAGAGCAAACAGAAAAAAAAATGGAAGCAACGGAAGAAAGACTGATGGCAGCGAACAGAGATCTGGAAGAGGCAATAATACATCTGGAATTAGAAAAATCGGCTTTCTACTTGAGGTTCCAAAATATAATAGAGAACAAAGAGGAAGATCTAGCAAATCTCATGACAGAACTGCTGGCTGATGCGTTGCAGATGGATACAGGAAATGCAGAATGGTATTGATGAAATCTACAGAGTCCATACAAACTACGCACGACGTCATAAGCTACCACGAGAAGTGCACGTGAGATTTGCAAAAAAACCCAAAAACAATTAGGGATGAAATCTATAGAAAGACACGAGATGATCCGTTGACCTATAAAGGGAAAGAAATTTTAACTCTTAAGCAGATACCCAGGAGAATTAGAGAACAAAGGCGGAATTACAACTTTCTCTCTTCGCAATTGGTTAAATACAAGACAATGTTTCGGTGGCTTATACCTGAGGGTATGTTGATATCTTGGCAGGATAAAAAAATTAGAATCGATACCCTGGATAAAGCCCGAGAGTTTTACGACCATTACATAGCAGCAGATGAGGAACAGGATAGTGGAGTGGAGACAGATGGTAAAAGCCAAGAACAACAACAATTGGAAGGAAAGGAGGTGGATCAAGAAGCAAGAGAGAGGATGGAAAGAGAACATCAGGAAAGAGAGGGGGCGAGGACGGGAGATAAGACCGAGGAGAGGAACGAGGGTTACCAGTAAGCTTCTCCGGTTAAAAGAAAACTAGTACTCTAAATTACAAAAACAAAACATGGATATCACATGTCTACAAGAAGTACATATTAAAAAAACAGCAAGGTGGTATCCTAGAAGCTCCAAAAATAGGGAAACTCCATTTGGCCCTGGCACAGACAAAGAAGAGGGGTATAGCGGTATACATTAAAGAATGGCTAAAACCGAGAAAGATATATGCGGATGAAGAAGGGAGAATATTATTAATTGAAGTAACAATAAGACAAAAACGCACACTATTGGCAGTTATATACGCACCAAACACCAATCAGAGGGAATATTATTATAAACTACATAGGAAGATAGTAGAATTAGAGCTGGAGAATATGTTTATTAGGAGATTTTAATGCGGTAGTGGACTCCAAAAAAGATTACACAACTGATAAAAAAAACATAAGAAGATGAGGAAAATATTGCCGAATACCTTCTTCGAAATGACACAAGAACTGAATTTAAAGGACATATGGAGAGAATTAAATCCGGAGAAAAGTCAGTATACTTTTTTCTCCAACCCGCATAATTCATGGTCCAGGATAGATATGGTGTGGATGGATTTGGAATTAGGTAATAACATAGTGGAGGTAGAGATATTATCAAATACATGGGTGGACCATAATCCACTAATAGTGAAATAGAAGGGAAGAACAAAAAAGAGAGGGAGATGGACCATGAATCAGAGGGTTTTAAAAGAAAAAAAATATGTCCAATGGATAGAAAAAGAGTTAGATTTCTTTTTGAAGGAAAATTTAAATGAACATACAACGCTACAAAATTTATGGGACACAAATAAAGCTTATGTCTGAGGTTTAACAATAGCCTATGTGGCGCAAAGGAATAAAGAAAAAAAGAAACAACAAACAGAGCTACAGGAGAAACTTGAAGAATTGGAATTTAAGATGCAAAACTCCCCGAATGAGAAAATTAAAAGAGAAAAAGAAATGATTAAACATAAAATAAATCTAATTTCACAAGAGGAAATGGCCTAAAAACTTAGATTGACGAGACAGAATTTTTTGAACACGTGAACAAACCAGGGAGATGGCTGGCTTACAAATTGAAGGAGAAGGAAAAAAAATTTAATACAACAATTACAAGACGAAGAGGGGAATATGTACTATCAGATGGAAGAGAAAAAGAGTATCGCTCAAATTTTTTTAAAAAAGTTGTATTGTCAGGAGAAGATAGAGGAAGAAGATATTTAAAAATATCTAAATGAGAGGAGTCTCCCCATATTATCGGACATAACAAAAGAAATGTTAAATGATAATCCAAAAAAAGAACAAAAAACAACAACAATAAAACTCTGGGACTAGATGGAATTCCCGCAGAGTTTTATAAAGAAATACAAGAGCCATTGGAGTTATTACCCTGTTTCCCCACAAATAAGACATCCCCTGATAATAAACCCAATAAGGCCAAGCGCTTATTTCAGGGTTCAAAAAAATATAAGACAGGGTCTTATTTTTGGGGAAACCCGGTATTATTGGATGTAAACAACGAAGCATTAGAACAGGCAAAACTACCAAAGTCATGGACAGAGGCATTTATAACGCTTATTCCAAAAGATGATACAGATAAACAGCAAATTAAAAACTATAGGCCAATCTCGCTGCTGAATGCAGAGTATAAAATATTTGTCACAATAATGGCTGAAAGAGTTAAAAAAATATTAAACGAAATCATTCGCTCGGACCAAAATGGGTTTTTACCCAATAGGCGTCTAAGAAACAATACACGGATCATAATGAATATATTGGAGTATTACGAGGCTCATCCGGAAAAGCAAGCGGCGCTGATATTTGTTGATGCTCAAAAAGCCTTTGATAATTTAAATTGGAATTTTCTTATTAATCAATTAAATATCATGAACTTCGGGGGAAAATTTACCGGAATGATTAGGGCGATTTACTCCAACCAATCGGCAAAAATAATATTAAATGGGGAAACAACAGAGGATTTTAGTATAACTAAAGGGGTGAGACAGGGATGTCCCGTCCCCCCTTTTATTTATCTTATCGTTGGAAATACTATTAAAATACTAGACAAAAGCAGGAAATAAAAGGATTGAGAATTAAAAAGGAAGAATACGAAGTACAAGCCTTTGCAGACGATTTGGCCTTTATCATAGAAGAACCTCTAGAGAAACCATATTATTACGGGAAATAGAAGAATTCGGTAAAGTAGCAGGGCTTAAAATAAAAAAAGAAAAAACTAAAATACTAACTAAGAATCTTACTAACAGGCAGAATGAGGAATTGGAAGAGAAATTGGGGATTCAAACTGCCAAGAAAGGGAAATACTTGGGAATTTGGCTAACAGCGAAATGTCAAAAAGGTTGGGGACCCCTGATCTAAATGACTGTATAATATACGATAGTGAATCATAGAAATAGTACTTATGTAAATATGATTGTTATGGATGATATTTATACCGATACGGAAATGCTGTAATGAGTGAAAATTTGTGAATAAATCATTACAAGTACAAAAAGATTTGGATAAATGGGCAAAATTACAAATATCATTAATTGGCAGAATTTCTACAATAAAAATGAATATACTACCTAAATTTTTGTATCTCTTCCAAATGGTACCAATAAAGTTAGGGAAATTTTTTTCCGAACAATTAAATAAAATAATAACAAAATTTATTTCGTTGGGGAAAAAAGCCCGAATAAAACTTAAACTCTTGCAAGATTCTAGAAATAAAGGGGGGTTTGGTCTCCTGGACTGGGAACTTTATTATCATGTGGCAGCCGTGACGTGGCTTAAAGACTGGATTCAATTCAACAATAAAAGGGTATTAACATTAGAGGGCCACAATCTCCAACTCTGCTGGCACACATTCCTCTGGGAGGGGAAAAACAAAACCCATTCATATTTTCAGAGGCATTTAGTGAGGGATACCTTGACAAGTATTTGGGAAAAAATTAAGAATCACTATGAAAATTCCAATTTGGCTGTCAACAATGGAGGCGATGATTTACCCAAACGTATTAGACTTAAACAAGGTGGTGAGATACACTGAATTATTGGATGAACAAGGAGAATTAAAATCGGATCAGGAATTAAAAAAATCAAGGAATAAAGATTGATTGGTGGCCCTATCTCCAAATCAGGACAAGATACAAAAAAGATTTAGAACAGTACGGTATTTATAGAAAACAATTGGAACTGGATAAAATACTGCTAGGGACGGGGGGAAATGATCACCAAAGCATATAACCTCTTCCTAAGATTCAAAATGGAAAAAGAAACTGTGAAGGAGACGATGATAAGTTGGGCTAGAAATTTTGGATATAGTATTGAATTAGATCATTGGGACAAATTATGGGAAAAAAACTGTAAATTAATGATGTCGGCAGCTTATAAGGAAAACCTGTACAAAATGTTTTACCGTTGGCATCTACCCCCAGCGAGATTGGCCAAAATGTTCCCAAACTGTTCACCCTAATGTTGGAGATGTGGTTATAAACAGGGTACTTTTTACCATATGTGGTGGACCTGCCCCAAAGCTAGGAAGTATTGGCATAAAATAAGGGAATGGCTGGAAGAAATTACTGAACAAAAGATTGAAATGAAACCGGAACTATTTTTATTCGGCGAAAATGGGTAAAAAATTTCAATATATAATATTACATATACTAACTGCAACCAGAATCGTTCTCGCTCAAAATTGGAAACAATCTAATATTCCTTCAGAGGCAATGATTATAAGAAAGATACTTGAGTGTGCAGAGATGGATAGGTTGACTATGGAGTTGAAAGAGAGAGTTTGGAATAGATGATACCTGGTTAGAGAATAAGAATACAATTACTATATAAGAATTATAGAATATAGATGATATGTAAATATTAGTATAATCTAAATCACAGGTCATTTTGGTGGTCCGTGGAGAAATCTTGGCCCCTGGGCTGGATATGGCCGAGAGCAATTAATCCAGCCCGCGCGCGGGAACACAAGGCTGCACTGCCCAACATCACCCCGCCCACATGCCAGCCCCCACTCTTAAGGCCGAGCGCAAACCTCACCTTGAGTATAGTGGTGCAAGGCACACGAGCTGGAACAGGAAGGTAAGACCAAGAACTCGCCGCGCTCAGCCGAACGGCTGCCGGGGGAGGGGGAAGGTTCAGCCGCCTTTCGGGCCTACATCTCTCCTTCTGCGAGGCCTCCGGGTGGGAAGCCCGAGAGAAAGCGCCTGCTAGATTGGCACCCTGCAAACTCTCATCTCTCGAGGAGCCCGGCCGAAGTTTCCCGCGCCGCTTCAAATGCTGATGCCGCACTACAGCTGAGAGAAGCACTTTGGCCGGGCTTCTCGAGAGACGAGAGTTTGCAGGGTGCTGAGCAAACTTTCGTCTCTCGAGGAGCCCGGCCGAAATGCTTCTCTCAGCTGTAGTGCGGCATCAGCATTTGAAGCAGCGGCGGGAAACTTCGGCCGTAATGAACAGCAAACTCCGGCTGCTCCCCGGACCGGACGCTGTTTACCACTCCGAGTCCCAAGCGGCAGGAGACAAGGGCTGCCTTGTGCCACCGGCTGGCACAAATATACCAAGGCAGCTTCCAGTCATCACAACCCCCGCTTCGGCCCACTTGTGCAGTGCCCCCCCCGCAACAGCACCATTACTTCATTCCAGCCAGCGAGGGCTGCGCTCCTTTTTGCATATTGCACCACCTGCAAAGTTGCACATTGCAAGTGCCACCCCAGGGCAGAGATTTCCAGCCCACCACAGGCTGGTCCCATATTCCAGAGCTGTGGTAGTCACAGGACTGGCCCTTTGGTCATCCCG
>QLTV01002447.1:549646-569280 GCA_003457575.1 Thermophis baileyi
GTTATAATTAAATAAGCATTTATAATTTTGTTATATTAAATAGGTGCATTTCATATTAATAAAATGGAAGTTCTCTGATCATTATTTTACAAATGTATTTATCTTTTTTAACACATTCATATTAGTGGTCTGCTGGACTTAAAATTATGAATTAGGGTCCGTGGGATTTAAAATTATGAATTTGGTGGTCCACGGGATTTAAAATTATGACCTTAGTGGTCCCTGAGGTCAAAAAGGTTGGGGACCCCTGATCTAAATGACTGTATAATATACGATAGTGAATCATAGAAATAGTACTTATGTAAATATGATTGTTATGGATGATATTTATACCGATACGGAAATGCTGTAATGAGTGAAAATTTGTGTTTTGCTTTTTAATGTTGAAAATGTTTAATAAAAACTATTTTTTTTAAAAAAGAGTGTATATGTCACTTGAAAAAGCATTCTGACCTAAAATACTGGCAAATCAGAGTCAGATGTAGTCAGATGCTCAAATAATTTAACAATTTATCCACAAATGGAATGGAATGGAATAGAATATAATAGGTTTATTTGACAAACTATGATTAGATACACAAGGAATTTGTCTCTGGTTCAGAAGCTCTAAGTGTACGTGCAAAGCAACAGAATCATCACCTAAAATCTCTAGAGTTTTAAGCGTGTTCAGCTCCAGACTGTTCCAGCTGCACCACATGGCCAGTTGTTCAACCCTCATCTATATGCAGATTCATCACAGTCTCAAATGAGGCCAATGACACTTGTATCATCTGCAAACTTCAGGACTTTAACAGAGTACTTTACTAGAGATGCAGTCATTGATATATAAAGAGAAGAGCAATGGAGAGAGCACACAGCCCTGAGGGGGCCCTGTTAATTGCCCGGGTACTAGATGTAATTTTCCCTACCTTCCCCTGTTGCTTCCTATTTATCAAAAAGCTAATAATCCATTTACAAGTATGGACAAGCACAGTGAGCTGAATCAGTTTAGAATAAAAATTTTCTGGAATGATGATATTGAATACCAAGCTGAAGTCTACAAAAAGGACCCGTGCACAGGTCTCCGGAGATTCAAGGTGTTGCAAGATGTAGTGCAATGCCATATTGACAGCATCATCTGTCATCCTATTTGCTATAGGCAAACTGCCTATAATATTACCTCCCAATATGTCATCAAATATTGCTTGACATTCAACTAAGCATTTACATAAATAGTTCAAATAAAAGAACTAAACTTATTAGAGACTTAATGCAAAGCTCAAACATTTTGGTGCCATGACCTGCTAAATTAAATGCATTTGTGTGACAAGTCCTTTCCATAAACAGAACTATCATAACAAAGTGACATGGTTCATATGCCTGGACAAGCCCAGACAATGGGAGCCCTGTTAAAGTGTAGTCTGACAACCTTATTCAGGGAGAGTGGAGTTGTATACATTCATTTATTATTTAAAGGTAGTCGACTTACAACCATTCATTTAGTGACTATTCAAAAGCCAATAAAAAAAGTGACTTATGACCAGTTTTCACACGACCATTGCAGCATTCCCGTGGTTATATGATAAAAATTAGACATTTTACAACTGGCATAGATTTCTGATGGTTGAACTGTTCTGGGGTCATGTGATCACCATATGTGACCTTCCCAAGCCAGATTCGTTGCGACCATATGATGCACTTAACAACTGCAGTGATTCATGTAACAACCGTGGCAGAAAAGGTAATAAAATAGGGTATGACTCACTTAACGGAAAAATTGGGCTCAACTGTGGTTGAAAGTCAAGGACTACCTGTAGTATGGTGCAGCCAATACCGGCTGCTTCTTTTGCCTATTTCTGGGGGAATCTTTTTGGTGCCTAATCCCAGAAGCCCCTTTGGAGGAATCTAAGCCAGCAGGACAACCTCCTCCACTAGCTTAGAAGTCAGTCCCACACAGGCAAGCAATCTTAAGGCAGCAATCAGAGCCAGGCCTCGTGCCTGACCTGAGATAGACGACTTGGTGAATTTTGTACAGGTGGATTGGCACTGACAGTACAGAACTCTCCTCAGCACATTTCTTCCAAGATAGCCTGTCTCCACTCCTGGGCTGTATAAGCACTGGGCATGCCAGTACCTGTTGCAGTAGGATAGTAACTTAGCAACAGGAAAGGCCTGTGGAAAACACCGTAGCTTTTTTTTCTTGGTCCTATGGCAGATCTACAGGCACCAACAGTGAAATGAGACTGCTGGAGCTTGTACCAGGAGTGTATCTTTGGTCCTCTTATGTAAACAGAAATGATATTCTGTTCTCTTTCACATTGGGAAGTGCATTCCCTTTCAGGCAAATCTGGTGAAGTTCACTGAGACTTAATGTTACTGTTTCTCTTTTCTATCAGGTCTGAAAGTAGCAATTCTCTTTGTGTAAGCTTGGCTTGTAAATGAACAAACAGCTTTATCAATGCCAAACCATACTTCCACTCAGCCAGGACAAAGTGACATCAGTTTCTTCAAAGAATGAGCATTAAATGTGAATACTGAAGGTCACATCCCACAATTTGAAGTTCTCCATCTTAATGTATAATGAACAGAAAATAAATGTAAAAAAATTTCTTCACTGTTCTCTACAATCTACAATAAACTCCATTCTGGAGAGTTTCTACTTGAAAGTGACAAGGAGCCAGAGGACGGGATCTGAAAATAGCTTGCTGTCTATACAGTCGTTTGAATCTCTGTTCAGAATAAATTCCACTCACCTTTTTCCTCTTCCTCTTCTTCTTCCTCTTCATCGTCCTCACTATTTTCAGCTTTGTTTTCAATTCGTGGTTCTTTTTTTTCTTTTTGTTCAGTAGAAAGTAAATCTTTCTCAGAAACAGAAGACATATCTGCTTTCTTTCTGCATAGACAATATAGGGGAAAATATCAACTTAGTATGAAGCATTGTATTACTACTACTAGTACTGAGACTTTCAACACATAGCAGCAGTGTTGCACCTTCTAGCACAAAGGTTCATACAATGTGCATAGTCATAATTGGTTTATTTTTGGCTTAGAATATGTGAGCTGTACTCATTACCATTTAATGTTATATACTTATTAGGTCACTTTGGTCTCACCTATAAAAAATGGCAATAGATCACTCAATGCATTAGATTATTCAATACATATTTTAAATAGGTATTTGGTATATATCTGCTTGGTAAATTTCGTACAGGGACAGACAGAATTCCAAATAAATATTTATACTGAAATTAGTCAATTCTTGGCTTTGTTAATATACTAATATGTATAGAATCAATACCAAAAATTTTCAGATGTATAGATATAGCAACCAAAATAGACTTAAAAATCCTTGTTCATTTTGACGAAGTCACTATTATACATAAGAACATAATAAAGATCAATTTAGACCAGGGGTCCCCAAACTTGACAACTTTAAGACTTGTGGACTTCAACTCCCACTGATTTAGACCATGATCATTTGAATACATATGGACACCACGCAAGAAAACTAGAGCAGAATCTTCCAAGTGCGTTTACCAAAAATTGATAGTTAAGAGGGATACTGTTTTTCAGTGACGAGAGCCTTATGTTCCTTGAATGCATTTATCCCCTTTTAAAATTGTCTAAGTTAATGAAGCTTTGCATTAAATAATAGTTTATTTACAATATTCAGAACTTTTGAGAAGTGAAATATAAGTTCAAAAACTCCATTCAGCCATGAAATTCAATGGTTACTTTGGATAAGGCAGTACAACTCAAACTACTAGTTCTGAAAACCAAGCTGCTTGAATAAGGACACCATAGCATTCCGTATAATGCTAAATAATAAACTCCAATATGACATTGTGTTTGATTTTCACACTTGTATGTTTTCTTCACTGAAGTAGGCAATTCTTGCTATCTCTGCAGATATAAATAGACTATTTTAAGAGGCCATTTCATGCAGTTGGTGGAGCAAGCGTACAACAGAGGAATTTGCACAACATGCTTACCAACTGGATCATGTAATGGAAATAACCAATCATCTGGTCTTGTGTAATACTCCATACCATACCATAAACTAACCATACCGGTACATTTCTCACAGCATTTCAGGCTAAAATACAGTTGGTCGTTTTCTGATGCAGTATTGATGTTTGCAGATTGTCAGCTCATAGAAACAAAATATCTTTTTCGAATAACACCAAAAAGGAACGTTTCTGAGTTGCACAGTACTTTTCAGCTTCAATGTTTTAACTTTTAGCAGCTATTTTGAAATAAATTCTTCAGTAGCTAATACTTGGAGGTAGTAGCACATTGGTGAGATAGGCTGCTAATAATAATAATAATAATAATAATAATAATAATAATAATAATAATAATAATAATAATAATAATAATAATAATAATAATAATAATAATAATATCACGGTGGGTGCAGGTTGTTTTTCCTGGCTATCTTTTAAAACACTGAATACTAAAAGGCATTGTTCACTTTTCACTGTCTTGTCTGTAAGATGCATCGGATACATGTGTTACAGCCCTCTGCATTATGCCCAGGTAAATTCTAATAAGCTTTATGGAAACCCTGTCAAAGGCAACTTGATCCACAGTTACTTGGATTAATGATTAACAAGACAGGAATGTATGACCTTCGCGTGTTCCCAGTGATGTGTGTGTTTTTCTCTGTGTGATGAAAAGGTGTATTGAGCTTAAATACATTACGACGTCCTAGGCCCCCGGATGGGGCTCGACTAGTAATTAATGCCAAATCCGGTGAAACAACTGGCCACTGTGATACAATTGTGAATAATAATAATAATAATAATGTAACAGTGATACCCATTATCATCAGGGCACTTGGTACCATGTCCAAACAATTCACAAAACACATCAAGAAATTGCAGCTTCCTGCAATAATACCAGCGGAACCACAAAAAACTGCGCTACTCGGAACATCATATATTTTAAGAAGATAGGTTGATACCTAGGACGCTGGCAGCAGCCCGTATCAACCATTACCGTAGCACCAGTCAATGGTATTTGTGACACATTTTTAAATGTTCAATTGACTGAGTTTCATGTTTAATGAATAAAAGCGAATAATAAAATTAAGAATATTAAGAATTATTAATAATAATAATTAAGAAGATATTTGGTTGATACCTAGGATGCTTGCAGCAATCCGTATCAACCATCAGAGCCAGTCAATGATATTTGTGATACATTTTTAAATGTTCAGTTGACTGAGTTTCATGTTTAATGAATAAAAGATGATGATGATGATAATAATAATAATAATAATAATAATAATAAGTAATAATAATAGTAGTAGTAGTAGTAATGCTGGCAACAACCCATATGAACCATTAGCGCCAGTCAATGGTATTTGTGATACATTTTTAAATATTCAGTTGACTAAGTTTTATGTTTAATGAATAAAATAATAATACAATAATAGCAATAGCAATAGCACTTAGACTTATATACCGCTTTACAGTGCTTTACAGCACTCTCTAAGCGGTTCACAGAGTCAGCATATTGCCCCCAACAATCTGGGTCCTCATTTTACCCACCTCAGAAGGATGGAAGGCTGAGTCAACCTTGAGCCGGTGAGATTTGAACCGCTGAACTGCTAAACAGTCAGCTGAAGTAGCCTGCAGTACTGCACTCTAACCACTGCGCCACCTCGGCGCTACGAGTGGGTAATAATAATAATCAAGGCGCTACGAGTGGGAAATCAAAACACACCCATCTTCCCCTCAAAACTGCAAACCCGAGCAACTTGTGAAAGTCAGTTGGATGACTTTGGATCAGTCCCTTTTTCTCAGCCCAACCTACCTCGCGGGGTTGTTGTTGTGGGGAAAATCGGAGGTAGGAGTATTAAGTCTGCTCGCCTGACTTTTAAAGGAGGAGATTGCAGGCAAGGAATTACAGGGGCGTGAAGCAGAGGAAGAGCACCGAGGCTAAGAAATTACACGAAGGAGGAGGAGGAGGAGGAGAATAATACAATATCGCAGCCCAGGAATTACGCGGCGTCCCCAAGAGGCGCCTTCCTCTTCTACCGTGATTTATCCCATTTACTACCGCTGCTTGCTTAAAGACCATAGCCTCAGAGGGCAGAGCACATGGCCCCGGGCAGCCGGCGAGGACTGTGACAGGCAGCAGAACTCCGGCGGGAAAAACAGTTGGAGCCGCGGAAAACGTCAGGCCTCGCGTTGGCCGGAATTGAAGTCCATTCTGAGGGGAGAAGGGAAGAGAGGCGCTGAGGGACTCTTCCCCTTTCCTGGCGGTTCTATGGAGCGCCGTGCTAGGCCTTCCCCCCTCCCCCGACCGGGTTTCGGACACTAGCACACCGTCCCTCCGGCCGGGCCTGTCACAAGCATCTTCTTTTCGGCCGTTATCCCAACAACACCGAAACACCCACCTCGGATACTTCGGAGCGCTTCTAAGAAAACAGGCCCAGCAGCGACGGAGGCGGCCCCCGGACGGCGACAAAACAAAACGCTTCAAGAGGGCACGACCCGCGTTTAACAGAAGAGGGGTAGAGAGTAATATTGGCGTTACTGGCTTTCCTCACAGAAAATCAACAACGTTTCAAAATGGCGGGTTGTCAAAGGGGAAGAAGGAAGCGGGAAAGCGCCGGCCAATAGATGCTAAAGGCGTAGTCCCGAGGAGGCGGGGTTACAAAATGATGGGCAGGAGAGCAAGTCAAAGACATGAATTTTCGAGGGAAGTAGGCGGAGCATGCGCAGAGTCGGAACGCTGTCCGAAGCGGGTGAGGAGCTCTTCGAGGCCACCTGCAGTTCCTCGCGCGTTTTTTTCTTCTTAATTGTGAGGTTGCATTCCCTTCCAAATCCAGAGAATGGAGGAAGGCAGGGTATCGTTTCTCAGAGCTTAGCTTTTTCCCCCTCCCTCTTTAAACTCCGTGGGGAAAGTACGTGATTTATTTACCCGATATAAGTGGAATAAGTAGAGCAGGTATAGCTTGGGAAACGACACTTATCCCAAAGAGGTGGATAGGTGAATTCTTGGTTTGGTCTGTGCTTAAATGAGTTGCATAAAGCAAAGATTAATTGGATATGTCTAGTCTAGTGAAAAGAAGGATCAGAGGTGACATGATAGCAGTGCTCCAGTATTTGAGGAGCTGCCACAAAGAAGAGGGTCAGTCTATTCTCCAAAGCACCTGAAAGGAGGAGAAGAAGCAACAGATGGAAACTAACCAAGGAGAGAAGCAACCTAGAACTAAGAAATTTCCTGACAGTCAGAACAATTAATGAGTGGAACAGCTTGCCTCCAGAAGTTGTGGGTGCTCCAACACTGGAGGTTTTTAAGAAGAGATTGGACAACCATTTTGGTTTGAAATGGTGTAGGGTCTCCTGCTTGAGCAGGGGTTGGACCAGAAGACCTCCAAGGTCCCTTCCAACTTTTATTCTGTAAAGGAATCTTTATTGAATATGTGCCCTGGTTTTTGGATCACAGTTTATTGAATAAAGTGTACCAGGTAGTCCTTGATTTACGACCACAATTGAGCCCAAAAAAATCTGTGGCTAAATGAGAATTTGTTAAGTGAATTTTTCCCCATTTTATGACCTTTCTTGCCACAGTAAGTGAATCACTGCAGTTGCTAAGTTAGTAATATGGTTGTTAAATGAATCTGGCTTCCCGATTGAATTTGCTTGTCAGAGGGTTGCAAGAGGTGATCATTGGATCTCAGGACACTGCAACCGTCATAAATATGAACTAGTTGCCAAGCATCCGAATGTTGATCACGTGATCATGGGGATGCTGCAATTGTCATAAGCATGAAAAATAGTCATAAGTCACTTTTTCAGTGATGATGTAACTTTGAACGGTGACTAAATGAGCTGTTGTAAGTTGAGGACTATCTGTAATTGCCTGAATTTACACTAGACACCAAGCAAATGAGACACGTTTTGGCTTAGAGTTATTTTGTTTATTTAAAACATTTAGAAAGCTGCCCAATTCAAAATTTATTCTGGGTGGCATATTGAACTAAAATAAGCCACAACAAGGCTTATCCCCTAGGGTGGATGTAACAAGCACTAACAATAGGTAAACATCCTGGCCAAAAGTCTAGCCACCTACATCTTAAAGGGGAGCTTGTTTCAAAGGGTAACTATCTACTATGTCTTTTATCCAGATCTAAATATGGGCATAGCACATTCAGATATCATACCAAAGTGGACCACCTTCATGAAACTGCAACGTAATTTCCTCTTAGAATTCTTGACACTCCTTTTATTTTTATACCCTCACTAACTTGCATGCCAACGAAAGTATGTTGTGGTTTCATTAAAGTGGTCAATCTCAAACAAAGAAATCTGTGGACGGGATTTTCCAGTGCTGTTAATTTATGACAATCTTATTACACCCAAACATACATTCTGGTCTGGACACAAAATTATAGCCAGATTTGAACTGTCATTTGCAGTTAAGATCAGTAGTGGGTTCTAAAACCCTTTACTACTGGTTCGTGCGCGACGCTTCTGCGCATGCGCAGAAGCGTCCTGGGTGGGTGGGCGGAGCCTCCCACCGCTGCTACTACCGGTTCTAAGAACCGGGCCGAACTGGGAGCAACCCACCGCTGGTTAAGATGCAATACATAGGACCGTGATGGCGAACCTATGGCACGCGTGCCACAGGTGGCACGCGGAGCCATATCTGAGGGCACGCGAGGTGTTGCCCTATGTCAGCTCCAGTGCGCATGTGCGCGCTGGCCAGCTGATTTTTGGCCGTGGGGAAGGCCGTTTTCGCCCTCCCCAGGCTTCAGGAGGCTTCGCTGAAGCCTCTGCAGTGTGAAAAACGGCCCAACGGGAAGGCGCATGCACGGGGATGCACGCATGCACAGTGCGGCACGTGGGGGGTTGTGTGCTGGCACACGCACTCACTAGCATGCGCGCTCACTCCCATTTTTGGCACGCAAGAAGTAAAAGGTTCGCCATCGCTGGCATAGGACATATCTTCATGTGTATATTTTATGACATCTCTTAATATCCATTGGCAGTTGTAATGAATATTCCTCAATCAGAATAAGCCCCTACTACTATAATACATTTCAGTATTTAATTTTCTGAATCAGAAATGGAAATTAATTTCCAGAAAACTGCCGGATCACATTCAGAATAACCAAATTGGTACAGCCTGGAAGTCAAATAGGTGATAGGTTTTGCACAAACCTATGACTGAGGTAATTGATTGCTGTTTGTCAATGTTGTCCAAAATATTTGGCTACCCATTACTGCAAGTAGAAATGGCAGTGACTAATATGCATATGAGAGCCAGTTTGATGTAGTGGTTAAGGTACCAGGCTACAAAATGTGAGTTCTAGTTCTGCTTTAAGCATGAAGCCAACTGGGTGACTTTGGGCCACTCACTTTGTCTCAGCCTAGGAAATAGGCAATGGCAAATAACTTGTGAAATGGCCAAGAAACTTGCCATGAAAACTGCAGGGATATAGCCAAGCAGTCTCTAGGAGTCAACACTGGTAGGCATACACACGTGTGTGTGTACACACACACACACACACCCCATATATTTTTGCAGGAGCCATAGACCCTTCCTCACTTAATGTCTACATTTTTAATTTTACCCAAATTCTTATCAATTTATTGTTGCTTGATTTAGCCCATAGAATTATGTTGCTGGTCCCCAAATCATCAATTCAGTCTTTTCTTCTTTCAACAAAAAGTCTTTATTGTTTTTCCCTAAACTAACTGATCACCTTTGCCATTTTCACAAATTCTTCCAGTTTTATCATCTTAATCTTTCACTTTGGACATTTCATTATTCTATTTTTGTGCATAGAATAATCTTGCTGCAAATGCCATACACAGTATTGATTTCTCATAATTCTTTTCTTATTCAATGTCCATAAAACCCAATAGAAACAATTCTGGTTTCATCGTACCATTACTTTGCTATATTAATTAGGATTTGTACCCAAAACCTCTTTGCTTTTTCACAGATCCATCATGCATGAGAGAAGATCCCCTTTTTTATTTTTACCCTCCCAACATCGGTTTGGTATTCCTTTATACAATTTTCACAGCTTGACTGGTGCCCAACGATATATCATTTTATTAAAAAAAATATCTTAAATTATGACATAGTGCAAATTTAACACTAGTTTCACGCATTTTTTCCCATGTATCTATATTTATAAGCAAAATTTGAAGTTCGTTTATCATGCAGTCCATTTTACCATGGACTTTTTAAACAGTTTATCCTCTGTTTCAAGGTCTTGACTTTCCTCTATGTGATCCCTCTTGTGTTTGAACAGAGCTATCCTTCCCCCACTCTTTAACTGAAGCTGAACATGTTCAGTTCTCTCAACCTCTCATTGGGCTTCCCGACCCTTCAGAACAGTTTCACAGTATATCATTCCATGCATTGTGCTTAGTTATACAGGTCTTCCTTACTTACTGGAAATAATTGGGACCAGGAACTCTGTGGTTAAGCATGAAGTCGTAAGTTGAAAAGCCAAGGGACTGTTGCTCAGTCACCGCAGTTCAGCCAATCCCAGTTGCTGTCATTAAGCAAGGACCATGAAGGTTGTTTAGCAAGGATCTTGCCTGACTATGACTTCCAACCTATCAACTTCCCCTCTGACTTTGCTTGTGGGAAGCTGGCAGAGAAAGTCACAAATTGCAATTTGGGATGCTGTAACGTCATGATCACGATCTGTGTGATGAGCATCTGGTTTATGATCTTGTGACCAAGGGATGCTGTGCCATCCGTAAGTATAAGGTCCAGTCAAAACCGCCACTCGTTCAGTGCTATTGCAAGTTTGAATGGTCACTAAATGAGTGGTCATTAAGCGAGGATCACCTATAGTGACAGAAAGAGGCATTGGATGAATTGTTGACATTGGTTTTGTGTTTATGAATAGTCTAAATGAAATTTTTCATGTGAACGCTAGAGGGAGCTTTGCATCAAAGTGCAACAATGATTTTTATAATCCTCAGGTTTAGTTAAAACAAATTTTCAGGATCCACTTCTCTGCATATGTAAGCAATGTTAGGAAAGTTTTTATAAGTTTTGAGCTAAACTTGCAAAACCTCTAGCTATAATAAAAGCTTCATACAAGATAAAACCCATTGTTTCAATTTCCTTATTTTTCCTCTCTGTTACAATAATACTTTAAAAAACTAAAAAATGCAATACAGGTAGTCCTTGAGTTATGATGGCAATGGGGACCATTGCTAAACAGTGTGGTCATAAAGCATGATGTCATATGACCACATTGGTTAGTGGTGGCAATCCAGGCAGTCCCTAGTGCCATTGTCAACTGAGATGTGTGGGTCATTAAGTGGGAAGCATGGGTGTCCCAGGTAAGGAGCTGTGGCAGTGTCTCAGGGTGTGGGGGAGTCCCTAAGAGGGCCAGCGCAGGCTACATGTGAGTTGAGGGAGAGGGCTGCTGCAGTGTGGCACAACCGATAGGAATGCAGGGAGGCCAGGAAAGGAGGGTGCGTGTGTCGGTGAGCATAGGAAGGCCTGGGAAGGAGGGTGCATGGTATATTCAGAGAGACCCAGGAAAGAGTGTGTGGGGGCGCATGCGAGTATAGGGAGGCCCAGAAAGGAGGGTGCAGATGCAGAGTGCATGTGAATGTAAGGAGGCCCAAGAAAGAGCATGGGTTACATCAGTGGTGGGTTTCAAATTTTTTTACTACCGGTTCTGTGGGTGTGGCTTGGTGGGCATGGCTTGGCTTAGTGGGCATGGCTTGGTGGACGTGGCAGGGGAAGGATACTGTAAAATCTCCATTCCCTCCCCACTCCAGGGGAAGGTTACTGCAAAATCCCCATTTCCTCCCGATCAGCTGGGACTCAGGAGGCAGAGAATAGATGGGGGCGGGGCCAGTCAGAGGTGGTATTTACCGGTTCTCCGAACTACTCAAAATTTCCGCTACCGGTTCTCCAGAACTGGTCAGAACCTGCTGAAACCCACCTCTGGGTTACAGGTGTATGTGCAAGCACAGGGGGGCCCAGGGAAGGAATTCACTGGTGGGTGCATGCATGTGTGCAAGTACAGGGAGACCCAAGGAAAGTAGGCATTGGTGAGTGGGTGTGCAAACAAAGGGGAAAAGGAGGCTGTAGTGCATACATGCAAGTGAAGGGAGAAAAAAGGCCAAGATGGGATGTGGGAGACTTATCTTGCTTGTGGGAAGCCAGCAGGGAAGGCTGCAAATGACAATTCATGACTGCAGGATACTGCAACTGATCATAAGTGAAAGTTGGTTGCCAAGATCCCAAATATTGTTCATGTGACTACAGGGAAACTGCAACAGTTGGAACTTAAAGGATCAAATGTAAGTGCTTTCGTTTGGTGCCATTGGAACTTCAAATGATAGCTAAATGAATCATCGTAACTTGAGGAATATCTGTAATCTGTTTTTAAACAAACGTGGGGGAAATATAGAACTCTCTTGAATTGGTTAATCCAGTATTTGTGTGCTATATTTATGTTCATTTGTTAATCTGCAACTTTGCTCAGTTTCTTCATCATCATCACCTTTTAAGACGTTTAATCTAAAGTAAATATTTCCTTTAAAATACTCATATGCTTGCTCTTGCGGGCTAATTAAATTGTCCAAGGGGTCATTGGGCTCATGGTTAAGAGAGGTGATCAATGTCTCCTTGATGTGGGATGTGATAAGAAAGGATTTCATGTCCAAGCAATAGTGAGAATGTGCAATGATCTTGCTTAAATCAACCAGGCTGGGCATCTTTTCCCAGATGCTACTTGGTTAATCAGATGGGACAGTCCCTCCCACACACCATCTGCAGCCTGAGAAAGTGCCATTTTCTAGGACCAGAAAGAATTGCTGCCAATTGTTTCTGCTTTTCATGAAGCATTCATTCCCCTGCAGTTCTTCCTTAACAGTTCCTGTGATTCCTCAGTCTTTCTGTTGGTCCTGGATCTGAAGAAGCAATAATCTCTTTTTTGTTAACAGAAGACATTTGGGGAACAATCCTGACCATGGCATCTTTCTAGGCCATCTGAAGGGTTGGAACTTGAAGGCACTTTTCTTTCTCTTCCTATTGGGCCAATAGGGTGTGTCAAAATTTTCAACTTTCAATTTCCAAATATTAGGGGTGCTCAAAAGTTGTGATGTGCTTTGGGGATTGTAAAGATATTTTGGTTACTTTAATATAATTTAGATGTGCTTGGTAAGTAACTACATAAATATCATCACTTTTTAACATTTTGTTTGTTTCATTTGGGCCATCTACGAACGATGATTTTGGGAATGAGAACAGTCAGTGGGTCATATTGTGTTAGTGGCACAACTGGCATTTCTGCTGGGTCAGATTTGTCTTCCATGTAGTGACTCTGCTATAGACAGAGATCTAATGGGTGGGCAATGATGATACTTTGTATGTGTTTAGGACCTGATAGTTATAATTATATTTTGCTGTGATTCTATGCTAAATAATGAATTCTCTATGAACAAATTTATCATACATTACATTTTGTTTTCCTTTGCGAATACTTTATGGTCATTTCCTCCCTCTTTGGGAGCTCATAAGAAAATAAGCAGAGATAAACTGATCCTACAAATGCATTGTGATCTTTTATTTTTATATCTAACAGATTTTTTTCCCTATCTTTTATGTTCTAACCTAGTCAACAAATGCAAAGGAATAGAATGCATTCATTAATCTTATACTCTCATAGACAGAAACTTGAGAAAGAGAATGAAGAAGACATATATTATTTATAGCTTCCGTGTAATTTTGAGTGTACAGCTTGATTCCCAAATATTTGTTTGATGCATTTCCATCCTCAGAAGGGATGACTCCTGTCATTTGGCAGTTGGAGGCAATTGCCTCAGGCTCAGTTGCTGGGAGATGGCAGCAACTGTGGAAAGAGAAAGCTGAGGGCAGCATCTGTCTTGAACACTCAGCTATCCTGTTTTCTTCAAGTTCAGTGACAGATGTTATCCTATCCCAACTGTGAAAAAAGGGTTAGTCATCGGCCCATTTATAGAATTAGGTGAATACCAGTTCACTTGCACTGGAGGCATCCCAATGTCTTCAAGAGGCCCTGTGTCAGACCTGCCCCACTCTGGTCCCTTAGAGAAGGAAATCTCTCGACTCCATTTGGTTGAAGCGAAAAGTACTTTTACTAAGAGATGCTCGTTGCAATAAAGCCAGGCAGAATCTAAGGTTCCTGAGCAACAATACAGAACTATGCCCCTTGGTTCCCTATTCCTCCCCCCCATGACCAGTCCGTCTTTAGCCAATCCGACATCGCCAAGATGTTTTGGGAAACACTGAGGTGTTGAGGCTGGTGAAATTCCACTCTCGGGGCAAACGACCTTGAAGATGCCTGGCATGGACCGGATTCCAAAATGTTCTGCTCTCCATTCCCCCCTCCCTAATCCCCACCATAGGCACATATTTATTGGCCATCTGTTCCCCTTCCCTTCCCCGGTGCTTTGATGGCAGCATGCCAGCAAGGTGCCAAGCCGAAGATGCTGGACCTGACACCCTGTTTTTCAAACACATTGGTACTCTAATAGAGAAGTCAAAGAATGTCAACATCATTGTGGGCCTAACAGCAGAACAATGCTGAAAAGGAAATTATTCTTACTGTTTGGCAATATCTATAGAAGATATTCTCCAATGTCTGGTAAAAATGGAAAAGACAGTAGCATTTATATCTTTATATTTTTCATCAAGCTGAATGTTTACTAATGGATCAACAGCAATAAATATTGATATCACGTACAGTCACGTTTTCACTTAGCTTGGCTTAACAACTGAGTTGCCAGTCCCAATTGTGATTGCTAAACAAAGACTACCTGTAGAGGTTTGAGGAAAGCTTTAGAAACATTACATCTGTGCAAGGATTAACACAGACTTCTCTAAATTAGTACTTCCCAAATGTGTGGGTTGCACTCAGCCTAGAATAATTATTGCTGAAAGATCTTTCTTTCCCAAAGAATAGTTTGGTCTGATTGTTTTGGTACTGTATGTTTCACAGTGTTATCCAAATTCCTCCAGTCACTAGCACTCTTTGGGTAGATATAATGACCACGGAGTTAACAGTCACCACAATAATAACAATAATTTGGAAACATTTCTTCTATAAGTAGCATTTGGAACTTCTTTGGATAAGGAGAGTACAGGAGATCGCCTACTTGTGCTCTGGATGGTGGAGACACTGTGTCTAAAAGTTGTTTTGAAAGAGGAACATGTTCTACCTGAAAGATTAAGACTGAGTTGAAAGATTTACAAATGACAGGCTACAGATATGGCATGGGAAAAGTGTTACACTGGACGTACAAAAGAAACCGACATACTTAATTATTAAATTAAAAGAGACATGCAAACAATAAACCAAGACAGTCACCTGGATAATTTTCCTATATTGGATTTACAAAAAAGGCTTGCTAATGTTTCAAAGAACCTTGTATAACATTGTAAATGTTACAACAGTGTATTTTTTCTGTTGTATTTTTTCTTTCTTCCCTTTTTAAAGCAGGTTTTATATATTGTTCTCCTTTTTTTGAGAATGCATGTATCTGCATTATAATTATTTTTGTGTTTATTCATTTTTCTGTTAGTATTTTAGAAGCAATACAAATAAAAAAGATTAAGATTGTTAGTAGTAAAAGAAAGAAATACAAAGTTGGTTTATTTGATCAAAGTTAAAATAGATATGTTGTTATTTCTGGTACCCCTTAATAGACTTTTGCTGACATCAGGACTGAAATGATGTTTTATGGATTTGTTTATAGATTAGAGATGAAATATGGAAGAAGTCATTTGCTAGATTTAAAGAGAAGGTGTTGGAAGAAATGTCCATCTGGGTTATTATTATTATTTATTAAATTTGTATGCCGCCCAACTCCCAAGGGACTCTGTTCAGTTCAGTTCCAAGTGGGGAGAAAGACACTGGAAACATGGAGACTGTTTGGAAAGATGGTTTAATGGTGGACAGGACCACATGGTTTGAGGTCCTGGGCAATTGAGCACATGGGTGAGAGAGAGAGAGATTTATACCCTCTCTTGGGCTTTGAACTTGCTTTCTGTTCTTGTGAAAAAAATGTATTCTGATTGGTTGTCAGACTCCCATGGGGCCATCAGGGGTAACTTTGTAGGTTGCCTTGAGTCCCAGGCTTGGTTGAATCTTGCTGAGTGATGTAATGAAGGGGCTTTGGGCAATTCCTATTATGGCTCAATGGCTTTGTCCTGGTTTGGATCTTGAGTGAGGGCTAATCCTATCATGTCCTGAGGGTGAAGGTCTTTTGTTTTGTAGATAAGCTGGCCCAGCCTTTTGTCTTGTAGATAGGTTGGCACCAGTCTTTCTGGGGCTATTAACAAAGGTGGGGGCTGCTTTCCAAGAGCATGTTTCTTTTTTTCTCATCCAGGGAGGTATAATATTCTGCCTTTTTAATATTTCCTAGAATATTTCATTCTTCTAGGAGAGGGTTGGGTGCTAACTTCCTACAAAGGCAATAAGTTATTAAAATTATTTATACTTGAAATGAAGATGGAAAGTCCTTTATATACCAGTATTTGTTTTATTTCTCTTTACGGTATTCTTATTTTCTTTTCTAGTTTACTATTTGTCCCTTGTTTTCTTTCTTTTCTGTATCTTCAACTCTTTCTTTTTATTCTATCTTTTTTTCAGTTTGCATTAGTTTTTACTGTTGTAAATTATAATCTTTAATAAAATTACCAGAAAAGAAACATCTGATTAGCAGGCCAGTTTTGCAGAGATACCTCAGTTAGGGTATCAGCCAGTGGTGGGTTGTCGGACCGGTTCTCCCATACCGGTGGCAGAAATTTACACCTGCTCGCCGAACCGGCAGCGATGGCTGGCTGTCCACGCCCCCGAACCGGTTCTCCGGTCACCGCTGCTGGCAAAGAACCCTCTGCGCATGCGCAGAGGCTTCTGCGCATGCGCAGAGGGTCATTTCCGTGATGTGACGTAGGCGTACGCGTGAGTGAAGCGAGTGCACGTGCAAAACGCGCACTTCCGTCGCAATGCGAACCGGTAGGGAAGGTAAGTGGAACCCACCCCTGGTATCAGCAGATCAGAATGATTTTTTTCCCCTATTTCTGTGATACTTTATTTTATTTTTGTGATCCTTTTTTTTCCAATAAGTTGGAGATTCTGCTGATTCTAGTATGAGGAGGTTTAGCCGGATTAATCTATTGTGCCAAAGCTACAATTATTTATTGAATCAACATAATTGGGTGGGAACATTCAACTGAATCAAAACAAAAGAAAACATAACATTATATGAAGTAGTCCAGAGAGAATGAATACAAGTTTAAATCAAAATTTTACATATGTCAAAATGTGTGATTTAGATTACAGTCTTTTCTACTTGCCTGCTTAAAAACAAACAAAACCCTTCCCCCTTGTTTGTGGATTATCACATTTGTTCTTGAGATAGGAAAAAGGAAGGAGCTACTTCAAAGGCAAGTTCACCTGTGCTCATTTTCAAATATTTGTTTCAGCATAGGTAGGAATGTGTTTAATCTTGTTCTTTTCTGGCAGGCTACTTTGTAAAACCTGTCTGAGTAGTTCCCCCCCCCTCCTTTCAACTAAACTTATTCAATTACATCCAGCTTTACTAATAACATGGTAGCAAGTAGCAGTTTACAGTTGGCACTGGGGAAATCCAGTTTCAAGTCATGAAGCTCATAGGGTGACTTTGGGCTAGGCACATTCAGTCTGCTACACAAGATTGTTGTGGTGGGAAAAATGAGGAAGTGCATTGTGAGGTATCCTCAGTTCTTGAAAGAAAGGTGGGTTATGCATCTGTTGGTTCTTCACCAGAAATGTAAACATTATATGTAACTTTCAAGAACTGAGGATTATAACAAGCAAAATCACAGCACTCTCTGTTGATAGAAAAGTGGCATTTTAAAAGAAATTCACTATTACTGCACCTAAAACAACATAGCAGAAATAAATTGTAAGCACAAAAATGAGAAAAATTGCCCTGCTTCATGTTCAATTCTACTACAGCTGCTTTTGGGGTATAGTCTTTAATATACCACAAAAATATGGTGTGACTTTTGCACAATCCAAAATTGCCTGTCCTGCACTTAAGCCATGAATCACGATTTACTAATTCCCGTAGCTGTGTTTTGATGACAGTTACCAAAAATGCACAAAGCCATTGCTTGGTGCATGTACCATTAGTTGTTGAATGTTATTTCCTAAGTAACTGCAAACTTTCTCATTTTATGCTCCTTGTTGTGACTCGTGCTTGGTAGAGGCAGTCTAGTAACCCCCACTGATTACTGGATTTCTTCATGTTTTGGTTTCAAAAATATTTACTCAGACTTTCCTAAGAGAATAATATCTGCAACCCCTTCACTTTATTTGCCCAGCAAAGTAGCCTGTTTAATTACAGACACTCGTATAAACTCTTCCTACCATATATTTATTCAGTGAAAATAATAAATTCAAAAAGCAGGAAAATATACTTCTTTTGCTTTAATGTGATCAAATACAAACGTATAAATTCTACAAATAGATTTCTATAAATAAATACAATCTCCAATTCAAGGTGTTAGTTAATATTTTATGGCATGGGTCCAAGTTACCTGAGGAACCATCTCACCCTAATGGGATTGGCCCGTCCCATGTGCACCGGTAGAAGGGGCATGCTGTGGACCCGATCGGCCAAGCAATTTCAGCTGGCAGTGCCCAAGAAAAGCCTTTCCTGCCACAGCACCTGCCCTCTGGAACATCATATCCTTCGGGCGAGATCTGCCCCCATCTTCTTGGCCTTCCATAGTAAAGGTCTTAAAACCTGAGTCTGCCAGTTGGCTTGTGGCCCAGGTAGGGGAGTGTCATCCTGGTTACTGGATTAACTAGAAGATCTCGCCTCCACTCTATTCTCCTCCTCCCAGCTATCTTGGCTGTTTCTTGTTAATTTTGATATTTTGTTTTATTGCTTTACTGTGTTCTCCGCTGAAAAGCTGACAGCCTGAGTTTAAGATCTGAGCGTTGTGCAACGGGGTGAGCTCCGTTATTTGCCCCAGCTCCTGCCCACCTACCAGTTTGAAAGCATGCAAATGCGACAGGGGTGGGTTCTAAATTTTTTACTACAGGTTCTGTGAGCGTGGCTTATTTTGTGGGTGTGGCTTGATGGTCATGTGATGGTGGGCATGGCTTCATGGTCATGTGACTGGGTGGGCATGGCCAATTCAATGTCACTCACGTCAAGGGGTGCCTCGCCTGGCCCTCCCCTCCCAGCCATTCCTTGTCACACCCAGCCTCAACGTATCTATAGTTCTGTAAAAATGTTGTTTACCTTTTTTCAACTTTATTATCTACATATTATAGATGTACTTTCATGGACCACTGAAAGGAGGAAATGGCTCACATGCTTTGCCCAAGAGTGTGATAGGCAGGTCACAAAACAGGCTTTTGAGGGGCTGCCATAAAGAAGTGGGGGCAATATATTTTCCAAAGAAACAGAAGGCAAAACAAAAAGCAATAGATGGAAACTGAACAAAGAGAGAAGCAACCTAAAACTAAGGAGAAACTTCCTGACAGTGAGAACAATTAACCAGTGGAACTACTTGTCTCTAGACGTTCTGGGTGCTCGATCACTGGAAGTTTTTAAAAAAAGACTGGACAGCCAGTTCTCTGAAATGGTATAGGGTCCCCCCCCCCC
>QLTV01002447.1:570081-592975 GCA_003457575.1 Thermophis baileyi
CCCCTCCCCCCGTCCCCGCAGCCGGCTGCACAGCAGTCACCCAAAAGCCCCGTGGAAGCCGAGCACACCAGGCCCAAAAGACAACGGGTTCAGCTGCAGCCCGGATTAGCCGAGGAACTGCGGGGAGCCTCCTGCATGTTGCACCCCCCTCTGACCCCCTCCCGGCCTTCACCTGCGCCTCCATGCCATTTTCAGCTGCCCACCTCCTTGGCCGGCTGGCTGGTCTTGCCGGAGAATGGCCTAATCCAGCTCTTGGCACCCCCCCGAAGCGTGCAACTCAGCCCTCACCTTGCTGAGCTGCACGGATATGCGACATGCCCGGTTGCGTGGCCCTTCACTCAGAGTCAGAGCGCACCGAGCCATGCAGGGCAGGCAGCAAGCGTGCTGCCCGGGAAGCGGAGAGGCCTCCAGAAAAGTGCATCCACGCTCAGGCTTTGGCTGTGATCCCTCGGCATGGTTGGATCCGGAGCAGAGCGAGCAAGGGGCTGGGTGGCTCCCGCTACGCTTTGGCGCATGCCTCTCCTTGCAATGGCGCAAAGAGAGCTCCGGTTCCCCGAGGCCCTGCGTTGCTGGTGAGTGGCGGCCGGGGCATGGGAAGGGGCGGCCGGGGAACCGGAGCTCTCGAAGGTGCGTCTCTCCAGCCCCGCCTCGCCACGCCCGGCCTTGCTGCGCTCCACCCCACGTCGTCTGAATGCTGGGCTGGCGAGCAAAGAAGCAGCTGGTCGGTGCAAGTGCGTGGCCTGGGGGCGCCACCAAAGGAGGGGTGGGGGGCAGCAGAGGCGCTGAAAGGTGCCTGGGGCACCAAGGACCGGACCGAGGGAAGACGCCTGGGGCGGGGCGAGGCGGGGCTGGAGAGACGCACCTTCCTGCCCCCACTGGGGTCCCGGGCTGGCTCGCCATCTGTCAGGTGCCCCGCTTTCCCATGGAGCATTCCCTGGGAAGGCAGAGAGCCCTGCCGGTGCTACCCCAGGGCAGATGCCTTGGCGAGCAGCACGGAGAGGAGCTGCCACCCAGGGAGATGCGCAATGGGGCTGTCTGACTTTGCTTCTCTCTCTGCCATCGGGCGCAACAACCTCCTTCGCTTTCGAGGGTCTCCAGCCCAAACTGCGCACTCCCGGGATGTGAGGATGGGGGCTTCTCCTGGGGAGGGGGGGCGCGAGCGATCCTGTGGAAGGCGGATGACGTGCACTGTGCCCCTTCCCACCTCCTGGGATGCGAAGGTGGGGGCTTCTCCTGGGGAGCAGGGGTCATGAGAGATCCTCTGCAAGGCGGCGGAAGTGCGCTGCGACCCTTCCCACCTCCCGGCTCGATCCTCTGGGACAGGGGACCTCAAACTTGGCAACGGTGGAGTACGGCGCTCGGGCCTCTCCCGTCCTTCCCGTAGAGCGCCTCTGCTGATGGGCGGCAGGCCCCTGCGGATCCTCCGCCGGCTCAGGAGACACTTCGGGAGACGCTCGCCCGGCGGGGGGTGGCGGCAGTGGGCAAAAGGGGAGCTCCAGGCAGCAGGCAGAGGATGCGGCGGCCCTCAGGGCCCTTGGAAAGTGCAGGCTTTCCGGATGGGATTTACACAGAGAAACAGCCAGGTTGAAGGCCGGTACTTTCAGCATCCATGAGGAGCTGACGCTTGGAGCAGTTTTGGAGCTTGTTAAGGAGGAGGACTGCTTCTCGGCCCCAGCCATGCTTTTTCAAGCCCGGGCTGCTTGGAGTGAAAAGCTATTGCAATAGCCCAGGCTTGAAAACGCATGGCTGGGGCCAAGGAGTGGTCCTCCTCCTTAACAAGCTCCAAAACTACTCCAAGCATCGGTTCCTCGTGGGCGCTGGCATGCCTTCCCCTCTGCCACCAGCCGTGGGAGGAAGGTAAGGTCGCGAGCCCGGTGGGGATGGTGGGGGGCCTGCGGCAAGCTCTGGGGATGGGGCGGGGGGGCTAGCGCGACCGCGACTTACCTGTAGGCAGGAGGAGGCAGCTCAGTTGGGGCACAGGGCAGGCACCACGTGGGAACTGGGAAGGCAGCTTAGGCAGTGAGGAATGAGTGAGTGGGCGGGGCGGGTGAGTGGGCGGGGTGAGCAAAAAACAGCTTCTGCGCGTGCGCAGAAGCCAAAAACAAGATTGCGGCGCCCACGGACCGGCACCGACAGAACCGGCTCCGTGACATCATCACCGGTTTACTAACGGTTCTAAAGAACCGGTTAGAACCGGTAGGAACCCACCTCTGAAATGTGAGTAGATTAATAGGTACCACTTCGGTGGGCAGATAACAGCATTCCTTGCACTTCGGCTTATAATCATGTTGGCCACATGACCAGAGAAATTTCTTTGGACAATGCTGGCTCCCTCAGCTAAGACATGGAGATGAGCACTGCCCTCTAAAGTTGACACAACTGGAAATGGGAACTTTTCACCTTTACCTTTTTTAATGTTTATACTATAATTTTATCGGATTGTAAGTTGCCCAGAGTTGTGCAACAGTGAGATGGGAGATGAGTAAATTTAATAAGTACATGAATAAATAAGAGCTGTGTGGGTTGAAAGGATTAAAAGTTTTGCTCACTGTCTTTCTCTCACATAGACCATGAAGTTCAGGTTGTGGACTGTAACATTCCATCATTAGGAATGGGTACATTCTGCAATTGCACAGCCTGCTTCCTTGTAAGAAATAGGCAGGTACAAATCCTTCAGAACATGATAGTCAACATGCATTCTGCAGATGGATTGTGTCCTCATAGGTGATGAGCTATTAAGATTGTTGCCTCTGATCCCATCGTGATAAGCCACAATTTACTTTGGCTTGTTGGCTATGGCATAACTGGATGACTTCAAGTATCACTCTAAGCCATAAACCAATGCTTACAAAGCATTCACATTAAAGTCAAACCATCCAAAAGTGGGTTTAGGACAATTTGCTCCAGCCAACTCTCCGTGGGGCAATTCAATGCAGGATAACTCAAGAGAGGGACAAGTGAATTGCAGAGAACTTGCCTTGCTTTAGGTTTGAACCTTCTCAAGTTAGAAGTCCTTGAAGCTAGGGTGAGCTGTAATTCTACTTGTCTCTGTCTTGAGTAATCCCACATTGAATGGGTGGTGAGTTGTCCTATGGTGAGTTGGCTGCGGCAAGTCAGCCGGGGCGAGTAGGCTGGGGCAACTTGTCCTATTCTGTCCAAAAGCTACACTTAGAACCATAAATATATCTGTCTACTAATTGTTTCATTTTAGCTGTAAAAGAGGACAGGGCTCTTTAAATCAAGGCCTGGTGTCCCCTAGAAAGAATCAGTTGAGGACCTTATGCAGCTGTTGATCTCATTTTGTTTCACTATATATTCTTTATATTTTAAATTTGTGCAAATATTACAGTACTTTATATTATAATGACAGTGCAGGGATATTGCTTTTTCTATTTTTCTTTTTCCGGGGCTACTCAGAATAAAATCTCTATTATCGATCAGAGAAGCAGGTGAAGGACCTTTTATCAGGTACGGTATATTGCTAATGGCGTAGAAAACTGGAAGCTTAGGATTCTAGGAATGAAGATTCATCACCCTGTTTTTCTAAGCAATGATTTCCTTTTTTCAGTACAATGCAATGGATTTTTTTTACTGTAATCTATTGGTGATGTCTAGGCCAGATGATGATTGATATTTACTCCAATGTTGTAATTGTTTCAAAAGTGAGCAGAAATTGACAAAGAAAGCAACTTGAATCAGAATAAAGTGATGGCATCTCAAACCAAGGGAAAGACTGACATTCTTTTAGTGCCAGTAAAAATAGAATTCTACCCACTGCTCCAGTTTTCCAGTTTCCAGTTTCCAGCAATCTACTGTACAATTTGGGATAACAATGCAGTAGTCAGATAGTGGGTGTGAAATTCCATATTCCAAAGGGATTAATTTTATTAGCCTTTGTTCCTGCTCTGAATTAGAAAGAGGTGCATTTGGTACTATAATACCCAGTAGTAGAACAAGTGTCCTAAAACCCCCTCTGTGTACTGAATTTTCAATATGTTTTAAAATGTGTGTGTATATGTTATGGGCTTATAAAATCATACAGGTGGAAATGTCCATTGAGTCTATTCCAGGGGCCTCCAAACTTGGCAACTTTAAGACTTGTGGACTTCAACTCAGGGGTGAAATGCTTCCAGTTCGGGCGTGCCTGCCGGTGGTCGGAGAGCCGGTAGCGACGGCAGCGCGAGGCTTCGCCCACCCGCCTGGACGCTGCCATTTGGGTTCTTTTACCCTCTGCGCATGCACAAAGTGTTCTGCGCATGCGCAGAGGGTAAAAGAACCCAAATGGCGGCATCCGGGCGGGTGGGCGAAGCCTCACGCTGCCGTCATTACCAGCTCTCCGACCACCGGCAGGCACGCCCGAACCGGGAGCATTTCACCCCTGCTTCAACTCCCAGAATTCCTCAGCCAGTGGTCTGTTCCATTGCTTGGAGCAAGAATCCAAATTAAAAACTGCAACGACAGATATAGCCTCTGCTTAAGCCTATCCAGAGAAGAGAAACACATCCCATTCTGGATAATTGTCTTACAGGAATCTGCCTTCTTATAATTGAAATTCATTATTCCATGTCCTGTACTCTGTTCATCTCTTTGAATAATGAATAATGTACTCCAGCAGCCCCCAACCTTTTGGGCACCAGGGGCCGGTTCAGTGGTGGGTTGCTACCGGTTCGGACTGGTTTGCGCGGTGGCAGAAATTTGGCCTTGTTCGCCGAACTGGTAGTGATGGCCGGCTTGCCATGCCCCCGAACCGGTTCCCCGGTCGCCGCTGCTTGAAAGCGGCTGGCAAAGAACACTCTGCGCATGCGCAAAGGCTTCTGTGCATGCGCAGAGGGTCACTACCCGGATGTGACGTGCGCACGCACTTCCGACGCGACGCACGCACTTCCGAACCGGTAGGGAAGGTAAGAGAAATCCACCACTGGATTGGTTCTGTGGAGAGAGGTTCTTCCACGGACTGGAGGGGGCATGGTTTTGTATGCTGTCTGTATCCTGCGGATGGGACTTTTGCGCAGCTCGGTTTCTGGCATGCCAGTCCATGGTCCAGGGGTTGGGGATCCCTAATGTACTCTATTCTCTTCTCAAAGCTAAACATCCTCATTTTCTTCAATTTCCTTTTAAGCTTAATTTCTGATTGATGGTAGATCAAGCTGTTGAGAAATTAAGGAGGGCCAGAATGGATGCACAACTCCCATCCTGGCCTTGCCCTAGGTTGTCACTAAGTGTGATCAATGCCGATTTAGCACTGTGCTTAGGATTGAAATGCAGCTAGACAGGATCCGATTAATCATCTTCCTCTATAGGGCCCTCTTAACCTGCAGCCTGACTACCTTCTCAACAACCTTTTCCAGAAAGGGAAACTTGATTAGAAATTATTCAACACTGTTGGATCCAGCAATGGCTTGTTTAGGAAGAGACAAACCCAGCTGGAACCATCTCACTTAAGGATCAATTCAACATTGCTTTTTCGCAATGACTTGTCATCTTCTAATGCAGCGGTTCTCAACCTGTGGGTCGTGACCCCTTTGGGGGTCGAACGACCATTTCACAGGGGTCGCTGCGTGCGTTAGCCCACCATCTTGGTGCCCCAGTCACTGCAGGGGTAAAATGCTCTCGGTTCGGTTCTAATGTGTTTGAGGCTGATGGTTTTGAATGCCAGATCTGTAATCTGGTGAAATTGTGAATAAGAGGACATGTGTCATGTAGAACACAAAACCTGTTCTAAAAATCCCAAAGGTGCTTTTTCAGGAGACAACTGGACTTTCTTGTTTTTTCTTTTGAAGATGTTTCGCTTCTCATCCAAGAAGCTTCTTCAGCTCTGACAGGATAGTGGGGAATGGAAGGATTTATATTCCTTTCAAACAGCTGGTTATTTGCGTCCTTTTAGAGGGTCCCTGAAGCACTTGGAGGTTTATCTGTGTCCTCAGGGTCACCTGAGTAGTGCTCCTGGTTCCTGTAGTCTGAAATTTTTCCTCTGGAAATCCATTCCTACTCCCATACCATTCAAAGGGTGTTCATCCCAAATTATAAACTTTAGTGTAAAGCTATAAGCTACACACAAAATTATAAGCGTTTCTGATGGAAACCAATGAAATTCCAGGCAGATGTACTCATACAAGTTTCCTTAAAAATAACCACATGGGCATATAATGAACCACAATTCTGATGAAATGCATTGAATGCTGTTATTTAATGATTATCAAATTTATTTCCCAGCTAAATGATATTCCATTACTTGGAATATTAATGGGTTTTTCTGGGTCACCATCATGGCTGCATCTATCTACAGATCGTTGAGGAATTACCAAATTGTAATATGTCCCAAAGGTGCTTTTTTCAGGAGGCAACTGGACTTTTTTGTTTTTTCTTTGAAGATGTTTCACTTCTCATCCAAGAGCTGAAGAAGCTTCTTGGATGAGAAGCGAAACGTCTTCAAAAGAAAAAAACAAGAAAGTCCAGTTGCCTCCTGATAAACCACATGGTTTGGGACAACCATGACCTGGATGACTGAGAATCTCTACAGACTGTTCTAAAAATGTTAGTTAAGAAGATATCTGTCCAATACCATTTTCAGTACATCAGGTAACTGAAATGAGAGAATGTGTAAAATATTGTTCTAAAATTACATATATTGTCCAGTTAATTGACATGAAATGGAGAATCTCTCAATTCCAAGACTGGATAGCATCCATATTCCTGGCAGCTTGTCATTTTTAAGACACACTATGTATCTTGAAGCAGTGGGGCTCAATTGATTTTGCTTCTACCTGACCTTTCCCAGCAGGAACTGTGAGAAGAATTAAGGTTTTGGACATTTCAACTTTCTAACAGTTCCTTGAAGTAGTGGCTGCATGATCCCGACTTTGCCAGACCCTCACTTTTCCAGGTGAAAGGAAAAAAAGATGTAGCTTCAGGAAGGATGAGGAGTGTCACCTAAGGCCTTTATACTCAGAGATCTTCTGTGTTTCTATACAGTATACACCATTTCTGTGGTCAGCTTGAACTCATGAAAGGGAATAAGCAATCCTGCTTCCTTCTTGCCATGAATTCAACTGGCTCTACAGAGAAGCTACAGTGTTGTCATTGTACCTGGTTAAAGTTCTCTCTCTACTTGGAAATTCTGATTTTTCATGATTTCCTGTCAGATAAAAAAATAGAAATACCTTCTTTGCTAATTTTTACACACAGTGTTAGTTGTAAAAGGAAGGAGAAAAATCACACTCACCTACAAATTCAGTGTAACAGTTCTTAACACATTTTGCTACCGTGTTTCCCCGAAAATAAGACCCTGTCTTATATTTTTTTGAACCCCAAAATAAGCGCTTGGCCTTATTTTTGGGGAGGTCTTATTATTTTGGGGTGCGTGGAGCAAAACGGGGCTCCTCTTGCCGTCTTACCTGATTTCCAGCTCTGTCTCCCTAACCCTAACCAGAAGAAATGGCGGGGACCGGCTGCGCATGCGTTTAAATATTTTCATGGAGGGCTTATTTTCGGGGGAGGGCTTATTTTCGGGGAAACACGGTAGATTCTCATAGAAGTAGCTCAAACCTAGTTAATATGGTATGGAAGCATTTAACATTTTGCTTTGTTGTAACCTGTGATTAAATAACAATTACGCTACAATACCACTACATGTGTATTCAGGAAGAATGTCCAATAAACACAGTAGCCTATTATTAAGAAACAATAATAGAATTAGGCTGCATAAAATTAAGGCTGGGCTGTTTATATACCAATAATAGATTATATAACATTTTGCAGATGTGCATGGTCCGTATTTATATACATAGATCAGGGGCGCCTAATCCTCCGGCCACACAATAGCCTGAGAGTGAGAGAGGGCAGCCAGGTCCTCCCGGGCAGCTGTTTTGCCCAGCCTAGAAGTTGGAGAGGCTTTTTTTCTCCTCCCCAGTGAGCGAAAAGCTGGCAGGCCGGCAGGGTCGGGGGGCTGCGGGCCTGGGATTCAGAGGAGGGGGCGGATGTTTTGCTTCTCGGAGCAACCCTTGCAGAGTAAAGAAAAAATTCTCGCGAGTGCAAGAAGTTGTTAATTGCCTCACAATCGTGAGAGCAAAACCTCCGTCCCTCGAATCTCAGGCCTGCAGCGAGCTGATCCGCTGCCCGTGGCTCTGGTTGCCCGTGGCTCTGGCTACGCCTCCTGCGGTCTTGCCCGCCATTCTATTCGCCTGTTCCTTGGGTTGGGCAGCCCAGCTACGGTCAGCTTGGCTCTGTTTGGCTTGGGCTGCTCCTGCGCTGGGGCCAGAGAGGGCTTGTGGGCTGGACCCTGCCGGTCCGCCACCTTTTCGCTCACTGGGGAGGAGAAAAAGCGAAGCTTCTCCGTGCTTCGGAAACAACTTCTAGGCTGGGCAAAACATCGTCCTCCAAGAATGCTGCCGCTTGGGGAGAAACCTCCCAGTTGGGGGAAGATGGATCAGGGCGCCCTGAGGTGTTTCCCCCCCACCCGGGCATGGGAAGAGGCGAAGGGGCACCTGAAGACCAAGAAAGATGTCCCCAGCAATTGTAGGAAGGTTGGGGGGATGTCTCCAGAGGAAGCCTGGAGTGCGCGCACCCCAAGAGTGGAGTCTTCCTGCAATGCAGATTCAAGCCCCGCTGGAGCTCTGCTTGAATACGGCGGGAGACCGAGCTGTTGACGTGATCACCTCATCCCTCGCTGCGGGGCTGGGATTCGGGTGGGGGGCAGAAGTTTTGCTCCTCCGAGCCTCGGAGCAACTCCCAGCCCTTGCACAAGTAAAGAAAAACTTCTCGTGTGTGCAAGAAGTTGTTAATTGCCTCACACTCACGAGAAGTTTTTGTTTAAGGTTTTTCCCTGCACGCAATGGCTGAGAGACGCTCGCAGTGGGGGGCAATTTGGGGGTGGCAGGTGGGGCAGGGGATGGGGCGGGGCAGGCCACGAGATGTGCATCTTACCAGAGACCATCAGCTCTGGATCTTGCGGCTTTTTCGGGGTTTTCTTTTTTAAAAAAATGCCTCTCCAGACAAGCGTGATAAAAAAAATTCAAAAAAAAAAAGAGATGGCGGCGCCCATGGACCGGCACTGACCGAACCGGATCCATGATGTCACTGTGAAATCACCAGCGGGTCGCTACCGGTTCGGGCGATCCGGTCCGAACCGGGAGGAACCCACCCCTGACATAGATGCTTTGGAGTTTGCCTGCCAGAAATGATACTATCTACTGAAGCCTGATGTGCAGCAGTTGTAGGTAGTCATGTTACACTGCACTGAAGTTCTGAAAGACACTCAGTCTTGGCAAATGGATTGTTTTCATAATAAGGAACATTGGACTCATAATCAGAAAAAGAATATCTCAGTTTTTTATGGCTTATTGCAGAAATCCAGTTATAAGTGACTTAGAACATGCACTCCATCTTTAGTGCAAAGTCATCTATGCTCCTATTTCTCTTTTAGCTTATGCTTTTCTCCCCCCTGCTCTGAAACCAATTGAACAACAACCACTGGTAAATGGCTGGAAAAGTTTAGGGTAGCTTTTGACACTTCTTCAGACTTCCAAGGCAAGGCAAATTTCATTCTGATTCAACGAGGGGAGGAAAGATAGCATTTCAGTTCAGCAATAGGAAAGCCTCATAGGTATGGTTTAATATTTCAGGATATGGCAGCATTATTTATATATTTTTACACTGATAACGTCTGCCTGCCTGCCTGCCTGCCTGCCTGCCTGCCTGCCTGTCTTACATTTCTATCCCATCTTTAATTTGTAGACATACAGTCAAGGAGACATAACATAATGCATCTGGTCCAGAGGTGGGTTCCTGTCGGTTCGGACCGGCTCTATAGAATCGGTAGCGGGAATTTCCCCCCGCTCGCCGAACCGGCAGCGATGACTGGCTGGACACGTCCCTGAAATTGCTCTCTCGGTGGCACCGTAGGCGCCACCATTTTGTTTTTTGCTTCTGCGCATGTGCAGAAGCTGTTTTTTGCTTCTGTGCATGCACAAAAGCTGGTTTTTTAGGACTGCGCATGCACAAGCGCCCGCGCAAAGCGCCCACGCAAAGCGCAAGGTGCGTGCGCCCACATGGCACGTGATGAAGCGAAACGGCAGTGAGGTAAGCCAGAACCCACCACTGATCTGGTCCCTACTTTCCCCACAATAACAGTCCTGTGAGGTGGGTTGGGCTGAGAGAAGGTTCCTTGCCCAAAGTCACACAGCCAGATTTCATGCCTAAGGGAGAACTCGAACTCAGTCTCCCAGTTTCTAGTTAGCATCTTAACCACTACTACATCAATCTAATGTTGCTTTTGTGTGTTACATTCAGTGTAGTTTCTCTACCGTGCCTAAACTTTGGGGTGCTGTATAAGACAACAGAAGAATGAATTCTGAGCAGCATAACCCATCTCTAAACACATTGCCTGTACCATTAATAGATGTGTATAACGTAAAGAAATTCAGTGGATGCAGCCCTTATAATATCCTTTGTTGTGTTTCTGCAGTCTCTCACAACATTTAAAGACCAAGAAGTCTGGAGGAAATAAAAAGCAGCAGCTCTAATCAAAAGCTTATGATGCTTTTGTTTTGGTGTGTGTGTGTGCGCGCTCCAAATCAATTGTGATCCAGCTCTTTAATTACAGCTCGAACGAAATGTTTTGATAGCTTTCCTGGACTACCCAGTTAGAATTCAGGAAGAATTTGCTCTTAATTAAAAATAATAATAATAATAATAATAAAAAAAGGTAAGTTAGACATCAGCCAGCCTCTGGGAGGGTTAAAAATAACCACCTGCAGTTGAAATGGGACTTGGGAACTAGGAAGTACTGTGGCTCGCGCTTCCTGTATAAATAAGTATAGCTTTCACACAGCTTTTGCATATGTGTGGTGACATGTGCTTTAAGAGATAATGGTAACATGCTTCTAATAGCAGGGAGGAGATTATTTCTCGTAGTGACGAGAGGGAGGGAGGTGAGTGCACTTTCAAGTCTATAACGTGTAAAGCTTTCCCATGCAGCAAGGAAGAAAGACGGAAAGGGGGAAATTGTTTTATTTTTCAGTCTCTGAGCTCTTGCTGGCTGTGACATGTCTTGGAACTACTGAAATGTGAGTGAAGCTGTTGAAAAGTCCAGCGCCGAAGAGGGAATTCTCTTCTCCGTTCATAAGGTATGTCAGAAAGATCTGCATTTCTTAAGGACTGTTGATTCAGGGCTGTGTAGGTTTCCCCCCCCCCATTTTCAGATGGGGGAATCTTAAACAGAAATCATGCTTGCTATCTAATTTAAACTTAAACTGTTGGTATTATAATTCTAAGAAAACTGAGGCGAAAAAATATTGTTTTTAGATGTTCAGTGCCAGGGTTCAAACTGCAACACACATATGTGTTTTGTGCATGGGTTTCTCTGAAAAAAGGATGATTTGATCAGTGCAGCATTTAAAAAGAGTAATTTTATCTGTAGGGAAGATGAAACTCAAATGGCTAAGGTTACAGGCTCATCCATTTGAAATGGAAACTTAACAATTTATGCAAAAAGATAATATAAAAGGAATGAACAAGAGGGTCTGTCTGAAAACATACTCATTTATTGTGGCTTGTGGATATAATTGGCAGTACAGTTTATCTGTAACTTGTCTGTGAAAAAAATCACCAGTTTATAGGGACATTTTATTTGTTCAGTAATTTAGAAAGTATAGTACAGTGGTAGGTAGGCTGGCAAATATTGAATAAGTAATATGTGGAAGTCTGTCTTTTAACACAGATTACCATTTTCTAAGCAGAAAATGAAATGTGTGTTTATATATTTATAGACCTCTTGGAAACCAAATCCTTGTGTGATGGTCTTGGTACAAAGCAGTTGTTTCTGCTTTGCCTTTGAAATATTATTGTGTGTCACAAATGAGCTAATAAACCCTCAAGAGTTTGAATTTCAGTTAAGTACTTTGATTTTTAAAAAAAAAAAACTTGTATAAAATGTGTTTTCTGCAACATACATTGGTTTACTTCTGGAAACACGGTTTCAGAGACTTTGTACAGCCTATGTGGAATTTTGATTCTCTCACTTTCATCTTAGCCTTGTTGAGATGACCCAAACCGGATTTATGCACGAGTAAGAGAGATTTAAGTATCATACCTGCTGGCATTTTCACAATCTTCAGGCACTAATTGTAACCCTTGCTACCTGCCATTTCTGCACAGTATACAATATGTGTGCAGTGTTTACCTTCTTTAGATGAATGTTTGCTTAGATACTGTAATACTGGCAGAAACTGAAGGTCAGAGGCAGGGCTTCAGGCAAGCTCCTCACCCCACTATAATGACCTCACCCACTATTGTACAGAATAACAGAATTGAAAGGAATCCTGGAGGTCTTCTAGTCCCACTCCCTGCTCAAGCAGGAAATGCCAGACAAATGTTTGTCCAATCTCTTCTTAAAAATCTCCAGTGATGGAACACCCACAACCTCTGAAGTCAAGCTGTTCCACTGATTAATTGTTCTAACTATCAAGAAATTTCTGCTTAGTTCTAGGTTGCTTCTCTCTTTGATTAGTTTCCCTCTGTTGCTTCTTGTCCTGCCTTCAGATGCTTTGGGGAATAGGTTGACCCCCTCTTCTTTGTGGCAACCTCTGAGGTATTGGAACACTGCTATCATGTCACCCCCCCAGTCTTTCTTATTTGCTCTTGAAAATCAGCAATGCTCTCAAAGCTTAATTGATATCCACTTTTCCCCCACAAGCAACCTTACAATATAGTAGGACAGGACAGGTCTCATTATCTGGCAAATAAGACGACTGGAGAGGTAAAAAATATAGTATTACAACCACTGGAGATGGAAACAGGTGAAATGGGCTGATAGAAGGACTAGTTCTAGTTGACAGTTCAGTCAGGGTTCATGATATTCTCCCAATAAAACCTTTTCTTGTCTTTTATTCTGCTTTCTGCTTTGAAAGCAGCTGAATAACAATCCCTGGTAAATGGCTGGAAGAATTTAGTGTGGTTCCTGGCATTTCTTCAGGTTTCCAAGGCAAGCTGAATATTTAAGTTCTGTCTGAGAACCCTTTGTAAATATTACTATTAACCTTGGAACTTGTAACTCTCTTCTCCTATCTTCCTCACCCCTGGAGAGCTGGATGTTTTTGAGCTTTCCTATTAATCTGTTGCTTTCAGTAGAGGTATGCTAATATGAGTAAGTTCCACATTGCATGGTAATGACCAAAGATAAAATGACAAAGTGAAGTCCTTAATTCAGTCTGCAGACACGCTAAGGACTTTGGAATATGGAGATACGAAGAGCACAGACTTTTTCTGTTAAATTGTGGCTAATAGCCTGCAATCAGTAAACTTGACTGAGCTCATTTTCATTCAGGTGCAACACTGAAAACTGGATCCGCTCTGCCAAATGTTTTGAATAACAGATGGGGTCTTTTTTTCTTCTTCTTCTTTTTGCACGTGATTCAGATCTGTGTTTATTTTGGTAGAGCTAAGGGAAGAAAGCCTGAATTGGAAGAAGACTAAAGCCTGTATGAACTAAGGGAGACATTGTTACGGATGAGAATAGAATCATTAAAAGGGGCTAACAAATCCAACACTGCACAGTGTAGGAATACAAATTAAAGCATTCCCAGCAAATTATTGTCTAGCCTCCACTTCAACACATCCATAACTGACTACAAAAACTCATTTGCCTCTGAATAAGCCAAAAACAGCCTGGAATTTTTTCAAAGAGGATTCTCCTGCCCCCTCCCCCCCAGCCATGGGAATTAGAAATTAACACAGCCGACTTCACTCAATGTGCTAGGCTAGAATGCTTTAGGTTCCTAATTTATTGATTATAAGCAAAAATTCCAGTGCACCCTGCCTTATCACTATCACTTGGCTCCTCCTCCAAGTGGGAGGCACTAAATTAATTAGGACTTCAGGTCTTAAAAAGCATAATTCTATGGCTCACTCTGGACATTGGCTTCGTTCTCCTTAAGGTTTGGTGAGTAGAAACAACAGTCCTTAACTTACCGAAATAAGATACAGAATGCCTAACTGTGAGGCAAAGGCAAATATTCTTAAACAATAAATCCAGGAGTAATATGATACTTATTTTATTCTCTACTGACATTTCTGAACACAAAAGTTTTGGGATCCCCTGTACTTTCAACCTCATTAAGAGACAATTCTGAGTATTGTTCAGTAGTAGGTAAAGTAGCAAGGTTCCAAATGTTGACTTAGTTGTCTGTGCCAAATAACTCTGGGCTCAGAGTTTGCTGTCTTTGTTTTTTTATATAAAAGGGTCTTTCAGGAGGGACTTAATTGATCTTTACTGCACAGTAACAAAGTCTAAAACTAAATTTTAATTTGAAAATGATATGGCTAAGTGTAGTGGTGAAGTTCCTGTCTTGATGCACTCATGTTTTTGAATGCCGAATCATAAAATGTATGTGGTTTTCATTAAACTGGCTTAAGCTGTGATACTTCCAAATTCTTTTATGATGAACAATAATACCAAATTTCCATTCGTGGTTATGAAAGCAGCCTATAGCAGAGTAGGGTAGGAAATACTTATGTGACCAGAAATGGTTTTCAGGTCTAAGTCAAGGTTTAGCAACTTTGGGGCTAAACGTATCTTTTCCTACAGATACAGGACCCCCTCTTCATTTTCTTGTGAAAATTGGTGAAAAATAAAGTCCGCCCCTGATTTTTAGCGAGAAGCTACATCATCCTCCAATTATTCTGTACATTTAGTTTGGTCGATTGCACTCTAATGCTAATGAAAAGGGATGGATATTAGAGTGTTTTAATCCTATAATTTTTCTTTTCTTTTTCTTTGTCTTTAGTTGGTTTATAGTAATCTACCCAGCCCAGTTTCACTGTTGGGGAATTGAATCAGGGTTTTACTGTGATGTAGAACGGGATAGAATAAAATTTGGGTGTCATTTGAATAAACGAGCGATTAATCTGCTAGAAAATTAGCACTGGGGGATATTTGTGTCCATACCTCTTTCTCTTTGGGCCCTGCCCACTGTTTGACATTCCGTACAAGACTGAATGTGCCTCTTGGCACAAAGGAGCCCCGCAGTCTCTGCTTTGATAAATCGCTGTTCTTTTGTTCCAGGAGTTTCGGTTCTGTAAATGGGTTAGTGAACCTGAACAGTGCTGTTGACCTTTATCTGGAGACACTAGCATTTATGATATCTACAAGACTTGGCATAGATAACACTACATTCCTTTCCAATACCACAATGCCCTGGCTTCCTTACAAAGATTGTCAAGGTTTGGTCCAGACTGGATGCAATGTTTTTGTTGTCTACCTTCGTTTTCCTCCACTTCTTACCCCATACTAAAGCTAGTGGAAATGGCCTCCACGGAAATTTGTGAGAAGAAAATTCAGCTATAGTAGCAGCCTTGAATGTGGATTCTGGGAGGTCCAGGACCTTTGCTCTTGCTTACGGCTGATGCTTTACAAAAACACTGTGACTCATTGAACTAAGCTTTTTATTTAGTGCAAGGATCTCTGCAGAGGTAGTCCTCCACTTACGACCGCAATCGAACCCAAAATGTGTATTTCTAAGCAAGACAGTTGTTAAGTAAGTTTTGTCCCATTTTATGACCTTTCTTGCCACAGTTGTTAAGTGAGACGCTGCAGTTGTTAGGTTAGTAACATGGCTGTTAAGGGAATCTGGCTTCCCCATTGACTTTGCTTGTCAGAAGGTCGCAAAAGGTGATCACATGACCCCAGGACACTGCAACCGTCATAAATATGAGCCAATTGCCAAGCATCTGAAATTTGAACACATGGCCATGGGGATGCTGCAGTGGTTGTAAGTGTGAACAATGGTTGTAAGTTCAAACGGTCACTAAATGAATGGTTGCAAAGTCCAGGATTACCTGTACTGTTTTGCAGCTGTTATTGTTACTTATTGGGTCTCGAGGTGACGATGATCACAAAGAGGCATGATGGAATGGTAGCCTTACTGTTATAAGCTTTTTGGTTTTTGTACCCAAGCTTACTCCCACTTATAAATATTGACATTTCAATATTGGAAAGGTGAGGAATGATATATTGTTTTGCCTCTCTTCCTCTACTGTAGTCATGGGGTTAATGAGGCATTTAGAAATACACAAATATGAGTCATCCATTAAGAAGATTGCTCTTCCTGGGAAGAGGCGGCAGAACGTTGCTTGAGTATATGGACAATGTATTATTCCCACTTTAGGTAGAAGTCAGTGACTTGAGACTGCTTTCGTATCCTATGCCTGCTCTTTTGAATTTAATTTAACAGCCTTTATGTATAGCTGCTCAGCTCCTGTCAGACTAATATAATTTAGTTTCCTTGAATGGAGCAAAACAGTGTAAGACCATCTGTAAAACTTGCCATTATTTGATTGCCTTGAAGATGTAGTCACAATTGTATGTTTATATTGTATTTAATTTGAAACCAAATTCATTTATTTTATTAACCTACAGAATTCTGGTCCATAAGTGTAATAAAAAACTATACAGGTAGTCCTCAACTTATGACCACAATTGAGCCCAAAATTTCTGTTGCTATATATGAGAAATTTGTTAAGTTAGTTTTGCCCCATTTTATGACTCTTCTTGCCACATTTGTTAAGTGAATCACTGCAGTTGTTAAATTAGTAACAAGTGCTAATTTGTGAAGTGAATCCAGTTTTCCCCATTGACTTTGCTTGTCAGAAGGTCACAAAAGGTCATGACTCCGGGCAGAGGTGGGTTCCTGCCAGTTCGGACCGGCTCTATAGAACCGGTAGCGGGAATTTCCCCCTGCTCACCAAACTGGCAGCGATGACCGGCTGGACACGCCCCCAAACTGGCTCTCTCCATAGGCACCGCCATTTTGTTTTTTGCTTCTACACACACGCAGAAGCTGTTTTTTTGCTTCTGCGCATGCGCAGAAGCTGGGTTTTTAGCACTGCGCATGTGTGCACGCCCATGCGGCACGCAACGCGCGCATGCCCATGCGGCGCGTGAGGAATCGAACCGGCAGCGAGGTAAGCCAGAATCCACCCCTGACTCCGGGACACTGCAATCGTCATAAATGTGAGTCAGTTGCAAGCATCCAAATGTAAATCAGGTGACCATGGGGATGCTGCAACGGTCATAAGTGTGAAAAATGGTCATAAGTCACTTTTTTCAGTGCCATTGTAACTTTGAATGGTTACTAAGTGAACTGTTATAAGTGAAGGACTACTTGTATTATACTTCTGGTCTTGGCTAGACTGAACCAGATGGCAATGGTAGCTGGAAATACTTTCCCCCCCTACATATGTTAGTATACCAGCTTTGTCTTTTTATGGACAGGAATGATCTATGTATTATCAGTCTTGCCCTATTTATGTTCAGATGCCACACACCTGTCTTTAAAATGGATTTTCACTGCAATGACACAGTGCCTTTGAAAAGGATTTGGAGGTATCTAAACTCCTGGAGAGAAAATTTCAGCGAGCATAAGGATACATACATATCCACTTTTTCTTTATCCCCAAATCAGATAACTGTTGAGAAAATTCAAAGGGAAGAATTTATGAAAGGTTGTTTTTGACTAGGAATCCTAACTATTAACTTATTGCAGGGGTCTTCAAACTTGGCAACTTTAAGACTTGTGGATTTCAACTCCCAGAATTCTTCAGCCAGCATAGCTGGCTGGAGAATTCTGGGAGTTGAAGTCCACAAGTCTTAAAGTTGCCAAGTTTGAGGACCCCTGACTTATTGGATCTGATTTGGTTCTAAATCCAGTTCTAAATTCTGAAACGTACCTCCAGTGCTGAATTATTGCTTCAGTAAAATTGTATCGAAGACTGCTAACTTCCCTTTAAACTTTCCCAGGCCTCTGAAGAATTCTGGAGACCTTGTTTCATCTATCTTCATCACCTCTGGGAAACTGTGAAATTATGGAAATGTTATTTCTAGGGAAACTGATTTCTTCATTTACAATGTAAAGGATGATCCTGACAATTATAGACTAATTAGCCTCTTCAACATAATCAGCAAACTTTATGCAAGACACTACAATGGAAACTCTAGTACTGGCTGGAACAGAGAAGCAATCTGGCTTTAGAGAAGACCAATTTACCATTGATCAATGGTAGATTGGCCTAGTATTCTATCATCTCATTGAAAAATGCTTCTCCCTCAACACAGCTTCCCTATACGCTGCTTTCATAGACTTCAAAGCAACTTTTGATTCTATATCCCAAGCTAAATTGTGGGAAAAACTAGAAGCCTCCTTGACTGATCAACATCTACTTCATTTAATAGGTGTGCTACATGAAGGGACTTCACTCAAAATAAGCTGTAACTCCCGGGACCATCTCACCAGTGCCATTGGAACTGAGTAAGGCATTAAGCAAGGCTTTATACTGACCCCAGTGTTATTCAGTTTCTGTATTAACTTCATGGTGGGCCATCTTCTCAACATGAACTTTCACACATACCCAAACCAACACTCAGAAGTTGCTGGAAGACATACATCTCATACATACATTTTACTCTATACAGACAATGTAGCAATACTTTCAAAAGCATCTATTGGCCTTAAAAGAACCTTGAGAACACTAACACAGTAATGCAAGGAGTCCAACTGGTGCTCAAATATCAGAAAACCAAAATCATGACATTTGCCAAAAAGCCCAAGAACCACTCCTGGAGGATAGACGGCCACAAGGTTGAGCAGATCTCCTGTTGCAAATACCTGGGAATAGTCCTTCATTCTGCCAAGCATAGGGAACTCCATGGAGAATACACTGCTGAAAATGTCATCCTCAAATTATTCAAGAGGTGGCTACTGTACACCTGCTGCACTCGAACTATTTGAAGCTAAGCCAATAACACAACTACTTTATGGTGCTCCTGAGCCCCTTTGCATTAATAGAAATTGTTCAATCTAAATTTCTAAGATCAGCCATTCAAGTCCCCAAATGGGTCTCTATTGCCATCCTGAGACTGGAGATAGGCCTCATGAAAGTGGAATCTAGAGTGTGGGTGACATACTCAATTATTAGCTCAGACTATGCTTTTTTTCACAAATGAAGGCGAATATACGTGTCCCAAGAGCCGAGGTGGCGCAGTGGTTAGAGTGCAGTACTGCAGGCTACTTCAGCTGACTGCTACCTGCAGTTCAGCGGTTCAAATCTCACCGGCTCAAGGTTGACTCAGCCTTCCATCCTTCCGAGGTGGGTAAAATGAGAACCCAGATTGTTGGGGGCAATATGCTGACTCTGTGAACCACTTAGAGAGGGCTGTAAAGCACTATAAAGCAGTATATAAGTCTAAGTGCTATTGCTATTGCTATGTTGCAGTATCCAATCTGAATCGGTCACTGGGACCAGCAGTTTTGTCTTCCAAGCTTTCGGCCTCATACTGGAGCCCATCTTCAGGGAACTTCTCTCTAGCAGTGTGTGCACTGAAGATGGGCTCACGTCCAAAAGCTCAGAAGATAAAACCACTGGATGACCAACCCAGATTGGATCCTATCCTTCTTTTCACCTTTGGTCTTGCCTCATTAACTATGAGGGATGACTTTCGGTCCACTTTGGGGGGAAAAAAACAGTGGCAACTATAATCTCATCCTTGGGCTTCTCTCCAAGTTTTCCATTCAGCATGGGTTATGACGATCAGGCCAAAGCTCTCATTAAACAGTGTTTAGCAGACACAGAGCACTAATTGGACCTAGTCAAGTCCCCAAACTTTATTGCCAATGAATCCAATAGATACTCTGTCTCCCCGGTGACATACTTAACCACCAGAGACCTTTACCCTGGTACAATGTCATGCCCTCAGCTGTCCTTGAAGGCTGATAACAGGAAAATTCCTTACCCAGAGAGACAATGCCCTTGAAACTCGGGACACACAGGAGCAACACAGCACGTACTTTTCCAGTGCCTGTATTACAGAGAGATCCATACTAGTGTCATCTCACCATGACGATATAAATACCTAGAGCGCATAGGACAATCCCACATCTTCCTGTTGCTTGCAGATCCTAATCCTGCTACAACTTATAATGTTGCCAGGTTCTGGGCAGCAGTGCATCATTGTGGACCTGTGTCATAAACTAATCTTAACGAGCATTTAATTTGTTGTTTAAGAATTCCTTGCATTGTGTTAGATTTGGTCTGCCCTATGGTTCCCCCCCCATATCGTTAGCTATTTTTTAAATTAGACTTTGATCTTTTATACTTTTTTTAATCCTACTAACGCCATCCTCCTTATGCTGCTGTGTGTGGGTGTTTGCATAGGTATATAATATTTTTAGCCTTTTAAAAATTATTGTTTATATTCCACTCTCCTTATGCTGGTCTGTGACCTTAATAAAGATCTGATTGATATCTACAACAAGAAAAGGGAGTTAGCCTTGAATCTATTGCTGCTCTGAGTCAGGATTGTATGAGCTCTTTGACAACAACAACAGCCACATGACCATTCCAGGAATTTGCACGGCAAAGCAAGTGGCCTGAAGGGAAACATCTGAAAGCTAGGATAGACAAAATAGGGTTTTTGTGGCTAAAGCTCGCTGTATCTGCCCTTCAAATCTACTTTCAGACTTGGAAGATTTTGTTAAAGTAATCTTACAATAAAATAGAGTAGATAGTTCTGAGTGTGCTTCTTGTCTGGATTACCTTGCAAGGCTGACAAACAGCTTTCTCCAATCCCAGAATTTTTCAAACTGTTGCAACTGTAATTCCTTGAATTTTCACCTAATATACGCTAGTCTGGGAATTCTGGAAAATATCATCATAATCAGGGGTCTTACCTGTCGGTCGCGGTAGAGCCAGTCGCCAAGGTAGCGCGAGGTGCCGCCCACCCGCCCGGAAGTCGCCCGGACACCGCCATTTGGGTTCTTTTACCCTCTGCGCATGCGCAAAGCGTTCTGTGCATGTGGAAGGCTGACTTAGAGAGGTGATATAGCAATAGCAATAGCACTTAGACTTATATACCGCTTCATAGTGCTTTACAGCCCTCTCTAAGCGGTTTACAGAGTTAGCATATTGCCCCCAACAATCTGGGTCCTCGTTTTACCCACCTCGGAAGGATGGAAGGCTGAATCAACCTTGAGCCGGTGAGATTTGAACCGCCGAACTGCAGCTAGCAGTCAGCTGAAGTAGCCTGCAGTGCTGCACTCTAACCACTGCGCCACCTCGGCTCAATATCAATTGTGACTTGGAGAAAATGGATAAAGAAATAATGGATAAGTAATGCAGGTACCCCTCAACTTACTGTAGTTCATTTAGTGACCGTTCAAAGTTACAACGGCACTGAAAAAAGTGACTTATGACTCTTACGACCACTGCAGCATCCCCATGGTCATTTGATCAAAATTCAGAGGCTTGGCTCTGGTTCATATTAATGATGGCTGCAGTGTCCCAGGGTCATATGATCCCCTTTTGCGACTTTCTGACAAGTAAAGTCAACAGGGAAGCCAGATTCACTTAACAACCGTGTTACTGACTTAACAACTGCAGCGATTCACTGAACAACTGTGGCAAGAAAGGTCGTAAAGTGAGGACAAAATTCACTTAGCAAATGTTTCGCTTAGCAACAGAAATTTTGGGCTCAATTATGGTTGTAAGCCGAGGACCTGTAATAGGATTGAAATTGCAGCAAATTAAAACAAGGCAGTTTCTATTTAGTTTTGTTTTCCATATGGCATGGATTTTGTGAATACAGCTAGCCCTCGACGTATGACCAAAATTATGAGGCCAAAATTTCTGTTGCTAAGCGAGACAGATGTTAAGTGAGTTTTGCCCCATTTTACAACCTTTCTTGCCACTTGTTAAGTAAATCACTGCAGTGATTAAGTTAGTATCACAGTTATAAAGTGAATCTGGGTTCCCCATTGACTTTGCTTGTCGGAAGGTTGCAAAAGGTGATCACATGACCCCGGGACACTGCAACCGTCATAAATACATGCCAGGTGCCAAGCATCCAAATTTTGATCACGTGACCGTGGGGATGCTGCAATAACAAGTGTGAAAAACAGCTGTAAGTCACTTTTTTCAGTGCCATTCTAACTTCAAACCGTCACTAAATGAATGGTTGTAAGTTGAGGACTACCTGTAGATAGTACTGATTTTTTTTCTCCTGTAGTCCTGTTGTCCAATAAGATGGGGAAGAGTTTGCTTTAGTTTTTTCCCCAAATTCTGTCCTCCTTCATTACTGCAGTTACAAGATTGTCCAAGGCACATTAAGTGTCCTGACTCTGACTGCACAATCGTCTTTGACTGGTAGGCAAGCTCCACTTCCTTCACATTCAAAGAGCCGCGGTGGCGCAGTGGTTAGAGTGCAGTACTGCAGGCTACTTCTGCTGATCACCAGCTGCCAGCAGTTTGGCAGATCGAATCTCACCAGGCTCAAGGTTGACTCGGCCTTCTATCCTTCCGAGGTGGGTAAAATGAGGACCCAGATTGTTGGGGGCAATATGCTGACTCTGTAAACCGCTTAGAGAGGGCTGTAAAGCACTGTGAAACGGTATATAAATCTAAGTGCTATTGCTATTGCTATAAATCCCGGCATAAAACTTTCTCCTGGAACATCTCCGAAGGACCTTTTGCAGGCAGGAAAGTAGGGTCAGCCAAGGAAGTCATACAATAATGAAGAGCTGGGCAAAGCAAAGCAAAACTGACATCCTCTACTATTTGCAACCATAAAATATGCCAAAGAACATTACTATTTCTTTAGTAAGCTACATGGACAGCAAGGGAGAAAAATGGAAGCTTTTTCACAGGAAAATGATGATTTGGGAAAATGGGCAGCAGATTTCAGCCCAGTAGGGCTTTTGAATATAGATCTAACAGGGGTAGGTTCTAACTTACCTCGCTGCTGGTTCGCTTCCTTCGCACACGCGCAAAAAAATAAAAAGAAATTCAAAAAAAAAAATTAAAAAAAAATCGAAACAAATTTTTAAAAAAAGATGGCGGCCCCACGGACTTG
>QLTV01002447.1:594251-622070 GCA_003457575.1 Thermophis baileyi
CTCTCCCGACACGACCCTCCACCGCCCTCTCTCAGCTGTAGTGCGGCACCAGCGTTTGAAGCGGCGCAGGAAACTTCGTCCGGGCTCAGGAATTTGCATGGCGCCGAAACTTCATCCAGGGTTCTTGAGAGATGAGTGCTTGCTTGGCCCCATGCAAATTCTCCAGCCCGGGGGGGGCCCACGGACCACCAAAATTTTCTCACAGACCACCAGTGGTCCGCGGACCACCGTTTGGTGACCTGTGCTCTGGTGTATTATTTACTGTCTGACATGTTTTCTTTATTTTCAGTAGCCCTGGGCATGGCGTCACTCCTGCTTCTGCCAATCTTCATTAGATCTCTAAATATCTCAACGTCACCTGTGCAAAACTGGCCTCCTTACTTTAAAAAAAAAAGGATGTTGTTTTGAAAATTGTACACAGTTCTGGGACTGTCCTGAGTTTAGGATGTTATTTGTTTTGGGCTTGTGTTAGTTTATATTACTGTTGGTACCCCCAGTCAATTGGAGTCAGGCAGTGTCCAAGTTGAATTAAATAATAAATAAATAAATAAAATGGGATAAAAATGATAAAGAAATAATGAAATAAATGATAGCGCTTGACTTGAGGGGTTCATCTTTCTTTCTTTCTTTCTTTCTTTCTTTCTTTCTTTCTTTCTTTCTTTCTTTCTTTCTTTCTTTCTTTCTTTCTTTCTTTCTTTCTTTCTTTCTTTCTTTCTTTCTTTCTTTCTTTCTTTCTTTCTTTCTTTCTTTCTTTCTTGTATATGTAGGATTATTTCAATCAAAGACTTTACTTCTATCTAATGCAATCTTCCTCAACTTTGGAACTTTAAGTTGTGTGGTCTTCAACTTCCAGACTGTCACAGTACCATCTTCCTTTCTGCCAGCCTCTAAAGCAATGTTTCTTTACCTTGTCAACTTGAAGATATGTGAACTTCAACTCTCAAAATTCCTCAGTCAGACGTGCTGCCTGAGGAATTCTGGGAATTGAAGTCCACACATCTTAAAGCTGCCAAAGTTGAGAAACACTGTTCAAATGAAAAGTGAAATGAACAGTTCATATGTGGGATTGGAATTAGTGCTTGTCAAAGGTTGGATCGTTATTGCATAATTGGACAAACTCTTATTCAAGTTTCCATTTAGTGTTGGAAAATCAATTCAACTGAATCCATGTCAGGATAATGGATTTTGGTGGCTTTTAATTCCTTTTTCATACTTGGTGTGGTAGACCCCTCAAACAAAATTGATCTTGTCAGTCATCTTTCACTTTCTTGTATCATATCTTAGCTATGCATTTGATTCCACTATGCATCCATTATGATACAGTTGTTATGATGCTGTAAAATCTCTTTTCCACTTATTTATTCTTCCCTTGGTGAGGGAAGCTGACATCTTTGATAGGCTGTTTTCGGCTTTCATTGTAGCTAATGTATATAAAATTCATGAATGTAGCTAGTGCCCAATAAAGAAGCCAGGGAATATATAATGAAAGAATTGTATCGGCTCTTAGCATTGTTTTATATTCTAATTGCTCAGCTTTGAAATGTCATACAATGTAGAAATGCAACAACAGCATTCTCTTACATGGTGCCCTAAAATGTTTGGCATTTTAATCTGCATCATTTCTCGAGACGGTGAGCCAATACTTGTGGGGGACCCCCAAGTTGAGAAAAGCTGCTTTAATAAATTGTTGGCCTTTGGAAAGTAACACATTTTATGCATAACAAAGGTCTTGATGGTAAGAATATTTTGAATACCTGCATCATACTACCACTCAATTTCCCCCCCTCTTTCCTGCTAGTTGTGTTTTATTGCTTCCAAGCAACATAAAATATGCTGCACATTGGGTGCTTTTAAATGGACGAAGCATTAGCATTTGCTTATCTCTTCTAGTCTTTCCCAATATTCTGTGGGGAAATTAATTTTTAAATAGACTTTGTTATAATCTATACACATAATGTTCTTGAAAGATTCGAAAGAAAAACACTGTTGCAGCGTTGAAGATAAAACTTCCCGAAGCCAATAAAAAAAGAAGTTTGCTTTATCATACATTAAGGACTCAGATTTTTAGACTAACAGGTTTCAAAGGTTAAAATTGCTTTAGCTTATATTAAGGACTTAGATTTTTAGACTAACAGTTCAAAGTAAGTGTAAGTTCTTAGTCAAATGATGATTTTCTCAAAAAGTAGGCTGCTGTTTTAACATTAAGAGTGCAGTACTTAGAATCCCATTCAGACAGCATGCTGAATATTTTTATACACTTTAGCTGTAAAGTTAAGCAGGTTTGATCCTGGACAATCCCTGGGAGAAAATCACCAAAGAGAATTCCTATGTGCATATAAAGAAAGAATGTACAATAATGTTACAAATAAAGACTTTCAGTGGACAATTCTAATTTAGTTCTATTTTCTGATGAAAAATCTACTACGGTATTTTCAATCATACATGCCTTAATTAGATAATAAAAAAAACTTAGTGACAGCCAACTAGTTGTATATTTTATATGACTGCATCAAGTCATGTCATTCTGCTGATGGAACAGCATTTATCAGAAAAACAAAAAAGCATTTATACATTGATGCGTACGAGATATCTTAGGACGTTCAACGATGCCAGAGATCGACAGGATAAAATAATAGCTTTCTGCTAAGCAGAATGGACAGAAATGCTGATGCTACTGGAGATAAGTGCTGAGAGTCTACAAAATGAAGCCATGGCGACTCTCCTGCTTATTTCGCTGGAAGCTGACGCCATGTTCTCTTTGAAGGTATCTTTATACTGATTAAGAATTCCGGGACACAATTGCATCCTATGTCATATGGTCCCTGTACTACAATAATACTGGAAATAGAATTTCACAATGTTCTAACTTGCTGCTTATTTCAAGTTAGGAAGAACAAACTTCATGTAATGAAGAGTGAACTGGGATTGCTGGTTCAATAATTTCATCCAGATCATTCTGTTCTCCCTTACTCAGGAGCATAGGGGTTATCTCTGTACGGTTGCCAAAAAACCCCTGTATAGACTTGCTCTTGATGTCATCAGGAGTCATGGCTGACTTAAGGGAAATGTTACTTTTATGAGTATATTAATAAAACATTAGCAAATATGCACATGACTTTACAGGACATAGAATAAGGAAGGCCTGGCCAGGAAGAGAGTCCTGAAGAAGTCAGGAGGAATATGGATGGATGGATGGATCAAATGGAAAATAAATTGTCAACCCAAATAAATAAAACCTTTGATGTGTCGGTATACTGTTGTTGCTTCATTGATAAGAATAGCTGCAGCAGATAGAACAGTAGCTTGTAGATTGTGAGTTTGCTAAAAGATGTTGCCAAAATTTCTGGTAATGTTTGAAAGGGATAGTTTCTTGTGTAAGAGAGTTGTTATTCTATGCCGTTAGAGGAAGACAATTACTTTTATAGAAAGAGATTCTGCAATCCAATGAGCCTTCATTGTGAAATTTCATTTGAAAGCGGGCACAATTGTTAGGTTTTTTTTTGTGCAAAAAGATTAAATATCTGGTAGTACATGCATATACAAAGTTTAAGTGGCTGATTGATACAACACAAACATCAATTATTGTTCTTCGGTGCTTTGATGAATAGTGAGAGATCTGTTGCACAGATTGCATTTTGTTAATATGAAAAAGCCTGTATGTATGAATAACATACTCGGACAAATGCGATGTGCAGGCCAAGTTCTTACTTTGTAGAAAGTTTAAAAGCAATGTGTTCTGGCTTACAGTATTCATGAAGGAAAAATCTAATGGGTGAAAACAAAGCAGCTAAGCTATTGGATAAAACACATTTAATCAAAGTGTCTGTATAGCAGAAATCATTTACATGTTTCTGCTTTATAGCAGCATTTTTCTGTCTGGGTACTTTCCTAGATTCTTGTCTGTAACTGGCAGGCTTGTAAAATCTTGATGAACTTCAAAGTTGGTTTGCTATTGCAGTACACAAGTTTGTTGGCAAGTCAGACCTATGAATTATTTAATTTGATTAGGTTTGCAAATGTTTATGAGGTCTTTAGGCCACTTCTCATAAAATATATGCTTCTAGAAACTCACCATGTACAGAGTATAAAGCAGCAGCATTAATAGATTTCAAGCCAAGATACTAGCATTTCAGTAAACCAGACTTGTTCATTCCGATACTTGGCAAACCATTTGGATTTGCAGTTCACCAAAACTCCCAACTGGGATTGCCAAAATATTTTCTGTGTATTACAGTATTTATGTATTTATGCTTCTTTGTAATTTGGATTTATAAGGCTGCCCCAACTCGAAACTGATTAATTAAAAACTCGAGATGTTTTTATGCTAAAAAAGCAAACAAAATGAACCTAAAGTAAACTCACATATCAGGAAACACATATCACAAAACAAATAATATGTAACAGATTGACATATCGTGACCTGCTCCAGTGTTTGTGGAAAAAGAGGTTTTTAAAGATCTTCTGAAGACTGGCAGGTTTGATGCAGTCTGAACTCTGGAGAGGGGGAAGCCATTTTAAGGGACAGTAGCCATGATAGAATAAACTGTTTACCTCAATTACCATTTAATTGTCAGGACATAAAGACAGATTTTACAGGGCTGGAAGAAATGTCAGAAGAAAAACTGACCCTCAGAATGCCAGGGTCTTTGCTATGAAGAGATATATAGTTGATCCCCAGGGCCAGAGGTGGGTTCCTGCAGGTTCGGACCGGTTCTTTAGAACTGGTAGTGGGATTTCCCCGCCCCCTGCTAGCTGAACTGGCAGCGATGGCCAGCTGGACACCCCCTCGAACTGGCTCTCTTGGCGCCATAGGTGCCGCCATCTTGTTTTTCGCTTTGCGCACATGCAGAAGCTGTTTTTTGCTTCTGTGCATGCGTAGAAGCTGGATTTTCAGCACTGCGCATGCACGTGTGCGTGCGAAGCGTGTGTGCACCCACACGGCACGGCCGCATGGCGTGCAACACATGCGTGCCCACGTGGCGCGGGAGGAAGCGAACCGGCAGCGAGGTAAGTTAGAACCCACCCCTGCCCAAGGCTTATTGGTATAGAACATATTGGTAACCAGTGCAGTTTGTGTAACAGAGATGTTACATGAGTGCACCAAGATGCATGCACAACTGCTTGTGCTCCTGCATTTTGGCCAGCCTTACTTCCAAATGGTCTTCAAGAACAGACCTATGTACAGCGTGTTGCAGTAGTCCATGCATGAATCAGGGCTTCTACTCAGAAGTTTGTAGATACAATCACCATGGAGAAGAATTGACACTTTGCCACTCTTATCACCAGTGTGTAGGCTGAGACCTGAGCTCTTAACAGTACTTGGTGGTGTCCACTTTGAGTTTTATGCCAACATCTCTTCAGGCACTTCATTTCCCCCAAATTCCTCAGTAAACCAAACATTTGTTTTTGATTAGCAACTGGAGAGAAATTGTGCTATTTTATCAAGTGCTCTGGCCATATTACATAGGTCACCCAAACATAAGGTGAACTGTCTACCAGACTGGATAATCTGGATCTTTCTGGGAAGTGCTTCAATAGATATACAGGTTGAGGTTGTTGGTTCCTTAGGGGTTTATGGTCTGGGATGGATGCCAACTGGACACAGTCCATAGCAGATCTGCAGAATTAGTACACAGGAAAGTGTCACATTGATAAATTAAAAATCATTGCAGGCCACAAAGGAATACCTGGTATATTTGGCAGCTGACGGAATGGCAGCAATGCTGGAGCTGGTGGTGGCACTGTGGCCTGGAAGTTTTGTAGGTTCTTGACAGTGCATCTTTTGGGGCAGCAATAGTGAATTTATTAACTTTTAAAAAATGTCTGTGGGCTGTGCAGGTCTGCTCGGAAAGCTACATATTGGCAGGCCTGGTCTACAGTGATGAGCAGGGCAATGTCTTGTGGAATCATCAGGGATTATTTTGAGCTTGTAGAGGAGGGGTTTCAAACTCGATTTCATTGAGGGCCGTAACAGGGTTGTGTTTGACCTTGGGTGGGCAGGGGTGGGGTGGTTGGGGTGGGGGTGGCCAGGCTGGGCAGAGCCAGCTCGACGTCACTCATCGAGGCTCCGTTTTTGGCCATGACAGCCTCCTGCAGTCTTCTGCCAGCGAATGGGCTCCGTTTTCAGCCACGACAGCCTCCTGCAGCCCTCTGCCAGCAAAAATGGAGCCTGAGGGAGCTGCACGTGGCCCGCCTGGGCTCCGTTTTTGGCCAAGACAGCCTCCTACAGCCCTCTGCAAGCAAAAACGAGCTCGGGCTCTGTTTTCGCTGGCAGAAGCTGCAGGAGGCCGTTGCAACCAAAAACGGAGCTTGGGAGGGCTGCGCAAAGGCACTGCGGGATGGTCCTTTCCAGGGCGGCCCCGTGGGCCAGATCTAAGCACCCCGTGGGCCAGATTCGGCCCACGGGCTTTGAGTTTGACACCCCTGTTGTAGAGTCTGAGGAAGTGGCTCATTTTGTCTAGTTGTGGGCAGGGGTGGGTTCTGGATCCTTTTGCTGCCGGTTTGCTCAGGGTGCGTGTGCACCTGCAGCAATCAAAAAATAGCTTCTGCGCATGCGCAGAAGCAAAATCCAAGATGGCGGTGCCCATAGAGACACCGACAGAACCGGCTCTGTGATGTCATCGCCGAGTTACTAACGGTTCTAAAGAACCGGATAGAACCAGTAAGAAACCACCTCTGGTTGTAGGCCATGCCATTGTTTCTGTGGCACGTTACCAACATTTCTGATAGAAAATATTTATTTCTGGTAAGCTTATGTTGTTGATTTATCTGAATGTGTTTTCTCCACCTGAATTGATGAAGGCTGCTGTAGAATTAGGAGGGAATATACTTGTGTTATCTTGCACAAAATATAAGTGGGTTAGCCCTATCAGTGTATTTGATAGTCTATATTGATGAGTAAAAGAACAGCTTAAAAGACGGAGCTGTGGAAGACGTCACTTATACATTGCTTAAAATTCCGCTATGTTAAATTTTAGCTTGCAAAATAATTCTCATTGGCACATTCTGATTTATATCTTGTAGAATTGCCGGGTGTGTTTAAATTGATGTCCTCTGCTACTGAAATCTGCTTCAGCACCATGACAACCGGAGTAGCAGAAGTTGGGGAATTGCCCTTGGAGTCTTTGGTGATTTGCAAACTGTGCTTATCTGAATATTCACTGGATAAGATGACCGCTCTTCAGGATTGCAATTGCATCTTTTGTACCTCAGTAAGTATGGACAGCAATGTATCTATTGTTGAAAGAAAAGAATGAGCTAAAAAACATCTCCATAACATTAACTAGCAGATTACTGCAGTAATTAAGAATGATATTTTCAATATTATATTCTAGAGCAGGGTAGACAACATGATGTTCATGCATGGTCACCAATGACTTTGTGCACAGTTTCTAAACAGACTCCCTTCATCTTTTTTTATTTTATTTTTAAGATACTTCCCCCCCCCCAGATACTTTATTATTATTATTTTTTTTAAAGGGAGAAAACTGGCATCTGCAAAAGCCCTGACCTTTCCCATCAGTAATAAATATACAGCTGGTATTTTTTCTGATTTTTATTATGCTTTATTACATTGAACCCTGTAGGCTCAGGGCTGTCTGTTCTAATTGGGTAGCAGCATTCTGGTGCCTCTGCAACAGAACATTCCCTACCCTTTGCTGACATCTTATAGATGCACGATGTTACACCTAAAATCCAGCCATACAGATCATGTGCTTATCTGCCAAGCTGCGGGTCCTTTTTTTATTCCTACTAACCCAGCAAAATGATGGAGAAAAATCATGTAAAGGAGTGCAAAACTCTTGTCAATCTATCTGTCAACAGGACAACTTTCTGAAAATAGAAGAGGTCCAAATGTGGTGTGGCAGAAGAAATAAATGGGAAAAAAAAGTTTGACTTTGAAAATGGGCAAAGTTTGGACTGAGGTGGAAAAAGTATAGAAGTATAGAAAAAAAGACATCCTTATGGGATGGGCAGTGATGGAAGTGACTCAGAATGGTAGCTCCTGCTCCATTCTAAACCCTTACCCTGCCTCCTGATCACAGAGCATATCCAACTCCCCCCAATTGTGCTTCTTAGTGGGCATACTTGCACAAAAGCACACAGATACAAGTGGAATAGAGAGACATAGATGAGGTGCCATGCATTGCTTTGTTACACATAAGAAAATACAGATGGTTCCTATCAGGGGTGGGTTCTGGATCCTTTTGCTGCCGGTTTGCTCAGGGTCGCGCCGTGCGCGCGCGCATGCAGCAATAAAAAAATAGCTTCTGCGCATGCGCAGAAGCAAAATCCAAGATGGCGGTGCCCACGGAGACACCGACGGAACCGGCTCCATGACCAGGGGTGGGTTCCAACTTACCTCGCTGCCAGTTCGCTCCCTCCCGTGCCGCATGGGCGCATGCGCGCTTTGCACGCGCACGCATGTGCACGCATGCGCAGTAACAAAAAATCTGAAAAAAAAGCCAAAAACAAGATGGTGACTGCATTCACAGTGCTGGAACTCAGCTTCTGCGCATGCTCAGAAGAAAAAATAAATAAATAAAAATTCAAAAAAAAATCAAAAAAAGAAGAAGCCAAAACAAGACGGCGATGCATGCACAGTGCCAGAAACCTGGCTTCTGCCTATGCGCAGAAGAAGAAAAAAATTAAAAAAAAGATGGCGGTGCCCACGGACCGGCACCGACCGAACCGGATCGGTGACATCGTCGTGACACCAGCAGGTCGCTACCGGTTTGGGCGAACCGGTCCGAACCGGGAGGAACCCACCCCTGTCCGTGATGTCATCGCCGAGTTACTAATGGTGCTAAAGAACTGGTTAGAACCGGTAGGAACCCACCTCTGGTTCCTATGGCAGGTGCTGACCGAAAGATTAGAAAGAACTCCAGAAATTATACTCTTCATGCTTTCCTTAACTAAGAGCCGAGGTGGCGCAGTGGTTAGAGTGCAGTACTGCAGGCTACTTCATCAGACTGCTAGCCGCAGTTCGGCAGTTCAAATCTCACCGGCCCAAGGTTGACTCAGCCTTCCATCCTTCCGAGGTGGGTAAAATGAGGACCCAGATTGTTGGGGGCAATATGCTGACGCTGTGAACCGCTTAGAGAGGGCTGTAAAAGCACTATGAAGAGGTATATAAGTCTAAGTGCTATTGCTATTGCTAATTTTGGAATTTAGTTCTTTAATTAAAATTCTGCAGTAGTGGTAGAGATAAGGAATTAATAGTGTTCAGATTTATTTTTTGTCGGATGTGAAAAAAGATTTATCACTCAGCTATCATATCAATTGTAATATTATTTATTATTAAATAATAAATGCATTAAATAATAGATGCAATAATAAATAGTAAATGCATGGGGAAATATGAGTGATTTTTAATAAGATTTCTTTCTACCAGTTGCTAGGGATTTAAGTGGAAACTGCTAGAGTCCTGCTTGTGAGCTTGTGATGGGCCACTCCTTGCCTCCATGATCATTTATTTGATCTATCACTGCTTTATTTAATGTTTTTCCACTTGCTGTATGTATGCAGAGCTTTTCATAACTGGCATTAGGATGGTTTCCCATATGAAAATAAAAGTATCAACATAACTCCAGTAAAGCAGTTTTCCCAATGCTTCATGTTTTTGGTTTGGAACTTTCAGATCCAAAAACTTTTTCAGTAAAGTAAAATCCAGATTCCAATATCCCATCAAAGGACCCAAACGTGAATGAAGAGTGCAGTTAAATGGAACTAGTCAACTGAAGATTCCTGACATATCTCTACAGACAGCCACAACTAAGAAGATACCCTGGTTATTGCCCATAGACAAGATCATGAGAATAGTTCTCAGACATTAAAGTCTAGACAATCCTAGACCAGAAAGGCATCTCAATGGTTATTAATGTACACCTGCGTATGTATGTATGTATGTATGTATGTATGTATGTATGTATGTCTGTATGTACGGTATATGTGTATATGTAATTCAAATACTAAGTTTCCGTATTCACACAGATACAATCGGTTCCTCTTAAGTATGCATCTTAATATCAGTAGCAATTTGTAACGAATATATTCCTGTTGCACCCCAGGCCTATATTATCTATTTCTTATGCAGTAAAATATCTCAAAAAGCTATATATATGCATGTGACTGGAACAGCATATACATCTGAGTGAATATTTAAATAATAAATAATTTGAGTGCTGAGGCTCTTTGGGAATTAAGCCAGAAAAGCAGGCTGCCAATAGCTCTGATCTAGTGAAGAAACCAATGTTTATACTTTTGATGTATAACAACGAATTCTTGAGAATCAGTTTGTATAATTGTAAAATTTTTCATAAGGTATTAATTTGGATCAAGTTGCTCTTTATTAATTTTATTAATATTAATTTTACAATAATATTTTTGGTATAAAATTGTCTAGAGTAGTAAAAAAAAGGCTAAATATTGTACTACTTGTTTTAAAGCAAACACATGCATATTAAGGAATGCAGAATTACAAATCCTTGAAGCCTTAATAATGGCCTCCTAGTAATCTTATTTGCCAGGAATAGTAGATTGTGACATATACTTCATATTTCACAAAATGTTTGTGCCTTACATGATCTCTTACAACATTTGTGTGAACTCTTAACAAGTTTGTTTGGGGTGAGTTTGATCATGTATACTTTATTTTGAAACCTGAGTATTAGTTCAGCATTTTGTTCACGTAAATTAGAATTCAAGAGAAGACCTTGGGTGTTGTCTCAGTGTCTTTCAGCCTTAATAGCTCTTCTTACAAAATCTAATCTTACAATTAAGTTGATAATATCTATAGATCATTAATTGTATTTTTTATAAGTTTCATTTCAAGGGAAGTATTTTCATTACAATCATAGAACGTAAAGGTTAGGATTACTTTTATTGTAACAACTATAGTAACAGAATGTTGGAAGTCTGAAGATGCATTCCCCTCCAGAGGTGGGTTCCTACCGGTTTGCACTGGTTCTATAGAACCGGTAGTAAACCGGTGGTGACGTCACGGAGCCGGTTCTGTCGGTGCCGGTCCGTGGACGCCCCCATCTTATTTTGGGAATTTTGGGGGGGATTTTTTTTGCTTCTGTGCATGCGCAGAAACCGAGTTTTCGGCACTGCGCATGCACTGCCATCTTGTTTTTGGCTTTTTTTTTGCTATTTTTTGCTTGTTTTTGTCACTGAGTTTTTGTCACTGCGCATGCGTGGCCACATGCGTGAAGCGTGCGTGCACCCGTGCGGCATGGCCACGCAGCGCACAATGCGCGCACAGCCACACGTCGTGCAATGCATGCGCAGCCACACGCGCAATGCGTGCACAGCCACGTGATGCACGATGCGCACGCAGCCACGTGGCGTGCAGCGTGCACGCAGCCACACAGCATGCAATGCGTGCGCAGCCATACGGCACGGGAGGAAGCGAACCAGTGGCGAGGTAAGTTAGAACCCACCCCTGTTCCCCTCCCTCATTTTATATTTTCTGTGCATCTCAACTGTTTGAGATGTTTATTGAAACTAATTTTTTGGCCCAGGTAAAGTCCCTCTTAATGTAATTGTTGCCTTGGTAGTGGTTCATCTGCCTGTCCTTTAAGGTCATTCCATAGGTTCTCTATACCTAGTGATATATCAGACATTGATAAACACAAATAGTGTAATAGTTGTAATAATAGGTGTATGACTTTCCTGATATTCTTAAAAAAGAATCTGTCTGAACCAGCAGTGGGTTGCTACTGGTATGGCCTGGATCTACGAACTGGTAGTGGCGGCGGTGGGAGGCTCTGCCCACCCGCCCCGGATGCTTCTGCGCATGCGCAGAAGTGTCACACGTGCGTGCGAGCGTGCACGCATACTGATAGCAATGGGATTTGCAACCCATTACTGGTGTGAACCAGTTGTGGCCCTACTTTGTCTAATATACCATATAACAGAGATCTGGACCCTGTATTGAGGCAGCAAATATTAAGCAATTTACCTGTGTAGCATGTCCAATGTATATTAACCTACCCAGCCAAATAACTGTTAAGACACAGATAATCCTCGAGTTACGACCACAACTGAGTCCAAAATTTATGTTGCTAAGCAAGACAGTTGTTAAGTAGGTTTTGCTCCATGTTACGTCCTTTCTTGTCACAGTTGTTAAGTGAATCAGTACAATTGCTAAATTAGTAACATGGTTCTTAAGGGAATCCTGCTTTCCCATTGATTTTGCTTGTCAGAAGGTCACAAAAGGTGATCACATGACCCTGGGACACTGCAACCATCATAAATATGAATCAGTTGCCAAGCATCTGAATTTTGACCAGACGACTACCATCTGAATTACAGGCAGTACTATCTTCTGAATTACAGGCAGCATATGGAGAATTATTATCCTCACATCTGACTTATGGCCTTTGGCTAGTTATCTGGCTGGCTTCTGTGCATCTTGATTAAGTAGGCTTTTGGTCTGATTCAAAAAATAACTGCCCTTAAGCAGGGATAAAGTTAGTTATTTGAATTTTCAGTGCTATGTTTTGGGATGGCTTGAAGACAAGCGCAAATTTACATTTGATTTGCTATAAATCAGAGATACTAGCAATTTATAGAGAGTATCTCTCTGCAGGAGTGTCAAACTGGCAGCCCGTGGGCCGGATGTGTCACACGAAGGGGAAAAACGTCACGATACGTCATGTGACGGCAATGTGACGCCGCAAGTTTGACACCTGTGCTCTATAGAGATAAAGAGTATCTTTTTATAACGAATTCTATAAATTCTGCATTGGTATGAGAAGTTCATCCACACTAAGACTAGTTATATTATAATGTTTTAAATAAAAACAATGCCTACCAATTTGTCTTTATTAAAAATAAGTGACCTTTGCCACTTCCCTGCTCTTGTGTGATCAGCTGAATTTAACTAGCTGTACATGGGAGAATGTGGCTAACAAAAGGTTAGCTTAACATTATAAACCTACTTTATCTTGTATACTGTATAGTATAGTGCAGATTGGTATCCAGTTTCTGTTTTGAATATGTCTCTTGAGAACTGTCAGGTAAACTCATCTGTTACTTCCTTTCTTTGTTTTAGGTTAAATTCTTTTGCAGAAATAGAGTTTTGCAGCAACATGTGGTTTCAGTTGTTTATCCTGTTTCTCAATGCCCTGTTCTTGAGACCTATGCAGAGAAGAATGTGAACTAAGGATGAATGGATTTATGTGGAGTTTGCTTGTGTGCTTCTAGAAATGTTATTATGAGAGACCTATTCCGGTTAGATACACATTTCGCTCTATTCCTATTTGGTCCCTTTGAACTAAGCTCTGTCATTTAAAGTGCTTGTATTCACTTCTCATCTAACAGCAAACACTTTTTGAAATGGTACTTCAATTTCTGTATGGTCGGATAACTGACAGTTGATCTCAGAAAGCTAAGCAGGATCAGACTTGGTTAGCACATGGATGGGAGAGCACCCAGAACTGCCAGGACTGGAGGCTAGCCTGGGAAATTGAAAAAAGCATGTCGGAAAATGTCAATAGCAAACATTTATCTATTGTTCTTAAGAAAATGACTTGGTAGTATCCATGACATCAGACGAAGATGGAGTTGATTTGAAAGATACGTTAATTTTTTGTGTTTTATTCCTACAATTGTTGACAGAGCCAGAAAACATGCTACTCGGCAGAATAGCAGACCAAGTGTAATGGATTTTGTGCATCACACATTAATTACTGCTTAACATGCAGTTCATGAGCCTGCTTTAAAAGGTGATTGATTGGATTTCCGGCTGTACTTCTGGCGCTATCGGAGGCATGGACCATGAGCTCTGCGGCCCCGCTCCAAGCTCTCCCCGTCGGAGGGCTCCGAAAGGAGCCATAGCCACCCTGTAGGGGTGGTGAAGTAAAGGGGGGGGCGCCTTGCAGGTCAAGGAGAGCTGCATCTCTCCTCCCTGACTTGGAAAATCCCCCTCATCCGAAGATGAGGAGCAGTGGCAGTCAACATGGCTGCCATGAAGCTGGGGACAGCCAGAACACCTAAGACAGTGCAGGAGCAAAGGGAGCAGTGAACAGAGACTGTGTTGCTTGGTGAGATGATTCTTTTTTCTTTACAAATTACCCCAAGGATAAAAAAAATCCTAGAGAAGAGACTCTAAAAATATAACTGTTTAAGCTGCGGAAGAAAAGAGATTTATGCTGAAAAGTAAGTTGAGAGCACCATCTACTGACAAAAGGAAAAGTGATTCCTAGACTCCTGGAAATTTACAAAGGTGAAAATACTTGATGTTTGGTGGCTGTGATTTCTAGCTGTTTATTGCCTTATGCTTACCAGAGGAGGAAATAAGAAAGGCATTTTATAAAAGAGACGCTGGGAAGCTAGAATAAAAGTCTAAAACCACAGAGTAGACTTAAAGAACTTGGAAAATATTTTGGACTATCAGAGTATTGAGTAAATGCTGGAATTGGCCCATTTAAACAATTGACCTTGTTTTGAAAGAAATGAAGATTGAGTGAAACAAATATCTGCTGGAAAAAAGGCAGTATGGAAATTTGAGAGGAGAGCTCCATTTAATAAACCATACTTTTAGGGTTTTGGACTCTCTGAATTAGATTGAGGCGTGATTGTTTATTCCACTTTTATTGCTATTATGACTGGAGTTGAAGGAACAGCTGTGGAAATGAGAGGATTTCTTAATAAGATGACCTTGTTGTTCCAAAATATTATCAATTTAGTCAATGGTATGGATCAGAAAATGGAAAACATTTTGCAAAGAACAAGGAATAAAGACCAAACTGCCCATGATCTGGTGGAAGCAACAGAAAGATTGGATGAAATGGACCATTTAAGCCAACAAATGGAACATGACAAAGTAAAAAATATGGATCAGAAAAATCAGCAAATAAAGCAATAGTTCGACAAAGAGGAGGACCAGATAAATGGTAAGCAAAAGGAGTGGAAAGAACAGATGGATTGGCCACATCAACAAATAAATCAAGGACTGGAGCAAAAAATAGGATTGACAAATCAGCTGACAAAGGAAGAAAGTCCGAAAAAAAATAAAACAGACAAATCAACAATTGGGGAGACAGGAAGATACCTTTGATAAGGAGATTGGGATATGGGCAGACAACTGGATTGTACTGAGAGAAATGTTTAGATTGAACAAAAAAGAGATAGATGAAGATAGAGATAAAGATGAGTGTGGGAGGCGAATTAAAAAATGGATAAGAATTGAAGCACTAAAGAGGAGAAGAGATGATGGATAGAAAAGTTGCCCTTTAAATATTAAAGTAGCTTGATTGTAAGCTAAGGAGGCAGAAATAAAATTAGATAGCGGAAATATTAGAACATAAATTGTTTATAGAATTAATAAAAATAATAGAAAGATTAGAAGTTTACAGATGTTAGGCATTTTTCTTTTATGTACGTTTAAATAATATAATGAGGATTACATAAATTTGATTAATGTGATAGAGATTATTAACAATGTTAGCACGAATGTTTATGTATGTTTGAACAATATAATGAGGATTACCTAAATTTGATAAATGTGAGAGAGATTACTAATGCTGTTATTGTGAATTGGATTAATATGAAAAAATGGATAAGAATTCAAACACTAAAGAGGAGAAGAGATGACATTAGGCATTCTCCTTTTATGTATGTTTAAATAATATAATAAGGATTATATAAATTTGATAAATGTGATAGAGATTATTAACAATGTTAGCGTGAATTGGATCAATATGAATGATACTTAGTCAAATTTGTTCATATATAATAGAGAAATGTTTAGATTGAACAAGAAAGACATAGATGAAGATAGAGATAAAGGTGAGGAGTTTCTTGCTTATGTATGTTTGAACAATATAATTACTTAGTTGATAAATGTGATAGAGATTACTAATACTGTTATTGTGAATTGGATTAATATGAATGATACCCAGAACCAACTCTGTTCACACACAATATGGATGTATATTTTAAAAAAATAAAAATAAAAAATATATTTTAAAAAAGGTGATTGATTATGGGAATCACACTGAGAACCATTTTAAAGCTATATATTGGCAACTCCCTTGATAGAATTACATCAGGATCCTAATGCCAATGGCAAGTGTACCTGTTACAGTGGCTAGGCTCCAGATCTCTACATGTATAATATTTTATTTAAAAATAAAACGGCAAAGCATCTTTCAAATTTAGCCAGATCATTAAAATGTGTTACTTATGTTTCACACTGGAATAAGAGAGCCTGGTGTTTTATCACTATAGCTGTATCAAGAGCAAATAGCATGACTGCTGAAACCCAAGTGGAGTTGGTGGTTGTGATTATTTGGATGCAGCTTCTCTGCAAAGATAGCTCTAAGGCAGCGTGCCAAGACAATTTGAGAAAGATGCAAAATAATTGCAGTGGAAAATATAGCAAAGGAGCTGTGAGGTCGAATTAGTGGATATATACATCTAGACAACTGAATGGGACTTTTCTGGTTTTGAGAGGTTGCTAAATTAAGGCTGCTTTCCTATGAGTTTATCTAGGAGTAAACACCATAGCCAGAAGGTCTGACTTATATGTGTGTTTTTATTAAAATGTTTTGAGTTTAATATATCATATGGGGAAATGAAGTAAAAGTGTGCTTGAACTGAGTATGTAACAGGATTCTGTTGAAACTTGTAGGTTATTAGTAAAAATCTGTAAATGAATATTATAAGCAGCTATAACTTACTGAAGCACAAATAACTAAATATAGCTGTTGTATAGCCTTACTTTACAAATAGCAATTGCAAGTTTTTATTTGTCTTAGCTGCGACCTTCATCCAAGGATGTAAACTGAGAAATCAGATATCATTAAAAAGCTCATGGCAATAATCCTACCAGACTAGTCCTTTTGTTAGGAAAATTACTGTGTAAAGGGTCAATGGCTGGGAAAATGTTTTTATGAGGGAGCTAAACTTTGCTTGATACAGTCAGGGTTCAGCATCATGCTATACCATGATTGGCTGTAAATTCATAAGGCACGCTAGGCCAAAGCCCAAAAAACTTACGTTGTGGCTTAGCCTGCTTGGAGAATAAGTTTACATGCGAAATAAAATCTCTATTTGAGTTGCTGCTAAAATATAGATGATGATGATGATGATGATGATGATGATAATAATAATAATAATAATAATAATAATAATAATTATTATTATTATTATTATTATTATTATTATTATTATTATTTAAATGTATATGCTGCTAGACCTTCTGTGTCTGGGCCGTTTACAATTCGTTAAAATATTTAAAAGCAACTTTCTTCCTGTTAACTATTTTATCACTAATAAAGCAAATAGAGACAGAACAATAATTTGCAAATAGATTTACTACCGGTAGTATTTTTTAAAAATGGGGGGTTGGTTTTTCAAGGGCTGGGAATTAATATTGTAGTGATGGGTTAATCACTATTCAGTTAGAGGGGATAACATGTATATGGATTGGGTTTTTTTTTAATGCACCTTTTTAATGTCTTGAATGTTTAGTGTTCTTTTTTGTTTCTTTTTTGGGGATTGTTTTTAGAGTTTTGTATTTTAACTTACTTTTGAATAAAATAAAAACTTTGAAGAAAAATACATTTAAAAGCAAGTAACATCGCAATAAACACAAAACCAAGGAACAAAGATGGCAGAGAAAGCAAACCTTGGTGTATGCATGTTTGGGGAACCTCATTCCTGTCGCATGCTGCCACAGGGAAGATGTGCTTCCCTGTGGCAGCAGGGATCAGAGGTGGGTTTCAGCAGGTTCTGACCAGTTCTGGAGAACTGGTAGCGAAAATTTTGAGTAGTTCGGAGAACCGGTAAATACCACTGCTGACTGGCCCCATCCCCATCTATTCTCTGCCTCCTGAGTCCCAGCTGATTGGGAGGAAATGGGGATTTTGCAGTATCCTTCCCCTGGAGTGGGGAAGGAATGGAAATTTTACAGTATCCTTCCCCTGCCACGCCCACCAAGCCACGCCCACAGAACCAGTAGTAAAAATTTTTGAAACCCACCACTGGGACACTCTGGTATAGTTGAAGATATATTATTTCTCCATGGTAGCGAAAATTTTGAGTAGTTCGGAGAACCGGTAAATACCACTGCTGACTGGCCCCATCCCCATCTATTCTCTGCCTCCTGAGTCCCAGCTGATTGGGAGGAAATGGGGATTTTGCAGTATCCTTCCCCTGGAGTGGGGAAGGAATGGAAATTTTACAGTATCCTTCCCCTGCCACGCCCACCAAGCCACGCCCACAGAACCAGTAGTAAAAATTTTTGAAACCCACCACTGGACGCGATACATGGCATTGTTTGGTCAATGGAACCCAGAGCGTGCCAAGTTCAACCTTGCCAGATAGAACCAGCTAGACAGATGTTATGGGAGACAGGTGAACTCTGAAGTAATACGATCCGATGCCACATAAGGCTTTATAGGTAAATTTCTGTGGAGATTCTCAATCATCCAGGTTATAGTTGCTTCAAGTTTCAAAGGTGCTTTTTCAAAAGCCAACTGGACTGTCTTTTCCTTGAGGAAGAAGAAGACAATGTTTCATTTCTCATCCCAGAAGCTTCATCGGTTCTGATGATCAGAACTAATGAAGCTTCTAGGTTGAGAAACAAAACGTTTTCTTCTTCCTCCTCCTCAAGGAAAAAACAGTCCAGTTACCTTTTGAAAAAGCACCTTTTGAGGCTTTATAGGTGGTGACCAGCAACTTGAATCACACCTGGAAGCAAAAGTGGCAACTAGTGCAGCTTGCGAAGCAGAGTGTTACATGGGCATAAAATGCATGTCTCTTACTGCCTGCATTCTGGAGCAGATGAAGCTTCTGAGAGGTCTTCAAGGGCAGCCCCATGTACAGTGCATTACAGTAGTCAAGCTCTATAAGTGATACTAACAGAAGCCAGTTTGGAGACCCTAAAGTGGAGAAATGCTGGTTTAGTGTATGGAATGAGAAAGAACATCCAAGAGCTGTTTCGAAGCAGCCTGCAAATGTCTTTATTTTTTTAACGTTTAACTTTTTTATTAGTTTATCAAAGTATAAAACACAAACAAAAGAAGCATGAAAAAGTAAGAAGAGAGGGAGGGAAAAAGAAGGGATATAGTGTAACGGGAGAAAAAAAAGAAAAGGCACCGACTTCCGACTCTCTTTAGCACAGTAGAAGGTAACAACATTAGAACCACAACTTTTTGCTTTTACACAACAGTATGTACAAGCCATTTCTATAACAATAAGCCTGTCCAGTTCACAAAAACAGAATCAAAATTTCATTTTTTCCCATTGTAAGCACAAAATCCAGAAGCAATTTCAAAATAGAAACAAAATTAAATATATTCTCTTCTTTAGATAAAAGCATCTGTCTCTGCTATAAATGTCTTTATTTTTGAAGTGTCAGAAATGCTATGGAGCATTGCCTTACCTAGATATGATGCAGATATTGCAGTAACAAAACCCCTTCATCTTCACTCCATATAAAAAAAAAAAAGGGAAATAAGCAATTAAAGCTCTCTGGCACCTGTGCAGTGTCTCTTCTTTTGAAGAGGAGGAGGAAAATTCACAGAATGTTGTCAATTTTCTTTTGCCCAGCTTTTGAGAGGGGGTTGAAAACGTTTGCGTTTTCTTGAGCAAACCCAGAAACACAGCATAAAAGTTTTCCATAGAAAAAAGGCCATCTTGCAAATAAGAAAGATTGTAGCAAAAATATTTCCCTTTGTAAAACAATATGACAAAAAAACCCAAGTACAAAAAAAAAGTGTTTGGCAGATAGAGAAACAAAAACATTAATTTTTGGTTGGTAATGATCATCCACAGAATTTTAAATAATTTTAATAATATCTTAAATAAGATAATAAAGTGATCTGGTATATATGTTTAATGCTTGAATAGAATTAGAGACTAGATTTCATTGCAGAGAAAAGAGTCCAAGAAAGAAAGATTACCTCCTGGTTATCTTTTTAAAAATCCAAAATTGTGAGTAAAATGTCACTATCTGAGGGAATAACTTCATCTTCTTAGTGGAGTTATTTTGTCCAATGGTGTGATATTTTTCATATATGACAGTGATGGTGAACCTTTTTTCCCTCGGGTGCCGAAAGCGCGCGTGTGCATGCTATTGCACACGCGCGTGTGCCCACATCCATAATTCAATGCCCATGCGCCCCACCCCCTGTGCATGCAAAAACCCCCTGCACTGCCCCGTCCCCGCGCATGCGCGCACGACCCCCCCTCTCCCCCATTTCCCGACTTCTGGTGGGCCCAGTAGGCCGATTTTTCACCCTCCCCAGGCTCCAGAGGCTTCCCTGGAGCCTGGGGAGGGTGAAAACGCCCGCCCCCACCCCCCCCAGAGGCCCGCCGACCCCCCCCCCACGCTCTCCCCATTTTTGGCATGCAATGGCATGGTGGGCCCATTTTTTGCCCTCCCCAGGCTCCAGAGGTTTTCTAGGAGCCTGGGGAGGGCAAAAACGGCCTTCCCACCCCCCCCAGAGGCCCTCCGGAGGCTGGAAACACCCTCCCAGAGCCTCCGCGTGAGCCAAAAATCAGCTGGCCGGTGCACACATACACGCTGGAGCTGAGCTAGGGCAACCGCTCACGTGCCGGCAGATATGGCTCCGTGTGCCACTTGTGGCACGCATGCCATAGGTTCGCCATCACGGATATATGATATCAAACATCTTGCCAGCAAATCAGAAGCTCACTTATTTGTTAGTTGGCTTAATTAACAACTCTACTTATAAAAGTCTGGAGAAGTTATACAGGTAGTCCTCAACTTAAGACCACAATTGAGCCTTTAAACGAGACAGTTAAGTGAATTTTGTTCCATTTTATGACCTTTCTTGCCACAGTTGTTAAGCAAATCACTGTACTTGTTAAGTTAACAACATGGTTGTTAAGTGAATCTGGCTTCCCCATTGATTTGCTTGTCAGAGGATCACAGAAGGTGATCACATGATCCTGGGACACTGCGATCGTCACAAATATGAACCCGTTGCCAAGCGACTGAATTTTGATCACATGATCATGGGGGCGCTGCAGTGTTTGTAACTTTGAAAAACAGTCATAAGTCACTTTTTTCATTGCTGTTGTAACTCCGAATGGTCACTAAACGAATGGTTGTAAGCTGAGGATGATCTGTATGATCCTCACCTGATTACATGGGTAGCCTCTTGCCCCAAATAAACTAAGTATGGTTGTTTATACAGGCATATAGTCCTATGTTTTGTATAAGCTTCCTTTATCTTCCATACTAACATTTGCCTTATTGCTATAGCATTTTTTTCCTTTTTTCCATTTGCTTTCTGAAAATGTGTAAGAGTTGAAGTAAATCAGCTGGAAGCCTTTTAAAGTGTTGAATCACAGGGATAGTTAATGTAACCGGCTGAAATGGCGACCCGAACAAGCCAGCCTTTTGTTTGTGAATGCCTAGGAAGATTATCTAAAAGTGGCCTTGATGGATTTGAGGTGAGAGGAAGTGCAAAATGCCTTCTTAAGCCATTAGTTAGCACCACGAGATCTGAACGGGAGTCGCCTGATGGATTGAGCTACATATTGAGTGCAAATAAATTCCTAAAGGCTTTGTAAATGAACATTTTGAGCAACTTAAATGTTTCCTCATCGTCATCAGTTGCAAGTTATTTCTGCTTCTCCCTTCACTTGTCCCACGAATGTCAGTTTCTTTATAAACATGGGCAAAGCACTCAGAACTCTCCGGGGGTGAGGGTGGGGGAAAGCACAGGTAAATATTGAACATGGAAAGGGTGAAGCCAACTCAAAACTATGTGGAATGACCACTGGACACTAGGCAGAGGGAAAAATAGAGACCTCATATCATTTATTTATTTACACCATTTATTTGTACTCATTTCATGTGCTCATGTCCATGTTTATACTTACATCTGTTATCTCGTACATGTTTGACAAACTAAATAAATAAAATAAATAAATAAACTCCTTCTATGTGAGGCACAAAGCAGAACCTTCCAGGGGTGAAATGCTCCCGGTTCACTCTTACCTGTCGGTCACTGTAGAGCCGGTCGCCAAGGTAGCACGAGGCACCTCCCACCCGCCTGGACGCCACCATTTGGTTTCTTTTACCCTCTGCAAATGCACAGAACGCTTTGCGCATGCGCAGAGGGTAAAAGAAACCAAATGGCAGCGTCCGGGCGGCATCTGGGCAGGTGGGTGGCGCCTCACGCTACCTTGGCGACCGGCTCTACGGCAACCGACAGGTAAGAGCGAACCGGGAGCATTTCACCCCTGGAATCTTCCTTCATACATTATACCTTTGACTGCAATGCAATTCCTAGTTTCCTATATAGAACAGAACAGAACAGAACAGAACAGAACACAATTCTTTATTGGCCAAGTGTGATTGGACACACAAGGAATATGGCTGAGTTACTGCTTAAACTCAAGGCTGAATTAAACATGACTTCCCCCTTCTCTCCCATTCCTTCACTCAGACCGGGAGGGTGTCAAAGAGCAACTTCACCAGATTACCTTCTAATTAATGGATGTTTTCTGATGGGCCACTTCTACTGTAACAACCATTTTGTAAATAGGCAACAAGCCCCAACCCCTGGCAACCCTGACTTGCGCACAACTGTTGCCTGCCTCTCGCCTAGACTATTTCTGATCAGGATGGGCTGCCAAGAGACACTGATTATTTAGTATTTAGCTAAAAAACATACTTTGTGCTAGAGATGCCACTTAAATTTCCTGTGAAATTCCGGAAATGTGGGCAGTCCCTGAGGTGTACCTTTTACTCCAGAAGATTAAAATCCTAGTTTGCAGTAGCATTTCTGTGGGAGAATATAATCTGTCTGTCATCTGTGTTGCGGAGAAAAATAATTAGAAGTGAAATGAATCTTGTTTCCATGCTCTCAATCCTCAAGAATAAGACCGGAGGCCATGAAAAATAAAAGTAATGTAAACAAAAATAAGAACATCTACGTCTGTGTCTACATGGTGAAGGACAAAGAGAACTAAGGAAAAGAAAGACACATGCGCAGTACAGGTATCACATGAGAACTGCATATCAGTGTACAGTGTCGTTTCAGAATAAGAGTCCCGCTGACAAATAAATATGAACGTAGTGACAATCTGCACCATGGATGCAATGGAAAGATTGATAAATATCATTTCATGTGGTCAATATATTATTTATTAGGCTTTTATCTCACCTTCATTACCTTATAAATAACTCAAGGCAGCAAATCTACCTTCCTCCTCCTATTTTTCCTACAACAACCCTGTGAGGTAGGTTGGGCTGAGAGGGAGTGACTAGCCCAAAGTTACCCAGCCAACATACAATGATGAAAACTAGGCTGAATATTTTTGTGTTTATAATACACCTATTGTATTTTTCGTCTTCTTTCTCTTTTAATAATAATGTATTAAAAGTTATCGTCCTACGCTTGGGCTTTGTGTAGTGGTGGGGTTCAAACTTTTTGGACTGATGTTTGTTGTTGGTTTTTCCCCTCAGCAATTTCAAGCACACTTTTGGACAAGAAGTGTTTTTCCTTCAGGCCGGTTATAGCCCCATAGAGACATTGCTAAAGTAACTGTTTTCTCTTCCTCTTTCTGGAGCTTCACTAGATTGCAGGAAGAAGAAAAAACAGGCTTTATTTATTTGATGTGCTTGNCTATTCTATTCTATTCTATTCTATTCTATTCTATTCTATTCTATTCTATTCTATTCTATTCTATTCTATTCTATTCTATTATATTCTATTCTATTCTATTCTATTCTATTCTATTCTATTCTATAGAAGTCTTTAAAATGGTACCATTTGTGATACTTGATGAAGGAGTTTATAGTGAGGTTATAAGATCAGAACACCTTATGTGAGGGAGATCGGCGGTTCTTAAATATGACAAAATAAATAACATTTCGTAACACCAACCTATTGTAGGGCTTTATGTATTACAAAATACTTAACATTGAATATGTACTTAATACTATGGATTAGGTGTAATTTCCACAAAATAGAGATGGATTTGTGGGATATCAATTTCCCAGCTCATCTTAAACCTCAACCTACATTTATATTTCTGATAGTCATAATTATATTGCAAGAGAATGTTTAAATGTTCACCATTAAAGCTTTAAAAAATTAGAATTCAGTTCATTTACTTATGGGAATTCAGAACCCTTATTCAGTGAACTTATCTAACTTTAATTGAAAATTGCAAGCATGGCACTTCCTTGACATGAATATATTAACAAATTAGCATTAACATGGTTATTTTTTAAATGGTTTTTTAAAGTGAAATTATCAAAAGGGTAAATAAAACATGAGAAATGCTTTTTTTTATCAAGGTTATAGACCAGTCTTCCCAATCTTGGCAATTTCACCAAGATTAATGCTGGGTGGGGAATTCTGGGAATTGAAATCCACATGTCTTAAAGTTGCCAAGACTGAGAACCCCTGTGTAGATCTTCATCTTAATGTGTTTGCTTCAGACTTATTACTAAATAAGGTTTTTATACTGCTAAGTATATCCATGCATCAATTCATGCAAATTATTTCCAGCCCATTAAAAGAAAAACACCAGAAATGAAAACTAGGAAAATATTTCTTGCCCCGGGCCACTTCTACAGAGCAGGCCCAGCAACAGGTAAACTATAGTAGCTGGCTGGGGAATTGTGGGCATTGAAGTCCGTAAATCTTAAAGTTGCCAAATTTGAGAGCCCTGATCTAGACTATGCAAAGCCCTAAATAACTAATCTGTGCCTAGATTAATACATGTAATATTGAATTGAATTGAAAGTATAACTCAAATGATTTGGCTCTTGGATAGTGAGAATTGCCTTATCAGTGGATGCTTCCCAGAGAAGTCCTGGGTCTCATTTCCTCTCCTCATGTAATGTTAGTAGTCTACAGCTCCCACCCAATCTCAACAACATAGTTGCTTTCTGATATTTCAGTTTGTCAGCTATACAGTATTGATCTATTAGCTATAGTTTGACTATATGAATTTGTATATCCATTTGATGGCAACCAATAGATATAAAGTCTAATTTTGTCTCCTCTTCAGACAGGTGGCTGTTCAGTCTCTTCTTGAAAGCCTCCAGTGGTGGGGCACCCACAACTTCTGGAGGCAAGCCATTCCATAGGTTGATTGTTTTCACCATGAGGAAATTTCTCCTCAGTTCTAGGTTGCTTCTCTCCTTGATTAGTTTCCATCCATTGGAATATAATACTTACATATTATAATTTACATATGATTTATAACTTACATATTTCTTCTTCCTTAGTGTCTAAAACAATACATGCAATTGGCCATCCGTGAAGGGTGTGGTTCTCCCATCACTTGTCCAGACATGGACTGCTTAGGCCATGGGATGCTTCAAGAAACAGAGGTATTTATATTTAGTTCCTCTCTCATTGCCTTTTAATCTTCGTCATTCATTTACATAATGAATATATTAGATTGTTTCCCCCCTTAATTACTCTAATGACTACTTGGCAGCAAGCCCACTTCACAGGAGAAACTAGAAACAAGCAGATGGTTTTCCACTTGTTTTCCCTTTCCTGGGGAAATGTTTACTTGGCATCCAGACAGTCTCAGAATTGCTTGCTTGCAACAAGAACATTCTCAATTTGAATGTCCCTAGTTCTTTGTTAGCAATAGATTCTGGAAGATGTACTATGGCATTCAGAATTGTAAAACACAAATGATAGAAATGTTACATGTCGCTTGAGAAGCGTAATATTTTTTGGGGGGGGATGGTGAAAATGGTGCTTGTATATACGTACTTGGAAGGGTATATATAAACTCCAATTGCAGTTCATTGGATGTCTGAAATGTTATGTATACCCAATTATGCAGTTCTTTTTAATAAAAGCTCAGGATAGAAAAAAATTCACATGGCCAATTTATATTAAATCTCTTCGTGGAACATTCATGTCATGCTTCTTATCATACCCCTTGTCATTATGCGAATTACTTGTATGTTGTCATTCCAAAGAGAGTTTTCTCAGGATAACTGACCAGATGGCAAAATTTGCCAATTTTAAATTAAGATGATATATAATAGGATTTAAAATGTGCAAGGATGATCAGTTGGTTAAAAGGTTAGGAGCAGTCTAGACATTAAATGTTAATATAATTCATTAAAAGGTTTGATAAAATAATGGAACATGAGATATCCTCCCTTGGAAGGCGTTGCAATGAATATGTGGATAATCTTGGGGGACGAAGGGAAGAAATGCTGCCTAGGAACCAATCAGACGAGAGAGGGAGGAGCCCCCAATGGATTAGTGGTCAGAGGAAGAAACTTAGGAAAGACTTAGCCTAATTGATCAGGTGATTAAAAGTGCTGGAAGGAAGTTTATATCTTCACACTCACAAGATTCTGTTAATGTAGCCTTACAATAAAAGTAGATTTAGCTCACTTAGTCATGTTTTTTTAATCTGGTTTATCCAGGAAGGCTGACATCCATCTTGCAAGTCTGAAGATAAAAATTTTCCAATGGCCACTTTTAACTGCCTGATCAAACAGTTTTCTTGACATATGAGAAGTAGAATTTTTTAAAGTGCTGTAAAGTGCTAAATCCAGCCCAAAATTATACAAATAAAAGATTTCCACATTTATATAGAATTTGCATGATTTTCAAGTTGAATTTCCAAGGGGTACATTGCACATATTCACCTTGAATTGTACAGTTAGCAAATCTGTCAAGGGTTTGTAAAGTTGCTTTGTTTTCTTAGATCAGTGTTCTAGCATTATTCACGTAGACCTGAAATAATAATAAACTTTCGGCATTTTGAATGTAGAGAAAATGCAGTGCTAAAGTATGCATGAAAATCATAGAAGAGTGTTCCAAGATTATTGTTGGTAAAGCTCCTGAAATCTAAGCTTCATTTCAGTTAGCCAGGCAAGAGGGCACTTGAGGGTGTACATTTAATGGGCCATTAATGTTTTCTTTAGTATGCAACCCTAAATATTGAATGAATAAACAATGAGGAAGATATTTAATGGATCATGCATGATGGGAAGTGCTGAAGTTTGTTATGGGTTTTGTTCCTTATGTATTTGTGATCTTCACTGATATATTATAGTGATTCCGACCAGAATAGAAGCTCTTAAAAGCAGCAAATGATCTACTGTATGCTGGGCCAAAACTTTAGTAAAGAGCTTTTACCTCTCTTAATGAATAAAAAGTATATGGGTATATTACTGTTTGCTACTATAGATTACTTCATATGCTGCTCTGATTATATTGCTAAATTTTATCTATTCTGTTTATCTGTTGTCCACCGAACATGTTGCATTGATGGCCTTGATGGCCTTTGATCATACTTGCTCAGAAATACTGTATGTTATTTGTTAAACAGGGTTATATATTACATCAAAGCTGACACCATCAAGAGCATAGAACAGCTCAAAGAAATAATGCAAGATCAGAAGACATGGAGAGACCTGGCCCATACAATTTCCAAGAGTCTGACACAACTGAATGGATATATCATCATGATCATGTATTAGGTAGCTAGCTAGCTGCCCACGCCATGTATTATAATGTGTAACACATCTATCTATCATCTATCTATCTATCTATCTATCTATCTATCTATCTATCTATCTATCTATCTATCTATCTATCTATCTATCTATCTATCTATCTATCTATCTATCTATCTATCTATCTATCTATCTATCTATCTATCTATCTATCTACCTACCTACCTACCTACCTACCTACCTACCTACCTAGAGATAGAGAGAGTGTGTTTCACATTATAACACATGGCATGGGCAGATAGATAGATAGATAGATAGATAGATAGATAGATAGATAGATAGATAGATAGATAGATAGAGAGATAGAGAGA
>QLTV01002447.1:634143-645402 GCA_003457575.1 Thermophis baileyi
CCCAGTTTCAAAGTCTTCTTACCGGTCGTCTTCGTTATTCACAGTAAACAATAATATCGAAAATATAAGCACAGTAAATATACAACAAGGAATCTCAGAGAGCGACAGAGAGTCAGAGAGTCAGAGAGACAGACTATAATCTCTAGCTCCCTCTTATGGTCATTTGCAACATAACCAACCAATCGGAATATAGTATGATGCAATACAGTGATTTTGTTTTAAAACCACAAACATACATTGTTGGTTTATATATTGCCAACCCAACTAGTTAGATAATAGACAGATCCCTAACAAAGGGCTGAATGTCTGATCTATTCCTTCTACCGGTATAGTCCACTATAAGCTCCTTAGTCTTATTGGTGTTAAGGACCAAGTTATTGTCTCCACACCATGAAAGCAACTGGTCCACCTCATCTCGATAGGCAGACTCATCCCCCCCCCCGGAGATCAGGCCGACTCCCACCACTGTTGTATCATCTGCAAATTTAGTAATAGTATTACTAGCGTGAGTGGGAATGCAGTCATGCACATAAAGAGTACAGAGTAAGGGACTCAACATGCAACCCTGTGGTGTACCAGTGTTAAGAATAAGGGCTGAAGAGATATGATTACCTAATCTGACCCTCTGAGAGTGGCCAGACCTGAAGTAGGTGTCTTAATATTATTTAAATGTGAATGACCTAGAGATTTGTTTGGACTCCGTACACATTTTGAGATATATAATTCCTTCAGATATTATGGTCTTTCTGCTTTTTTGATTACAGGTTGATATCGAATTGTTAATCCCTCTTCCAGTCTTCCCCCATCCTCAGTTGCACACGTTTTATTAAAGCAAACTAATGAAAAAAACCCAGTTTAATTATCCATATACTTTACAAGGAGTATCGATAATACATAAAATGACTGTATGACTGTAACTTGTTGCTTGTATCCTTACGATTTATATTAATATTGATGGTTTCCTGTTTGCTTATTTGTACCCTATGACAATCATTAAGTGTTGTACCTCATGATTCTTGACAAATGTATCTTGTCTTTTTATGTACACTGAGAGCATATGCACCAAAGACAAATTCCTTGTGTGTCCAATCACACTTGGCCAATAAAGAATTCTATTCTATCTATTCTATTCCTAAAATGATAATGTGGCATAATTATATAATGATGTGTGATGAAAATACCTAAATTGGATCCTCTCTCTCTCTCTCTCTCTCTCTCTCTCATTCTCTCTCTCTCTCTCTCTCTCTCTCNCTCTCTCTTCCCCCTCCCTCTCCCCCCCTCTCTCTCCTAGTGTTACCACTAGCATCTGGCTGACTGAATAATCTTCAAAAATATAAACCTGGTTAGTTTTTCAATAATATAAATAAAATCTCAAGGCAGGAAACTAGATGTAAAATTCAAAAGTTTCCATATTTTTGCTAAGAAAACAATATGGATAAATCCATGTGGTCCTTTGGAGTAAGTTTGATAAAGAGAAACATTTTTCTTAAAATTATTCACTGAGATTTTGAAACTATTTACTAATAATTGCATTCAGACTTCTTTCTTTTTAAATTTACCTCAATCACTAGTGTTGCAATTTTTCTGTGAGGGAAAAAAAATCTTGATTGAGTTATTTTTAGAAATGAATGGTAATCCACATTTTCTTTTTAACATTTTGTTATTATGTTCTTCATTCCAGATAGCGAGCTTGGTGTCTGCGGACCAATTTCAGTTGTACAAGCAGTTGAAATTTGAAAGAGGTAATTTTTTTACATTAATATGTAGGGGTTCAGATTGCCTTGTTAAATTCACAAAGTAGCAAAGAAGATGTAGGAAAAGTTACTTGACTGGTTGTACAATCTTATTAATGTCTACTCAAAAATAAGTCTCATTTAGTTCAATGACACTTAACCTTGGGTAAATAGGTATAGAATTGTAGCCTAAACTAAGCTAGAATACATGCCTTGATGCTCTAGTAGTTCTTCCTCATGTGAAATGAATTATATGATTTTTTTTGAGGATGCTTGCAGGATTCAGACCACTGGGTGGATTCTGATGTAATGAAAGAAGAATCCCTTTTGCCTAATGATTCGTTTCCTGTAGGGTGCTGGATATTCAATTACTTTTCAGAAGCAACCTCACATTTCCTAAAATACTGTACAGTAAGGAAACTCATGCTAGGGAAATCAGTCATTTTTTTTTCATCTTACACTGAGGGTATATTCATAGTTGTCAAACTGGCGGCCCGCGGGCTGGATGCGTCATGTGCAGACCACACCCACCCCGGCTCCACAAAGGCAAAAAATGTCACGATATGTCACGATACGTCACGTGACGCGATCGAGTTTGACACCCGTGGTTTAGATGAAGACAAGATAGACAAGATGGATAAGAAATTTCCTCTTTTCTAAAACATGCTGGTAGATATAAACCATATCATACCCCATGTTTATAACTTTGGTTTCTCTTCTGATTGTATAAATCTTTCACCTTTTTTAAAACTTATGTTTTGATCTGTAACGTTCTCAGAAGTGCATTTGGATCCACTGAGGTCCTGGTGTCCCTCTGCTAATTGTCAGACTGTGTGCCAAATTGAACCAAGCGACTCTGGATTACCAGTGCCTATAAAATGTCAGACGTGTTACTTGACATTCTGTTCATCATGCAAAGAGCCTTGGCACATGGAGAGATCATGCTCGGAAAGCCATTTGATGGGGATTGCAAGTGAGCAAGGGTAAGCGAAGAATCTGTCCAGCTGTTGTGAAATCTTTATATCATTCAAATTGCTATAAATACTGTATTTGTTTAGCAGGAAATAACATTTCGGACATTGGTTAATTAATATAATTAATTAATTGTTTGATAGCTGAAGGGAAGGCATTCTGGGCTTTGATTGAGGCACCTCAGGTCTTTGATGTGCTGCTTCAGCATTCTTGATTCTGGAAGGTCTGTTCCATGAGTATCTTCAGCTAGACTGGCTTTTTGTCAGCCCAAATGGAAGATTTGGGGATCAGGGTTAGCTAGACAATACAGCAATTTCTTGGTGGGCAAGTGCAATGGAAGCTGTTGCCTGGGTATAACTTCAGCAGGGTAAATACAGGGAATTAGTTAAGGGCTGTTTTGTACCTTATGAGGAAGCCTGGACGAGAAATATATTTTACTTTCATATCGCTAAAACAGAATACTAAAGCAGAAATAAGATGAACTTGCCTGCTCATTTTCCCAGTGGAGGAAATAGTCGAATGCCAACACTGTCCAAACATTAAATACAACAACAAAATAAATGGGGGTGGGGTCTGTTATTTTTGCATGTGTTTGCAAAGGTTGCAGTGAATAATTGTTGCATAAGGGAAGTGCTTTTCTCCAGATGAAGCACATTTACATGGGTCAATATTCTTCTAGGCAACTGTGCTTCAGTTCAGTCTGAATGATTAGGGAAATAGCCAGGCTACCCTTAAGACTGTTTCAGACTTTTTTTCCTCCCTTTCTTTTCTAGAACACTTATTAAAAATGACTCAGAAGCTCCAATTAAACAGTGTCCAGTTTGTCGGATCCATATTGAACGGAACGAAGGCTGCGCTCAAATGATGTGTAAAAATTGCAAGCACACATTTTGCTGGTACTGCCTACAAAATTTGGATGTAAGTAGTCTCTGGCAAAAAGGTTTTTCCTCTATAGTTGTTTAACACTTCTAGCTAGGAAGACAGATGCTTAAAACGATTAACTTTCCATGATTGCATCTCATGGTTTTCCTTCTGTTTTCTTTCGAGTTCTGCATCCAAATCTTATGGCAGCGGATCTCAGACATATAACACTTGATGAGGTTAAATGGAGTTTTGCAAATGATACAACTTCCTTTTTGTTCAGCTTTACTAGAACTTGCTCCTCATTTACCAGTGATTCTTTTTCCTGCTTTATAAAGCCTAACTTTATAAAACATGCAGTCAGTAATTGCTTCATAGAAGGTTAATTGGTGTCAAAGTGTTGGTGACACTAATTTTTGTGAAATTCCAAGTTTATAAAATAGAGCTGGAGGAAGCCTAAAGCCTCATGTTGCCACTTTGTTATCCAAGAAGGTTGAACTTATACATGATGGCGTATTATTTTGCCTTTCAGAATGACATCTTCTTAACGCATTATGACAAAGGTCCCTGTCGAAATAAACTGGGCCATTCACGAGCCTCAGTTATGTGGAACAGAACACAGGTATGCCAATAACATGGATTTGTGTTTATTATAAGTCAGTTTGGTCTCATGGTTTTAAAGCACCAGGTTGGAAAGTTCTAGTCCCACCTTAGGCATGAAAACTCCTTAGCCAGTCACTCTCTCTCTTAGCCCAACTCACCTCACAAGATTGTGGAGAAAATAGGAGGAGGAAGGAGTATTAGGTATGTTTACTACCTCGAGTTATTTAAAATAATTAAATTAAAGAATAATAAAAGGCAGGATAAAAATAATCTAAAAATAAGCTTCGATGGTGTATAGCAGGGATGTCAAACTCGATTTCATTGAGGGCCGGATTAGGGTTGTATTTGACCTCGGGGGACCAGGGTGGGTGTGGCCGGGATAGGCGGGCCCCATTTTCACTGCCAGAGGCAGTGGCAGGAGGCCATCGTGGCTGAAAATGCGGCCCAGGGCGTCGCATGTGGCCCCCCGAGCTCTGTTTCCACTGGTAGAGGGCTGCAGGAGGCCGTCATGTCTGAAAATGGGGCCCGGGGGCCTGCGTGTGGCCCCCGAGCTCCATTTTCATTGGCAGAGTGTGCAGGAGGTCATCGCGGCTGAAAATGGGGCCTCGGAGGGCCGTGTGTGGCCCTCCTGAGCTCTGTTTTCACTGACAGAGGCACCACAAGCCAGTCCTTTGTTATTTCCAGGGCGGCCCCACAGGCCAGATCTAAGTACCCTGCAGGACGGATCTGGCCCATGGACCTTGAGCTTGACACCCCTGGTGTATAGATATAGATATAGGGTTTTTATAGATATAGGCTTTTCCTTCTTATTTCTTATTTCTTCTTTTCAACTTTTAGGTTGTTGGCATCCTAGTGGGCCTGGGAATCATCGCTTTGGTAACATCTCCATTCCTGCTCTTAGCTTCGCCGTGCATTCTTTGCTGCGTCTGCAAATCCTGCCAAAGCAAGAAAAAGAAACATGGACCACCACCAACATAAAATGTTCTGTCTATTTTGGATGTGAATGTCTGTCATGTTTGTCAGGGAGAAGACTTAACGGTCGACGTCTTGCACTGTGCTTTACCAACCAATTCTCCTTTGTTTTGCCAACTTCTGTAAAAAGTGCCTATTGGTTCACAGGTTGCCACTTTATTTGCAAGCTGCAGTTCAGCGGGGATGGGGGTAGGATGGGTAATCTGGGTCAATTCTGTTTTTTCATTTTTTTAATGGAGCCGGACTTGTAAGGTATTTTAAGGTGTTTCAAAATGACTGCTTTGTTGAAATTGGCAGATGAAACTGCAGCCGTTCACCAGATTCTGAATGACTATTGATTTTCAGAGCACCTTGATACTGTATCTCCTGAAGAAGTTGTACAGTTGAGTAAGAAAATAAAATGGGCAATTCAGCACTTTAAAAAGAAAATGTTGGTTACTTTAAATTTTAGATTTCTAGTGCAGACTTAGTGGCAATTAAAAAAAACCCAACTCCTTAAGTTACTGTACAACTTTTTATTTTTTTAAAAAAATCTATAGCTGAAAAGGGGGGGAACTATAAAACTCAAGTGTTGAACACCATTTTACACTTTTTTCAAAGGCAAGTCAGGTCAAATAATTTATTTAAAATAAGTTCTACCTTGCTACAGCACCAAAACCAATAATACGAGTATGGTCTTACATTGTAAGCATAAAATGCTGAGCAGATCACCCTATTTGTATCATTTATATGGCCTATAAATTAATTACTTCCAAGCAGTTGATAAATCCTGAGTGCTAGTTGAGATGCTAGCTTTGGTCCAGAATTCAGAAGTGTAGCATAACTGACCTGAATATGACATAACTGGGCCTTTATTTATTTTTCTCTAGATTTCATTATTACTGTCTTATTCCTCATGGTTGAAGTTTAGCAGAGGAGTGAAAATGATATTGAGACATAAGGACTTTGATCATCAATGGGAACAACTGAACTTGCCAAAAGGTTTGCCTTGTAGACATACTGTTCAGTAAAGAATAGTAAATACTTAAAAAAATAAGAACATGATCCTAATACATATTGTTGCAACAAATAATAGCCATTTTGTTGAGCTAGGGAGAGACTGTGAAAATAACACAGTGTTCTCTGAACAAATGTTTGTAAGTTGTGGACTCCCTGAATATCTACAACAAAACTGTGAAGATAACATACAGCTCAAAACAAGTTACATGTGCAAGCATAGTTAATAAATCTAATTTTCAGATGAAATAACTACTTGCCCATATTGGAGTATCTACTATCTCAAAACAGATCCTCAGCTAGTGTGAAATAAAAAAAAAGACCCGCCTTGAAAATATTGGAAAAGAACAAAGGATGATGGAAAATATACAGCTTTTCAATCTTGGTTACAAGAAAATAATACTCTATTCTGATCATGCATTCATCCACACAACCCCATTCTATAATAAAAGGTGGCATTACATAAACAAGGCACTCAATTGTTTCTTGAACAATTAAGTTTATGTATTCTGTGGTATCTAGTCTAATACATCAAGGAAAGCCATGTATGTTTCATAATGCTCAAAATGTTGTCTAATGTCATAAAATTGTGTGGACTTCTACAAGAAAATTCTTTTTAATAAGCTTAAATTATTGGATCATTTACTGTACAAATAAATTGCCATATCATCAAGGAGTATTTTAGTTAACAGAATACTTTGTGATTATATTATCTCACGTATTCCTTATGAAACAGCAATATTCTATCTACAGTATCTAGCATGGTGGCTGGGGAATTCTGGGAGTTGAAATCCACATATCTTAAGGTTGCTGAGGTTGAGAATAACTGACCTAGAACTACCTGACTTGTATGCGTCTCATTTTCTGTTATCTAGCTTGATAGTAAAATATAAGCCTTAGGAACCTTGGCCGGTATAAAAATTTAATAAGTAATAATAATTAGGACTTGAATCTTCAGTATCTGAATGAAAAGGGAACCAGTTCTCCTACTGTAAATTTCTCTACGCCCCCCAAAAATATTTCCATGTCCCCAGTTCTTTTTAGAATTAAAATTGATGAAATTTATAGGAAATCAACAAGACAGAATGTTTACCAGAAAATGGTAGCCCATGAGATTAAGGATGCATATTTCTTTTTCTTTTTTTCTTTGTGTAAAACTTGTTAACATGAATAAATAAAACTTATTTTGACAAAAAGCTGTTGACCCACTACGGGAAAGGTTTTTTTAAAATGTTTTAAAGTCTATCGCTATTTTCAACAGACATCTCAGTAATTTTTCTATACGTTCAGCATTAAGTGGAAAAGGGCAGGAAATAATGGGCCAAAGCATGTGCTTTCATTTCTACTGTGCATTCTCTCAGGTGAAGAATGGCAAATGGATATTATAGAAAATGTATTTAGGTTTTATTAGGAAAATGTATTTAAGGGAAAAAAATTAGACATCCTTTAGACATTCGCAGAGGTTATCATGCTAATCAAGGATTTCAAAAAGGAGATAATTGTCTGTTGATGTTTGTTTAAGCTAGTACAATTTTATTAGTCTCTTAGTGTAACGAAGGTGCAAGGCTATCATTTTTTAAAAGATTCATTAGAAACTGTGTAGGAAGAAAGTGCAAATGTTCTAAGTTATTTAATGATTCAGCATTAGGAGCTTTCAAAAATAGAAGTGTACATGAGTCTGTAGTTTCTTTCTTTTCCCCTGTTTTTAAAGTCATAGCATGCAATATGTGCAAGATCAAAAAATCAGCAGAGCTTGTCTTCAGCAAGCTGCTTTTAAATATTTAGCTTTGTTATTAGAAGACATTTCTGTATGGTCACATATAAGTATTGCCAAGAAAGGAATGCAGAAAAGAGGGAAAGTAACATTTGTCTTGTGGATTTAGCAGCATACTTCAATAGTTCAAAAAGCATCGAGACCCAACTCTATAACCCAGAGGTGGGTTTCAACAGGTTCTGACCAGTTCTGGAGAACCGGTAGTGGAAATTTTGAGTAGTTCGGAGAACCGGTAAATACCACCTCTGACTGGCCCCATCCCCATCTATTCTCTGCCTCCTGAGTCCCAGCTGATCGGGAGGAAATGGGGATTTTGCAGTATCCTTCCCCTGGAGTGGGGTGGGAATGGAGATTTTGCAATATCCTTCCCCTGGAGTAGGGTGGGAATGGAGATTTTGCAGTATCCTTCCCCTGGAATGGGGTGGGAATGGAGATTCTGCCATGCCCACCAAGCCACGCCCACCAAGCCACACCATGCCCACCAAGCCACGCCCACAGAACCGGTAGTAAAAAAATTGAGGGAATGGAGATTTTGCAGTATCCTTCCTCTGCCATGCCTACCACACCACGCCCACCAAGCCACACCACAGCCACCAAGCCACGCTCACAGAACCGGTAGTAAAAAAATTTGAAACCCACCATTGCCATAACCTCTAGTCAAGACAACCAGCAAGAGGAACCTGTTTATGATTTCTTGACTGAGTAGTTCATCTCCATTGGTGGAATGGAAGACAGCTCTCTGATGTGCTTTAGGTACAGATAGTCCTTGACTTAAAACCATTTGTTAATAACCATTCAAGCTTAGAGTGACACTGACAAAAGTTACTTATGATCAGTCCTTCCACTTACAATTGTTGCAGCATCCCTATGGTCACATGATCACAATTTGGGCATATATTTATGATGGTTGCAGCATCCTGGAGGGGTCATGTGATTGCCATTTGCGACCTTCCCAACTGGCTTCCAACAAGCAATGTCAATGGTGGAACCCAGATTTACTTAACAACTGTGTGATGGTCTTAACAACTACAGTGATTCACTTAGCACCAGAAGCAAAAATGGTTGTACAATTGGTTGTGACTGACTTAAGGACTACTTTGTGTAGCAACAGAAATTCTGGTCTCAATTGTGGATGTAAGTTGAGGACTACCTTTTATCAACTGTCCTATTTTAGGGAACAGAGCTAACAAGTTACCACCGTTGTGTTCTTCTTGTCTTCGTTGCTTTCCCATTCAAAGCAAACTGCTGTTACAAAGCAAAATGTTACTGGCTTGGCAAACTTTCTTCATTTCTGGCAAAAAAAGAAGGCATTCTTGTACGGCACAGGTAGTTCTTGATTTACGACCACAATTGAGCCCCAAATTTATCTTGCTAAGCAAGACAGTTTTAACTGAATTTTGCCGCATTTTGTGACCTTTCTTGCCACCGTTTTTAAGTGAATCCCTGCAGTTGTTAAGTTGTAACATGGTTGATAAGTGAATCTGGCTTCCCCATTGACTTTGCTTGTCAGAAAGTTGCAAAAGGTGATCGGTCACATGACCCCGGGACACTGCAATTGTCATAAATATGAAGCAGTGGCCAAGCTTTAGAATTTTGATCATGTGACCACGGGGATGGTGCAATGGTTATGTAAAAAAACAATCATAAGTCACTTTTTTCAGTGCCGTTGTAACTTCAAACAATCACTAAACAAATGTTTGTAAGTTGAGAACTACCTGTATATCAACAACAAAATATGTCCAGTACTGTCCACTTTGTGTAACATCTGCTGAGACAGAAGACAAAGGTAGGTATAGTTATAAAGTATCTGCAGTTTCCCTAACCTTTTATTGCTGATGAGTTGAACTACAATTCACAGCCAACATATTTAGCTGATATATGGATACAAAATGAAAAATAAAACCCAAACACTTTATACCATATTGAGAAATGCAGGCCCAGTTTTTCTATCCCTTTGTGTATGCAGTACAAAGTCCAAATTGTTTGAAAAACAGAATTTTAATTTATATTTCAAGAGAATTCAAACCTGTCACTAATATTAATGGTTGGCACTTCTACTTCAAGTGAAACAAGCAATATAATTCTGTCTCCTGAGAGAGGTGACAGATTCGAAATACAGATCAAGAGCAAGGCTATAAAATGGAGAGAAAATGTGACAAAATGACATTGGGCTAATTATGCATCTGATCCTTTAAAAGTATTTCCTCCATCAAGGAATGATGTTTGAAACCAAGGTCACTGAAGCTTTGATTTGTTTTGATTGTTGGCATATAGACTCTAAATAATTTGACCTGGCCATTAGCTTTAAGTTGTGGTCGTATCAACACAGCTGTATAAGCTATATTTTCTTTTTTTAAATAATGTTGTTGAATAACCCTCTGACTCAAATTCTTTCTCCCTGAGAATGTCGAATAGTTTGGAAACTCTACTTTATGTGAACAAGGGTTCTTACCTTTTTCCGAGTAAGTCTTTCCTGCCTTTAGGAACTGTACTCCCAGAAAAGATCCCATATATTCACTCCTCCCCCAATTATAAGCTTCCCACAAATGCTTATAAGTGTGTTGGAAGGAAAATCCATCTGGTTCAGTTCCAAGCTGGGAGAAAGACGCTGGAAACAACATGGAGGTTGATTGAAAAGAAAGTTTAATGATGAATAGAACCAACAGCAGTTCTGGATCAGCTGAACAAATGAATGAATGGATGAATCTTTATAGGTTACTGTGACTTGAAGTTTGAACTGTTCTGGGGGGTTGTGCAATGAAGGGGCTTGTAACAGAGTAACAGAGAGTAACAGAGTAACAGAGTTGGAAGGGATCTTGTAGGTCATCTAGTCCAACCCCCTGCTCAAGCAGGAGTCCCTACATCATTTCCAACAAATGGCAGTCCAATTTCCTCTTGAAAGTCTCAAGTGTTGGAGCTCTCACAACCTCCGAAGGCAAGCTGTTCCACTGGTTGATCGCTCTCACTGTCAGAAATGTTCTCCTTGTTTCTAGGTTGAATCTCTCCTTGGTCAGTTTCCATCCATTATTCCTTGTCTGGCTTTCTGGTGCCTTGGAAAATAGCCTAACCCCCTCCTCTCTGTGGCAGCCCCTCAAGTATTGGAACACTGCTATCATGTCTCCCCTGGGCCTCCGCTTCGCTAGACTAACCGCTCTTCGTATGTTTTAGTTTCCAGCCCCCTAATCATCCTGGTTGCTCTCCTCTGCACTTTCTCTAGAGTCTCGATGTCTTTTTTGTAGTGTGATGACCAAAACTGGATGCAATACTCTAGGTGTGGTCTTACTAAGGTTTTATAGAGTGGTATTGGTACCTCACTTGATCTTGACTGTATCCCTCTGTTCCTAGGAT
>QLTV01002447.1:680876-706734 GCA_003457575.1 Thermophis baileyi
CTCTTTTTCTCCATCTCTTTCTCCCTCTCTTACCCTCTGTTCTGTTTTAAATAAAAAATGCCCTCCAATACCCCTGTCCTTTCAAAACCCCCAACTGCAGTTAGAGCAAGATGGCTATTTCCTCATATACCAGAGCTCTAAAGTACTGTCTTGAACACTTATGAGCAATCTCAACTCCTGTCCTTGTCTGGAGAGGAATTATCAAAGAGCTGGTCTTTGCTGGTTCTTCATTTCACCACAGTCGTTGGCTTTTTGCAGAACTATCCACAGTCCACCACTTATTTCCCAGAACTGTGAATTTGAGGGAGAGGATGGACATGATGCAACACATGCGACCCTGTCCCTAAGACTCTATCCATAGGGTACTATGGTTCGCTTCCCCCCGCGCCGCGTGGCTGTGCGCGCATTGCGTGCTGCGCGGGCACAGTGATGAAAATTTGCAAAAAAATTCCAAAAAAAAAAAAAAGCTGAAAACAAGATGGTGGTGCATGCGCAGTGCCGGGGACTCAGCTTCTGCGCATGCTCAGAAGAAAAAAAAATAGCAAAAAAATCCCCCCCAGAAATCCCCCCCAAAAAAATTCAAAAAAAAAGATGGCAGCGTCCACGGACCGGCATCAACAGAACTGGCTCCGTGACATCACCAGCGGTTTGCTACCGATTCTATAGAACCGGTGCGAACGGGAGGAACCCACCTCTGGAACGGATCATATGTTTTGCTGTGACTTAGAACATCAAGGTTGAGAAGCAAAATGGATTGATGATGGCCTTGTCTCTCAGCTGCAAACCACAGGCCTTTATTTCTTGTAGAGATTCTTTTTAAAAGCTCCTACATGTGAGCAACTCCACATTCATTAGATTTAAGAGAAGATAAATATTGAAGTTATTTCTTCAGCTATGTCAGTACCTGCTGCAAGGCTATTATCTGAAGTTTGGGCCTTGGACTGATATACTCCATATTCTGTTTCTAATTATGTCATACCTAAAGTCTGAGGAGCCACTTCTTTTACTTTCTGGCTAGGGAATTCTGGGAATTGAAGTTCACCTCAAAGTTGCCAAGGTTGAGAAATACTGGTTTAGTATGATATGTGAATCCAGAGTGGATCGTTCCATTCTTTAATCAAAGTAAACAATTTAGCATTTTATTGGAATGTCAGTCAAAGCAAGATAATTAAGTCAGTTGTAATTAAATTCCTGCCATGTCAAACACGTACTTGGAATGCTGTTTTCTTATGGGGTTTTTGTGTGTGTGTGTCACATTCAGGTATGTTCTTTCTCATTGATGTCTCGATATACTAAAAAAAGGTTTGTTTTTTTTAAAAAACAAAAGTTATTGGCACCCAGTTTGGCCAACATGCACCAATTTTTGCAAGCCTGTGTCTTTAAAAAGTATTAAGCATTTCTAAATTATAAACGATATTTTCCTGTTTCTTTTTTTAATTTAAATTTTACTGGAGAGAAAATGTCTGTTTTCCCCAGGATAATCTTGCTGTGAAGAGACTGCTAAAAGAGGAGTTCTGCTTTTCTCATTAGTCAACACTTTCCCCAGCTCTTGAGAATCACTGCTAATTGATACTTTTTTCCATTTTAATTACATATAATTTTTCTGTTTTGCTATTCAGGGAACAAGGAGAAGAAAACAATACTCTGCATGCAAATATTCCAATCAACAGTTTAAAACCTTTTTGCTCTTGAATTTGCTCTTTTTATTTTTCAGAGAGAAGAAATTGTTTATACATGCCCTTCTCAAGTTTTCCACATTTAGGATTATTTTTATTTTATTGGTTTTTGCTTCGTCTTCATAGATAAAATGAATTTTAAATTGTGTAGGTAAGGATAACTGCTGTTCTCTGTTTAATGAGGAAACTCCAGGCTTATAAAAATGGGTGCTTCTTTCAACAATTTACCATGTTTCCTTCAGGAAGGAAGAAATTTTCATGAAGTCGGTCTTACATCCTTTGTAGAATTAACTAACTGGCTTCTGCTGTGGAATCTATTTGAAATATAATTATTGCTTAGCTTATTAGAGCAGGAATCACCAATCTTTCTGGCTTTGTGGATTGGCGGAAGGGGGGGAGAGGGGATGGTTCTATTGGAGTGGTGGGTGAGTGCACTCAACGCAGCTCCACTTGTGCAAGCTGCTCCAGTGGTGGGATTCAATTTTTTTATTACCAGTTCTGTGGGCATGGCTTGGTGGGTGTGGTGTGGCTTGGTGGGCATGGCTTGGTGGGTGTGGCAGGGCAAGGATACTGTAAAATCTCCATTCCCACCCCACTTCAGGGGAAGGTTACTGCAAAATCTCCATTTCCTCCCGATCAGCTGGGACTCGGGAGGCAGAGAATAGATGGGGGTGGGGCCAGGCAGAGGTGGTATTTACCAGTTCTCCGAACTACTCAAAATTTCCACTACCGGTTCTCCAGAACTGGTCAGAACCTGCTGAAACCCACCTCTGAGCTGCTCCCACAAATGGAACTGTGCACACCTGTGCGCTCGCCCGCTGCTTCTGTGGCCCGGTTCTGAATGGGTTGTAGCCCAGTAGTGGGCCACGGCCCAGAGATTGGGGACTCCTGTATCAGAGTCCTTTCTATGACTGACCAGGCCACCTATAGGTGCATATAGGACAGGCAGTGTGGTTGACTGTGTATGACATGTCCCTGCACAGTTTTTTTTTGGGGGGGGGGTAAAAATGGATGAATTCATACCACAATGACATAAATCCACAAATGCACGAAAGCATTTTCTTTTTCTGGTCTCAGTTAAGAACAAAACATTCCTTCTCTCTCCAGATGGCCAGTACAGATGAACAGTTGACTGAAGCTCAAATGTCAATGGCAGTGATCAGGGGATGAGTCACCATCTACAACTTATTTAGGATTCCTCTAATTCTATCACTAACTTTTTGTACTTCTCTCTCATGCATAACGTGAGCACAGAGATGCAGTCAGCAGAAGGAACAAGTGGACGGGTAATCCAAGTACACATAGTAAATGATGATGTTCGTCCATCGTGTTTGAAGAGAACCTTGACATCTAACAGGTTGTGGGCTGTCCACGATGTGTCCTCAGGTGGCTGGTAAGGCCTATACAGGCATGAAATGTTTTGCCACATGTTGGGCAGACATGTGTGGGCACCATTGTTGCAGCATTTGCAGCTCTGGCTTTGCGGAGTGCTCGCTTCTCTTGTGCTAACATAGTAAATATAACATTATATTTACACATGTTATACAACATGTTATATTTACACATAGTAAATATAACATTAATTAAAGGACCATTCTGTAAAATGCAGTTGAGTTTAACATTAACCAATTGCATTAATCAATTGGGAGGAATTTTTGAAGCAAACATGTACAGTTTTGTCTATCATTGGCTAGGAGGTTAATGCTGTTTAATTTTTTTTAAAGAAGCAGAAACAGATAAAGGATGTTGAATCATAGCAGAAAGCAAAATCAATTTATATCTACAAGAAGCCTGAAGGCTCTTTTGAATATAGTTTAGGTAAATTTTTGTGCATTGGCTACAGGCGCATCATACTTAATGCTTTGTTAATGTATTCACTGATTCAGTCCTTTCTAAGCAAAAGGTATGTGAATCTGGGTGGCAAGATAAATAAAGCAAACACATTAGTACCTGGAAGGGTTCCTTAAGTGTCTGAATGGGCAGAAACAAGTTGATATTCAACCCTACCAAAATGAAGTGGCTGCAGGTTCGGAAACCAAATGATTCTGGGATGATACCAACTTTGGTTGTTGATGAGGTTTTGCTTTGCGAGAAAGAGCTGTTGCCCAAACTAGTGATGTTTGTGGATTCTCATCTCAAAGCAGGAGAACTGTGGCCAGCAGGGCCATTCCCCAGCTTTGACTGCTAGTCAGGTGCAACCTTTCCTGGAGTAGAAGGCTCCAGCAAAATTGCTACTGTCCTTGTCGCCTCATAGATAGACTACTATAAATTTCTCCATTGGGAAGATCACCCAGATGTAACAAATACACACAATAGCCTACATATTAAGCAAGACAAATCAGTATTGACATATAACATCAGTATAATGAGAGTTGCATTAGTTGCTGTTTCTGAGTTGCTGAGTTGAAGGTGCTGTTGATCAGGATTATTTATTATTATTATTTAGATTTTATGAAGGCGTTATGTCCCACTTCTCTAGTGCTGTAGTGTCTCTCAAATTAAAAAAAGTTATATAACCAGCAATATTCTCTCTTTGTTCAGTTCACACCACTGGATATTGGATAGGTATCTTTGGCTAGTTCATTGTAGAAAGACTAAAATGTATGGTGGCATTGATCTTTTGACAAATTTTCCTTTCAAATATTAGTTTAAAGTGCCTACTCAAAAATAATCTACCTCTGATCAATATGAATGATTCCCAGGTCAGTGTTGATGTCATCATTTCTTGTTCTAATGTTTTCCAGATGTCTTGGAGAATAACTCCATAACTCCAGACTTAATCATAATTTCAACTGGGAAACTGTCACCATCCTAGACCAGGCCAAGTCCAAAAAGCTAGGGAATTTCTAGAAGCCTAGCACTCTGACAAATTAGCCATCAATAGACACATAGACATAAATGATGTCTACATACTATGCAAAAGAGACAATCAATGAGCCAAAAGGGGAACAAAAAGACCAAAGCACCTCCCCACCAGCAATCAGCACCCAGATGAGCAAAGATTAACTTCAATATTAACATCAGACCAACAATCAAGAAGTAAACAATACCCCAATGAAGGAACTACCAAGCAAGCCAACAGTAAACAGCCCAACCAAAGAACTTCTAAGACCACCCCCACCAACACTGACAGGGCAAGCCAGTAAAACATAAACTGAGAGCAAACCCCACTCCTTAACTAGCACTGATGATGTTACTAGTTTGGGTAATAAAACATCTGCAAAGGAAACAACCAAGCTCGGAGAGCACCCAGGACCCCTCAATTCCATAATTTTCACCTTGACTGGCCAGTGGACAGTGGAGCTGACTATTAGAAAGCTATTCTCCAATATTTCTGGGAGGCGCTAAGTTAGAAAAGATTGGTGAATCAATTTCTGCCTTAATCCAGCCTTGTCATCACAGTTTCATCAAACAGATAATTCTTTTTCTACTTTCCCATCCCCCAGTTTCCATATATTTTCTTTCAGTTCAAAAAACAATGCTGAAAAACAAGCAATGTCTTCTCACTAAACCCCTCCTTAGAATCCCTTTGATTACCAAAATGAGCTTCTCCGAACATTCTTGTATTCTTCCATGGAAACCAAACGCGGATTGATAAACCTAAAGATGAAATAATAACATTATAAACTTCAGATATGAGGAAGTCATTCTCCTGCCAGATATGGGGTTTTTTTTGAAAAGCATATTAAAAAGCATTCTTAAAATGACAGCTAGATTGTCCTTGAAAAATGAAATGCGGCACAATTCTGCCAGCTTTAGTCCATGCTTGCTGGGGTGATAGACATATCGTATTAGAGTTGTCTTAGTTCTGTAAGAAGATGGTGGGGTGAACATATTTGGCGCTGGTTTTCTTCTACTCTTGCTGAGAAGCAATACCCCAACTCCATTTTCCCAGTACCATCATAGAAATGGTGCCATTCTATATTGTCATTCAATGATTCTCTTTAAGAGATGGAAAACAAAGTAGATATTAGTTGATGAGCGGTCCTTACTTGTGAACAGCAAAATGTGTTCCAACATTTCTCTCATAGGAAGTAGAAAAATTCATCTCCACAGTCATAAGATTCAGAGGGTGGCTATGAAGGAGCCAATGAAGGAGCCAGCAGGAAAAAAAAAATACGTAGAAAAAGAAGGCATTTTTTCCTACTTATTCAGGCACACACTTCCTTTGAAGATCTATCTACTTTGAGATTTTTGAAACATAAAGAATGCTGAGAAGGGAGAACTCATGCCAGCCTCCTATACACTCTACATCTCTGAACAGGATGGTGCAGACACACGGGTCATAAGTCACAGTTAAACTTAGTTCCGATACCTGGTAGGGGAGATGGGTGGCATAGGAATTTAATAAATAAATAAAAATATATGTAGTTTAGGGTTTATATTTTTATTTATTTATTAAATTCCTATGCCACCCATCTCCCCTACCAGCAGAGGTGGGTAGAGGTCGCCCGAACCGGTAGCGACCCGCTGGTGACATCACGGTGATGTCACTGAGCCGGTTTGGTCGGTGCCGGTCCGTGGGCACCGCCATCTTTTTTTTTGGATTTTTTTTTTTTTTGAAAAAAAAATTTTTTTTGGAATTTTTTTTAAAAAATTTTCTTCTGCACATGCGCAGAAGCTGAGTTTCCAGCACTGCGCATGCGTCGCCATCTTGTTTTTGGCTTTTTTTTTTTGGATTTTTTTTAATTTTTTCAGCACTGCGCATGCGCGCGCACGCGAAGCGCACGGCCACGCGGCGCGGGAGGAAGTGAACTGGCAGCGAGGTAAGTTAGAACCCACCCCTGCCTACTAGGTATCAATCTACCAGGTATCAATCCAAAATCACCGCAGATGGGGACTGCAGCCAAGAAATTAAAAGATGCTTGCTCCTGGGGAGGAAAGCTATGACAAATCTAGACAGCATACTAAAAAGCAGAGACATCACCCTGCCAACAAAAGTGCGTACAGTCAAGGCTATGGTTTTCCCAGTTGCAATGTATGGCTGTGAAAGTTGGACCATAAGGAAGGCTGAGCACCAAAGAATTGAGGCCTTTGAACTATGGTGCTGGAGAAGACTCCTGCGAGTCCCTTGGACTGCAAGGCGATCAAACCAGTCAGTCCTAGAGGAGATCAACCCTGACTGCTCTTTAGAAGGCCAGATCCTGAATATGAAACTCAAATACTTTGGCCACCAAATGCGAAGGAAGGACTCACTAGAGAAGAGCCTAATGCTGGGAAAGATTGAGGGCAAAAGAAGAAGGGGACGACAGAGAATGAGGTGGCTGGATGGAGTCACCGAAGCAGTAGGTGTGAGCCTAAATGGACTCCAGAGGATGGTAGAGAACAGGAAGGCCTGGAGGAACATTTTCCATGGGGTCGCGATGGGTCGGACACGACTTCGCAACTAACAACAACAACAACAATTTCATTCTTCCAAAATAAGCATCATTGGGAACGATTGAGGGCAAAAGAAGAAGGAGACAACAGAGAATGAGGTGGCTGGATGGAGTCACTGAAGCAGTAGGCGTGAGCTTAAATAGACTCCAGAGGATGGTAGAGAACAGGAAGGCCTGGAGGAACGTTGTCCATGGGGTCGCGATGGGTCGGACACGACTTCGCAACTAACAACAACAAAGTTTAGGGTTGAATTGTGGGGTCCTTGGTGCTCTCTGAGCTTGGCTGTTTTCTTGCAGACATTTCATTACCAAACTAGGTAAGATAATCAGTGTTAGTAGGGAGTGGGCTTTGCTCTCATTTTATATACTAGTGGCTTGCCCTGTCAGTGTTGGTAGGAGTATTGGTGGAACCACTAAGACCGCTCCTACAACACTGACAGGGAGCCATTAGTATATAAAATGTGAGAAAACCCCACTCCCCACTAGCACTGATGATCTTACCTAGTTTGATAATGAAACATCTGCAAGAAAACAACTAAGCTCAGAAAGCACCAAGGACACCGCAAACTTAGTTCTAAATCAGCATTTCTACATATTAATTATTATATGCAGATTTTATCACATTACATCCCTTTTGTGATGCCTTCTGCTTTTTTTGGCAAAAGATACAACAATACTAGATCGATTTCTTGATTTATTTATTTTGATCTTGTTGAAATCTTGGCAGACATCTTGCACTTTTTCCTTTTAATGACTGCGACACCAACCTGCTTCATTGCTGGAGTTTTGCCTACATAAACAAACAAACAAAAAAATGCTGAATGCATTCTATTCCTTTATTTTTGTATTATAGGAGCTTGGCTCCTATACTTGGCGGTATGTCAAAACAGTAATGCTTTCATTACAAACATCGATATCTCTGGGATCAGGTTTTTTAAGTGAAATGTGTAAGATCAGTATTCAGACAAAACAGAAGATAAAATGAGTCTGGAATTTTGGAAAAGAGAAAAAACAACAACCAGAATTTAGTATTACAAGTGAATGAAATGAGTGCTGATCTCATTTTGTGAGTTCTTATCAGACTTTCACTGTGTCATTTTTCTGGATTAAAAGTGGAGAGAAAAAAATAACATGTGGTGACTTGTCCGCCTAAAGCAGCGGCCCCCAACTTTTGGGGCACCAGGGACTGGTTCTGTGGAGAAAGGTTTTTCTGCGGACCGGAGGAGGTGTGGTTTTGTGTGCTGCCTGCATCCCGCGGATGGGCTTCACTTGTTTGCGCAGCCCAGTTGCTGGTTGGTCCACGGACCGGGGGTTGGAGACCCCTGGCCTATAGGAAAAAAAAAATCAAGCTTAGCCCAGTATAGAAAACAGGTTTCATCAGAGTTTGACAGCAGTAGGATGTGTTTTAGAATCTAATGTATAAGTTACATCTGGGTTTTTTGCATGTGTGAAATTGTATAAAATTACAGAAAATGCAATAGCTGGTGTTTGTTCCAGCAAACAGTAGCACAGGCAAAAGCAATTGAACCTCTAGCATTTTCTAAAGAAACATTCATTGCTGCATTTTTATAGATTCTATAAATACTGTTATTAAAAAAAAAAAGTTCCTGAGACAGAGAATTAGCTTGGTAGGTACCTGCACAGGTGAGGGATAGAAAACTTTACATTTGCATTTTAACCAACGGCATGGAGCAGGGGTGGGTTCCGGATTTTCCTACTGCCGGTTCGCTCAGGGACGCGCCGTGCGGGTGGGTCGCAGGTGCCCGTGCGTGCGCTTTGTGCGCATGTGCATGCGCAGTACAAAAAAAAGCTTCTGCACATCTGCAGAAGCAAAAAACAAGATGGCAGCGCCTACGGCACCGGCGAGAGAACCGGCTCGGGGGCGTGGCAGGCCTGGGTCGCTGCCATTTTCAGCGACCCAGGCTGCCAAGTTACTACCGGTTCTATAGAACCGGTCCGAACCGGTAGGAACCCACCTCTGGCATGGAGCACATAAATAGTTTTTAATCATTTTTATCAGCCTATTCAGAAAAGGAGACATGCAATACTGGTTTTGTCAAACAACAACTGTGGCAACAGCAGTATTAAGGTTAGCCTGAATTATTTTGCTGCTTTAATCAGGACAGAATAGGACAGGCATCCCCTGTCAAATTCAGTGTATAATATTGAAGAGCAGCCAAGCTATCTGAGCACCAGGCAAAAACTCCAAAGTGTATCTTCTTCCTGAGAAGTTACAATATCTGAATGGGCACTTGCTCTTTAAAGATCCTCTAAAGATCTCTGCCCATCTCACCAGATCTTACAGTCCTGATCCCCTCTATTAAACAATGCCTTCTCAGTCATGACACTTGCCCTGTGGAACCTCCTCTGAGATCTGGAGGGTCTTGCGAAGAGGGCAGGACAAGAAGCAACGGATGGAAACGAATCAAGGAGAGAAGCAACCTAGAATTAAGGAGAAATTTCCTGACAGTTAGAACAATTAATCAGTGGAACAACTTGCCTCCAGAAGTTGTGAATGCTCCAATACTGGAAGTTTTAAAGAAAAGATTGGATAACAAATTGTCTGAAATGCTATAGGGTTTTCTGCCTAAGCAGGGGGTTGGACTAGAAGACCTTCAAGGTCCCTTCCAACTCTGTTATTCTATGCTAAGAGGCTGTGAAGAGTCAGGATGCTAGATGGTTTGTTTTGTTCATTGAGTCTGTTTATACAGCGCCTTGACCATGGAAAGGTCTTTGGACAACAGTGGTTCTTTCAGCTAGGAAACAGAGATGAGTACCAGCCCCTAGAGTCAGATATGAGTGGAAGGGGAAACCTTTACCTTTTACCTTTATTTTTGGCTATTGTATTGTGATTATTTTGATTCTGTTTTTAGCTTGATTTATGGAGATTTTATTATTCCGTTGGTTTTGTTAACTGTTGTTAGCCAACCAGACTTAACTGGTCTGGAAGAATATGCAGCCATATCAAATTTCATACATTAAAAATTAATGTACAGTATGTGTTCTGGGTTTGCTCTTTTTCCCCATTTTCTGCTTATCCTGCCTACCCAAATTTAACCCCTTTATTTAATCTACTGATGTTTCTCGTATCCCAACAAGATGTTTTGTGTGTGGAATTGGCACATTGCATTCTAGAGTAGGGCAATAGTAGTTTGCTAACCTTGGGATGCAGAAGCAAGCAGACAAATCTAATGGTAAACTGTAATGGTACAGTTATTGTTCCAAGGCTTCAGTCTATCGCCCTGGCAAAAATATGCCCCATTGAGCTGTAGTTAAATATAATTTACTTACACATATTTGAACTTCCTTATCATTAAGTCTCCTTTGAGTCAAAGCTGATTCCTGGTGATTTAATGGACATGGGCACATAGATTTTGTGATAACAATGTAAAAATGGATTGGTCTTCCTCTCTAGACTTTTTAAAAACTTCCCAGTCTAACCTAAATATTAGGATTCTTTCTTTGCTTTCAAGCCCAAGGAAGGACAGCCAAACTCGATTGCAGAAAATACAACTTCAGCAACAGAGTGGTCAATGCCTGGAATGCACTACCTGACTCTGTTGTTACATCCTCAAACCCCCATAGCTTTAACCTTAAACTGTCTACTGTGGACCTCACCCCATTCCTAAGAGGTCTGTAAGGGGGTGTGCATAAGCGCACCAGCGTGCCTACCGTCCCTGTCCTACTGTCCCCATTTATTCGTACTCATTTCCTGTGTTCATGTCCATGTTTGTACTTATACCTGTTATCTCGTATATGTTTGACAAACTAAATAACTAAATAACTAATTAACTAAATAAATAAATGATAGTATTTGTTGTCCTTCTTACTGTATCCAATCCCAAAGCAAGAATACAATGGGCAGTTTTGTTCACATCTGAATTGCGCTCCATTTCCTTGGAAGCAATATAATAAATATAAATGGGATCCACAAGCAGATGAATATTTTCACATGCATTGGGCCTCTGAGTAGCTCAGTCTGACTATTAGCCCCAACCTTGGAATAAAAATATAAAATGCTTTCATTTACTGTAATGTTCACATCTGACACTAGAGGGAGGGCAACTACATAGAATTAAACACTCATCTTCTATGTAAAGCAAAAAATAATAATAATCACTGAAGACTTTTTATTCTGGTCTTGTCTGAATGCTGTGCAAAAACCAGAATTTAGTAGCTAAACAGCACCCTATTATAGAAGGGAAATTCCTGCTTGTAATTGGGAATGTGATGGGAAATTTAAACTCAAGGACCCTCCATTTAGCTCTCTGAAAAGATGCTTCCAGCTCCCCATCAATCAAAAGACATTGGTGCGGTTATTCTAACTTTCCTTCCTTAAATGAAAAAAATAGTTAAGACTGAAGAAAACAAAAGAAATACTTCATTTTTCTGCACCACTCATAGAATTCCATCAATGAGATGAGATAATAAGAGTTTTATCTGGAAACATCTAAGACGATCATAACTGATGTTTGAACTCCTTTTCAAGCATGGAGAAATGGTCATGTCAGATTGTACATGATGGCATTCTTAAGGAGGCAAAATATATATCTCATTGTATAAAGCACTGTCAAATATCTAATATACCATAATCTGAAACACCAATATTCACAATGAGAAAAGACATGAGGAGAATTTAATAAAACCATTTGTGCTCTGATACTGTTTCCCAGAGTAGCTTCTACTTGTTCTTCTGCTTGATGGTCTTCTCTTAACTTTTATCTTCAGATGCAAATTTCATAATTTAAATATGTGCCATGGGAAAAAAATACTTCTTTTCATCTGTCCTGAATTCTTTCAGCAATATAGCCTTACTCTGATCAATAAGCCATTAAAAAAAAACATTGGTATGCTAACACCATGCAAATATCAGTTACTACAATTAAAAAAGAGCTTATTTCTTGGAAGATTTGCATTTTAAAAACTTATATCAAGGAAATGTACAGTTCAAAGAATAAAAGCATTAAGTTGATGCATTTTAACCGTAAAGGGAAGATGATTAGAAAGTCTCCATTATATTGTAAAATATAAATAATATTTTTTCTGCAATCGCTAGCAAACTGGAATATTGCTGTACAAATATGGATAGTATAGAAGACAGGATATTTAGTGATTCATTAGACAGATCATTTCTAGAGATTTCCTTTTTTAGTTTTTAACCATTCTAAATAGTGCAGCTTTCTTATCAAATGTAGTTCTTTCGTTCTGAGGATTGTCCATTTAATATTTCTTTTTTACTCAGTTACCAAGGCATGAGGAAGCCTCTCTTATCTTATGATTATCCAATTTTTGGTGCACTTTGACAAGTTATTTTATCAAAAACTTTTCCAAATGTTTGCTGGATTATTCCTAAAACCTATTTGTTTGTTGTCTATTTCTACTACTTCTTCATTTTCAGAGAAATAAAACTTACTTTTGATGAAATCATGATTATTCATTTATATACTTAATATACATTTATCTAGAATGAGCAAGTTGATCTTTAATTAATAAAAAATCCCTAATTCAAAATTAATGCTATGTGCTTTGGTTACAGAGGACGATACATGTTGTAGAAGGATTTTTTAAAAAATCTACAGAAATGATTCAAGCTTGTTTATGTTTCTCTGAAGCTTATTATGGAGTCATATCCAGGTAGACAGAAGGCTGCAAATCTCTGTATACCTATTAGAATATAAGTGATGTAGAACTCAATAAACAAACTTGCCTACCACTGCAGTAATGCTATGCTTGGATTATATATTGAAGCCATCTAATTCTCATGCTCGGAAGTAAATTATCTAATAAAGTAAACAGAGCAAGACAGGAACCTTGCTACATCCATGCTGCCATTCACCTCATGCGTAACTCCTGAAAGATGTCAGTAATCTGCTCTATGATAATAGGTATATAGGACTTGCAGGCTTTTTCACAATTAAATAAATAGACAATTCTCATATGGCAAGATACGTAAAGTGAGGTGCCTACAGGAATTGGCTTTGGGACTGGTGTTTTTTAAATTTGTATAAATGGTCTGGTGCTGGACAGAAGAGCGAAGGGATGTTTGTTGGTGATATCAAGTCCTTCAAGGTGGTAAAGATCCAGAAGTATCTCTCCAAACTTGAAGCACACCTTTATGCAAATCTGTGGTAAGACCACACTAGAAGGAATGTAGACAGTATTGATTACTGATTCTTAAAAAAGGATACAGCAAAGCTAGACAAGGTGCAACAAAAAATGGGGGACAACCAATGATTAGAGACCTAGAACATTCTCTTGTGGAATGCTGGATTCTGGGAGACTGCACATCTTAAAGCTGTTGAGGTTTAGCCCTATAGGGATAAAAAAGAACTTGGAATGAAGAAGGGTAACTAGACTACGGTGAAGCAGCAGAATCCCAGGATGGTGGGAGCATATTTTAAGAAGAACGGTAAGATAAGAGGCAATACAGCCCACAGCTAAGATAGCAACTCCCTAGAATGTCCCAAGGTATAGCTCTAGGCTGAGAGTAGTATTGGTTTAGTCTGGCAAGATTATGTCTATTGGGTGTGAGAAATAAAGAACTGAACTTGGCTGTTGTTGACAGCAAGGAGAGATGTAGTAGAAGTGAGGGTGAAGGTTCGTTCTCCGAGCTTGTGGGTTGGTTTCCGAACATTTTGTTACCAGGCTACGTAACATCTTCAGCAGAGTTTAAGGGATGTCAGTGTCAGTGTTTTCTGTTCTGAAGCCCTTATAAACAGGACACTGACACTCCCTAAACTCCACTGAAGATGTTACCTAGCCTGGTAACGAAACGTTTGGAAACCAACACAAAAGCTTGGAGAACAAACCTTCACCCTCATCCTACACCTGAGCTACAGATATTCGCCACTATTGCAAACATAGTAGATGTTAGATTCGCACGGGAATGAAGAGGCGAGACCTAGGAACAGTTCAACACCTTTATTGTCTATTAGCTAGAACTAATACGGACTGCCGGCAGGCTGCAGGGAAGCCGCTTTTAAGCCTGCTAGCCACTGACAGCAGTTTAATTCTCCCGCCGCTAGATTAGCCAATCAGCGGCGGCTATGCAAATTCGTACTCCGTACGTCAGTACATAACAATAGAAGTATATAAAATCATGCATAACCTGAAGAGAGAAGCTTCCTCCTCAATGGCAAATGTCTCAGAAGGGACCCTCCTTAGGTCCTTGCATTGTAAAGGCGAGGGTGTGATAGAGATGTACTTTTAGACTTGCAACAGGGGTGGGTTCTAACTTACCTCGCTGCCGGTTCGCTTCCTCCCGCGCTGCGTGGCTGCGCGTGCATGCGCAGTGATGAAAATTCACAAAAAATCCCCCCCCCAAAAAGCAGAAAACAAGATGGCGGTGCATGCGCAGTTCCGGGGACTCAGCTTCTGCGCATGCGCAGAAGGAAAAAAAATAGCAAAAAATCCCCCCCCCCAAAAATCCAAAAAAAATAATAATCCAAAAAAAGATGGCAGCGTCCACAGACCAGCACCAACAGAACCGGCTCCATGATGTCACCAACAGTTTGCTACTGGTTCTATAGAACCGATGCAAACCGGGAGGAACCCACCTCTGACTTGCAAGATTCTGTTAATGTCACATTACCATAAAATTAGTACTAGTACCGGTACTTCTGGATGTGCTTCTTGTCTGGTTGTCTGGTCACAAAGTTGACAGTCTCACTGAAGATCAGGTCAGCTATGGCTACTAATATTGACAACTCTTTTCTACATACTGAATCAAAGGCAGCAGGCCTTAAATACTGATGGCTGAGATGTGCTAATGGAAGGGGGCTATTGCTTTCTAATCCTAGAAGGTGTTTTTTTTTAAAAAAATGCTTTCAGATTTAGGTTATGCAGAATGCAGGATTAGATGGTCCTACAACCTTGGGCTCTACTTCTAATCTTACATTCCTAAGTTCAAAGTTCTGTATTGCCTAGATAAGACACAAGTATTTGCATTTGTACCATATCTATTCAGAAGTTATGTATAAGGTAGGAGACCCCCAAACAAGACTGCAGGTCTTCCTGGATAAGCATTCAATCAACATAAGTTAGACTGTCTGAACAGGCCTAATGTGTTTTTCACACTTTCAGATTTTCTTTTAAAAATTAAAATGGAAAATCTGACATTTTCCATTTTCTTCGGGTATATTTTTTATATTTTCATCCTCAGCACAAATGAAGCAATTAATGTTTAAAAAATTCAAAATGTATGTATAAGATTCTTTCCAAACATGATTTAGTAATAAATCCATAATAGGTAATATAGCAGATTCCTCTGTGGGTTAAAAAAAATGAAGAAAACTGTCCACAGGCTTGAATTTGATAATAAGATGATGCATGGATTAATTTCCAAGAAAAAAAAATGGAACAATAGGCAGAGAATATGAAGACTATCTATCATCTGTATATGAAGATGAAGGTTAACACAAGAAGAGCCTTAGATGGGGCCTAAAAGATGGTACATTACCTGTGGAAGCTTGCAAACATCTGTCTTCTCGGAGAGAACAGGAGGGAAAGAAAAAACGAACAGTGAGGATGTTTGGAGGATAAATTTCCGTTGTCAGAGCCTGAAGTACAGGCTGTGGTCTGAAGCACAGGTGGCATTTAAAAAGGATTGCTTGAGTGAATCGAGTCTGCATTAGGGAAAGGTGGTGTAGCTGGTCAGAGGCCTAGCGGAATAAAGGCAGTGGTCTGGAAAAGGAGATGGATTCCAGGAAGGACAAGTGCCTCCAAGGAAGGTATGCCAAGATGATGTTTCTGGCGATGGAGCAGCTGGCATCCAGGGCTGATGCAGACTGGGGAGCCCACGAGGATCCTAATTGCAGTACAACTGCTGCCTTCATAATCACTGCGACAGAAGCAGTGCAGACCAGAAGGCATGGAGAGGGCCTGGCTGAGGCTTCTGAGGATATTGGATCCACTGCAGTTTGGCTTTTAAGAAGCACAGAAGCTGACAGATGCAACGATGAAATAGGTCTTCGTAAGCAAGAGAGGACAGAAGCAAGACTGATTCAGGCAGAGCCACGGCACTGGCGGGGCAGAATTTGTACTGGCAGATAAAGGTGTGAAGGCTGGTGGAACGTCATCATTTACAGGTGGCTTTATGAGCTACTCTGGAATGTTGTACCACAAACAGAAACAAATGTGTATTGCTTATGGTCTTTATAGTCAGTTATATGCAAAGCCATATTGAAATAGGAATGGGAGAAAGACTTGAATGTCCATGCAGTTCTATATATGCCTTTCAGCCATGAAGGAATCAATTAAGCCAGTATGACCAGCACTATTACTAGCCAGAATGAGGAATGACTCCCAGGATCTTCAAATGCTAATTTAAAATCCCTGTTACACATTGGTGGCCAGTGTGACACCTAAGATCTTTAGAATTATAACTTCATTAGGTTTTTTTTTTTTTTTTTTGCAGAACATTGAGTGCATCATAGACCGATAAGAATGGCAAGGATGCTAATTTTGGGGGTGAAGGGTGTGTGAAACCTTGCTCGGCACGAAGATAGGTAATTCATGGCGTTGCTCCTGTTACTCTTGATTATTGTAACCTTTACTACATCCATCCATATGTGATAGTGCTATTCTTTAGCATGATGTCATGTGACCACATTGGTTAGCAATGGCAATGCCAGCCATCCCCATTGTCAGGGTAATCTCAGGACCACATGGATGCTTTAGGGCAGGGGTGTCAAACTCGATTTCATTGAGGGCCGCATCAGGGTTGTGTTTGACCTCCGGGGCTGGGGTGGGTGTGGCCAGGGTGGGCATGGCCAGCTTGACATCACTTGTGTCGGGGGCACCTGTGGTGGCCAAGTGCTAAGGCAGGACTTCCCTCAGACCCTCCCTCCTTCCTTGCTCTCTTCCCATCTTCCTTTTTTTCTTTGTCTTTCCTCTTTCCTCTTTCCCTTTCTCCTTTCCTGTCCCTTCCTGAAAGCTCAAATGCAAAAGGGGAAACATTTCTCCTTTTGTTTTGTTTTGCTTTTAGTTTGTTTTGCTAGCCCTCTGCCAGTGAAAACAGAGCTTGGGAGGGCTACGCGTGCCCCCTCCGAACTCCGTTTTCACTGGCAGAGGGCTGCAGGAGGCCGTTGCAGCCGGAAACGGAGTCTGGGAGGGCCATGCATGGCCCTCCTGAGCTCCATTTTCGCTGGCAGAGGCACTATGGGCCAGTCCTTTGCTGTTCCCAGGGCGGTCCCGCAGGCCAAATCTAAGGACCCTGCAGGCTGGATCCGGCCCGCGGGCTTTGATTTTGACACCCCTGCTTTAGAGGAAAGAGGCAGGAGTTCCAGATAAGAGCTTGGTGGGGAGGCTATGGGCAAGCGCTGGAATGTATGGGAAAGCGGAAAGGGCAGTGGAGAAGGCTGGGAAGCTTGGTGGGTGAGGGAGTTGCTACAGAATATGAGATCCCTGGGACCTCACGCACCATAATCTGGTTTCTTGGGAGCAAAAATGGTGAGAGCGACTTATGAGTCAATTACAATTACAAATATGATTTGGGATCTTCCGTGCTGGCTTCTTCATTGGTTTTGCTTGTCGGAAGCTGGCAGGGAAGGTCGCAAATGGTAATCATGTGACTGTGGGGAGGCTGCCACAGCCTCAATTTTGTAGAGCAGTTGCAAGTCCTTTTCCTTCGATGTCATTGCAATTTTGAATGGTTGCTGAATGAGTGGTCATAAGTTGAGGACTACCTGTAAAAAGCATGTCTAAAGCATGTTCATTAGAAGAAGAATTTTTTAAAAAGTTAATAACATAAGTAGGTAGATAGTAAAAGAAATGATTTTTTTTTTAAAGTTAAACTGGTAGATTTATCTATGACTACATTACTGTCATTCCCTTTCCTCAACGGATATTTTTTTCTTGGAAGCCTGATATAAGGAAGTGGAGTTCTAATAAATCACTGATTATGTTACTGTGGGGGAAAAAATTGGAATTCATGTGAACACAAACACATGACTTCTGTACTATCTTTGTTTCGAAGAAGTAATCTATTTCAGCTCACAAGGAAGCTTGAAAAAGGATATGGCTGCTTTCATGAACAGTTGAGAAATGTACACATTTTCCAGATAATTTTTGAGAAAGTACATAGCCCTTGTACATAATTCATTGCATGCTCCTGATAATAAGGAGGCTTCCAGGTTTTAACACTAGGAGTCATCATCAAAAGGCATTTCAGAACTAGTTTGGTTTTTCTCCCCTTCGAATATTTTTTTTTCTAAAAAGGACAAAACAGTGGAAAAACTTAGGGGAGTTACAAATAGAAGATGATATCATCTGCATTGTGGTGAATAAAGCAAGGTGATTGTTTGATAACAGCTTCAACTGAAGAGTCCCCTAAGATTAAAAACAAGGTTTATGATATACAATTACAATTCATATAAATATGAAATTAAACTGGAAGTGAAGTGATTATGTTTGTATCTCTTTTCTTTTTTAATTAAGAGTCCCATCAGGCCCAAACCCCCTCTACTTTTCTTTTTCCTAAACTAAATTACCACATCCCATAAGAATCTCTCAACAGACAAGAGTGTGATATTCTTTCTTTCTAGTAGACCTTAGTAACTAAAAGTATCTTCTATTTGATTGGTAAAAGCCCCCTTCAACCTATCACATACATCAAAGTGCATGAGATCATCCAATAGCATTCACACTGACAACAGCATATGGCACAACCCTATTGTACTCAATGCTTTGGAATCTCATGAGGTTTTCAGATCTTGAGTAATGCTGGTGATATTTCCCGTATTAAATAAGATTTTGAAACTTTCATATGAAATTGAATGCAAAGCTGCTGAAATCAGATTTGGTAGTCTCATAAAATCTGAGGCATTTAATTAAAACGATACCTATTTTCAATAACATTGTAATGCTGGATGCCAACAACAGTTATTATAGATGTCCTGGTGCCCATAAGTGTTATTTTGCCAGCCCTGCATAAAAAAAAAATCTTAATTTTTTTTCCAGAGAAAGACAAACCTATATGATACATGTACTGCTTGGAAACTACTTAAAATATAGTAAATCACACTGTTCTAAAAACTGTGTTGGTTATATCTGCTACTCATGTTTCTTTTGGTATTCTTGCATTTCATGAATATTCAGAAATAAATAAATAAATAAACCACTTGTAAAATTGAAGATGTCTAATGGAGCTGAAACATTGATTCACACATTCTTCTGAATTCCTGATTTCTTGGGGTTGCACAGATGATGACAACAAATGAGATGTTTCCATTGACTCAAAGCAAATCTAAATTTGAGTAGATATGATCATTTCGTGTGTAGCAATCTTTCCCCAACCGGATACCTTCCAGATGCATTAGGACTTAAATTCCCAGAATTCTTCAACATCAGCTCAACTCCCAAAACAGGTGTTGCATCACTGGAGGCTTTTAAGAAGAGATTGGACATCCCTTTGTCTGAAATGGTATAGGGTCTCCTGCTTGAGCAGTGGGTTGGACTAGAAGATCTCCAAGGTCCCTTCCAACTCATGATGATGATGATGATGATGAATTCCAGTGTGTATCCTGATTCTGGAAGTTTAAACCCCAACAATAATAGCTGCAAATCAGTACATCCCTATGTGGATCTAAGCCACTCTTTTGTAGAAGAAAGAAATTGTACTTCATTTTGCTGCAATGTGTCTTTCTTTTTCTTTTGATGTTCATGTTCTTCTGTAAGAAAACCGTTCTGCTAGGAGCACGTGCAATTTACCACTTGCTTTTTGACAAGAGTGACTTATCTTGTGGCACCGACTTTGCTCTTAATCAAGATATTCCCCTGTGGTGTAGCCTGTCTGATAGCCGGGCCAATAATATTGATTTTTAAGTACTGCAGCATGGCTTAACATTTTGCTTTATGTCGACATTTTCTCACTGTTGAGGCTTTCCTTGCCAGAGAAAGCAGGCAGAGATTCATTAAAAAAAAAAAAAGGGAAATGCATGGGACTATGCCAAGACAGCTAGCTCTTTGGCATTTCCATCTGATGCTGTTGAGGTATAATGACACATATTAGTAGGTCTCCTTTTGTAATGCAGTTCTCCTATTTCATAAACTGGGGCATATAATTTGTGGAAGGATTACAACCGAATCTGTTTAAGGCGCCTCTGGTTTCTGACCCAGGGCAGCTTTGGAATCAGCATGGATCTATTCCTGCTGCTTAATCTCTGAGACCACCAATTTAAAGACAGAGGGGGTTCCCCTACCCCCACCTCTGGCTTTTATCTGCTCCAAATATATTTGTGGTTCATTCTCTCCCCCCCCACACCCCTTTTCTTTCTTCCCAAGGAAAATCGCAAGGTCTGTGCCTATACGCATGCATATCTATGCATATATATATATATATATATATATATGGAAATATATAGGTAATCCTCGACTTACTTTTTATTTTATTTATTTATTTGTCAAGCATATATAAGATAACAGATAAAAGTATAAACATGATTTTGAATACATGAAAAATAATTGACCATAATTAAATATTTAATTAAATATTTAATTAAATGTTATGACCATAATTGAGCCCAAAATTTATGTTGCTAAGTGAGACATTTGTTAAGTGAGTTTTGCCCCATTCTCACTACAGTTGTTAAGTGAATGATTGCAGTGGTTAAGTTAATAAGCCACTTGTTAAGGGAATCTGGCTTCCCCATTGACTTTACTTGTCAGAAGGGCGCAAAAGGTGTTTACATGATCTGGGGACACTGCAACCGTCATAAATGTGAAGCATCTGAATTTTGATCACGTGATCATGGGAATGCTGCAATGGTCTCAAGTGTGAGAAATGTTCATAAGTCACTTTTTTTCAGGGATGTTGTAGCAATGAACGGTCACTAAATGAACTGTTGTAAGTCGAGGACTACCTGTAGTGACAACATTCCACAAAGCTGGGCAGAGAGACCAGATTTGGCAACCAGTTGATGGCAGTAGATTTGCAGAAGTAATGAATAGTTGAACTTATTTTAGGAGTAACATTTTAAAATGAATGTGCATTGATCTTATTTGAAGATAACTCCCACTGACTTCAATATGGTAACTAGAAGGATTGCAAGAGCCTTACTTTCTAACCAGTCAGTGTCCATTCCATAAATTGAATCTCGTTGTATTATTTCTGTTTTCAGATTACTTAAAAAATAATTAGGGAATAGGTAAACCTCTACAGTGTATAAGGATATTATTGCAAGTAGGTGCACGTTTCTTTCGGAGAAAGAATGTCCCATTTCTTAGTAAAGGTGACTGCAGGTGCAAGATCTTTCAAACATCTTTCCTTTTTGAAACACTTCATTTTAAAACACTTCTTCTATATCTAATGTTTAAAGGTCTGAATTCTGCTGAAATAAGATTCTCTTTTAAAATGTACAATGGTAGTGAAGTTCTGAAATTCTGTACAGGTTTTCAAAATCTGAATTTTCATCCGTGTGATATAGCTGTGATAGCTTTCTCCTTCACAACATTCAAATATATCCTGATATTTTGCTGAATTTTACAATAATGTTTCTGTCTGTTGTTGTTCGGTGGATAAGTTATGTCCGACTCTTCACAACCCCACGGATCACAGCACGCCAGACCCCCCTATCCTCCACTGTCTCCCAGAGTCTGCCTAAATTCATGTTGGTTGCATTGATGACACTATCTAACCATCTCATCCTCTTGCTGTCCCCTTCTCCTTTTGCCTTCAGTCTTTCCCAACGTCAGGGTCTTTCCCAATGAATCCTCTCTCCTCATTTGGTAGCCAAAGTATTTGAGCTTCAACTTCAGAATGTTTCTTTCAAGACTATTTATTTCCCAGTCCACTTAGACAATTCACTCCTCGGCTTTTTTTAATGTAGTCATAAGGAACGGAAAAGACGTGTGTGAGAGAGCAGCGCTGTTTATAGAAATTCTAATTCTCCACTGAAACATAATTGAGAACAAAATATGCATACAGGAAAAAGCATACAAAATATGCATACTGAGCAGAAAGCATTGTAGATATTTAATACAAATATTCTCTCTGTAGAAACATTTTTTTTTAAAAAAAATTTGGTCCGTTGGCTACGATATGTGAGAAAGGTATAGATGCATGCACACAGAAAGACACAGAGAATATACAGTGGCTTTCATTTATATGTTCCTCGGTATGTGTTCCTACATATCAAATCACCACTGATAAGTTTACATCATCAAAGTTCATAAGTAGATAGCAGTTTGAATTAGCTTTGTTTTCCTGAGAGACACGATAAATAGCAGAATTAGTAGTTTAGTAATGCATTAACTTTTAGTGAGAAAAACAAGAGCAAAGAATGTCTGTACTAAAAAAGATTTTTAAAAAGGAGATAAGGTTTTTCATCCTTCCTCAAAAGCTTCTTTTCAGTTTTGAACTTGGAGAAAAATTTCCCTGGATACTAATGAAGATACTGCTTAAGCAGCCTTAATACTACCTAGTGCATGCTACAAAGCAGCCGAGTGAACATATGAAAACCTATGGGATTTCTTTTTCTGGAGGTAAGCAATGAAAATGACACTCAAAACCTAACTAGGAAAAATTCAAATAAATGTGTATGATGCACTTTCTAAGTCAGGCAAATGATTAAAGATAGGAAATTACGTTTGAAGAAGACATTTTTTTTTGCAAGAGAGATACCACTGTAATTTTGCAGCATGGGAGTTGAAGTTTGTTTTCTCCCTTTCCTCAAATTAGCAGCAGTGAGGTCATTTCTAATGAAGTACATGCAGGACAGACACTTCCTGCATTAACCAATTGGACATGAACATATCTATTAGATGTGTCCTCCATTACAACATGTTTCCATTTGATTTTCATGAGTTGCATTTTGTTTAAGATGCTTTTGCTAGTTACATGAAGACATTGTGAATTCTTTGCCACTGAACTCATGCTGGTATTAATAGCAGTTCAGAGATCTATTGTTTTAGCAGAAGTAGCATAAACCCAAGAAAATATTAAGGGAGATTTTAAATTGTGTTCCACAAATGAGTGTTTTGATTTTTTTTTTTGTAGAGTTGCAGTCATAGAAGGTTAAGAGCAAAGATGTCCTTCATGAGCACAAACTTTACTAAGGAGGGAATAATCTTAAGATATCAGCCGATATTTTTGTTCCCCTGCCAAAACCAAAAACTTTTGCTGTATCTAATTAGCTCCAAATCACTTGTGAAGTTGCCCTATGATTTCTGCTCATTTATGTCCAAATGTCGTGGTCAACTAATGGGTCCTTATATTAAAATGGTTTGTTTATTTATTTAAAGCACACACTTAAATGTGTTTTAATTTTCCTGAAATCTAAAGTTATTCCTCTTACGGATATTTGTGCTTGTAGCTTTTGCTGGAGAAATAACTGTATTCCTCCGATTCAGAACCAAGCCAAGGTTATTGAGGGCCAAAACAGTGGCAAGCAGTGACTATGTAATACATTAACAGCAGTGAAAGGGAGTGGGGGATTAGACCTTTAGTTGGTTTGGCACACCATTTTCAGCACAAGCTAGTTATCACATTTTAGCTTAGGGCTGTATCACCCCAGCCCAGGTGGTTCTCTGGTTCGTGCAAAGACAAAAGATTTGATCTATTAAGAAGACCATGGTTCAGGGTAGGAGGCAGAAGTAAAACATTTCCAGGTTTCCCTTTGTCCAACCTCTTAGCTATTTTTGACTAATTGGATTCCATAATTAGATGCCCCTCTGTTCATCAGAAGACCTCATCAGCTCCCAGTTTCTGACAATGCTGGGATTAGGCTTAACCAAAAGCCTGCCCATTTTTATTTATTTATTGCATTTCTTACCTACCACAGTCAAAACGGGAATGGGACAACTTGCCACAGCCAACTTGCTGTGGCCAACTCATCACAACCAACTCACTGTGGGACAACTCGCCATGGCCAACTCGCTGTGGGAGAACTCGCTGCGGGTCAATTTAACAATTCTATTTAATTATTTCAAATAAATAAAAATTATTTTAATTTTTCCCATTCACATTTTATTCCATCCTTCGTTTTGCATCCTTTCTTCAATGATTCTCTTCCACCATTTCTTTGATATTAGTGTAACTCTCATCCCACAGCAAGTGGCAAGATGGCCATGGCAAGTTGTCCTGCAGTGAGTTGGCCATGGCAAGTTGGCTGTAGTGAGTTAGCCATGGTGAATTGTCATAGACCCAATCAAAAGACTCTTGGCAGCTTTCCATAGCTTCCAAAACACGCCATTAAAACATTACTAGTGCAAAAGAAAAAGAAAAAGATGCATATAACCAAATTCAGAACAAGTTCTATAAAGTCAAAAAAATAAAACCCCTAAGTACAAAAAAAGATTGATGCTGACTGCCAGAATTCAAATGTTCTCTTAAATAATTCTATTTAAAAAGTTTGCAAAATGCATTTAAAGTAGGAGGTCACATATCTTAAGGAAGACATATAGCAAGTGCTGCAACAGAAAAACAGCCTGCAAACTTGATCTCCTTTACCTAAATAATAATAATAAAAAAATAACCCCCCCCAACCAAATAAATAGATAATGGGGACCACCAGAAGGATTTCCTGGAATGTCTGCAGTGGGCTGGTTGAAATTGGTTGGAGAACTTGGACAGATCTTGCAACCAAGCCATGCAAATGCTTTAAAATTAAAAGCAGTTCTTGGAATTCTACTTGGCAGCTGATGTGCGGAGTTAGAACGATTTGTGTAATCTGCTCATGTCAGAGTATACCAGTCAGCAGCCCGACTGCTGTGTTCTAAACTAATTGAAACTTCCAGTATTTTCAAAGGCAACTCTATTTGCAAGGCCTGTGATAGTCCAGACCAGGGGTGAAATCCAGCAGGTTCTGACAGGTTCTGGAGAACCGGTAGCGGAAATTTTGAGTAGTTCGGAGAACCGGCAAATACCACCTCTGGCTGGCCTCAGAGTGGGGTGGGAATGGAGATTTTGCAATATCCTTCCCCCAGGAGTGGGGAGGGAATGGAGATTTTGCAGTATCCTTCCCCTGCCACGCCCACCAAGCCACACCACACCCACCAAGCCACGCCCACAGAACCGGTAGTAAAAAAAATTGGATTTCACCACTGGTCCAGACAATGAATGATAATGATATAAATCACTGTTCCAGGGCTTCACATTCCAGGTGAGGTTGCAACTGATGGATCTGCCAAAGCTGGACAAAGCTCCTCTGGCCACAATCTCTACCTGGCTATCTAACACATGACCTCATGTCATGAAGCTGTTTAATTTAATTTAATTTAATTTATAAAATTTATATGCCGCCCAACTCCCGGACTCTGGGCGGCTTACATCATAAAAAAATAAAACATATAAAAACAATTTTAAAAAACCATCCATATTTAAAATAAAACATTCACACAACCATGCATGGGCCAATCAGAACAACTATTGGCCCCAGGCCTGCCGGAAAAGCCAGGTCTTAACGGCTTTACGGAAGGCCAGTAAGGTGGGGGTAGTACGGATCTCGGGGGGAAGCCGGTTCCACAGAGTCGGAGTGGCTACAGAGAAGGCCCTACCACGCGGTCCCGCCAGCCGGCAAAAAACAATTTTAAAAAACCATCCATATTTAAAATAAAACATTCACACAACCATGCATGGGCCAATCAGAACAACTATTGGCCCCAGGCCTGCCGGAAAAGCCAGGTCTTAACGGCTTTACGGAAGGCCAGTAAGGTGGGGGTAGTACGGATCTCGGGGGGAAGTTGGTTCCACAGAGTCGGAGCGGCTACAGAGAAGGCCCTCCCCCGCGGTCCCGCCAGCCGGCACTGTCTGGCCGACGGGACCTGAAGAAGGCCAACCCGGTGCGACCTCACTGGTCGATGGGAGTA
>QLTV01002447.1:708124-726771 GCA_003457575.1 Thermophis baileyi
TGGGTCGGACCCTGAACTACTTGGGTCAGGTCCATGGTTGTGATGGAAGCCATGAACGCCTGACCTGCTTCCGAGGATTCGCTGAGGGAGGGCAGATTAAAGTCCCCCAGGACCATAAGTCTGGGGAACTCCACTGCCAACCCGGCTACTGCCTCCAGCAGATCAGGCAGGGCTGTTTTGACGAAGCTGGGAGGTAGGTACGTCAACAACAAACCCACCTGCACCCCTAAGTCCAACTTCACAAGGAGAGACTCACACCCAACAATGTCAGGGGCAGGGATCCTGCGAGGACAAAGACTCTTATGGACGATGATAGCCACTCCCCCACCCCTTCCCTGGAGTCGTGACTGGTGCAACTGCCAACCCGGCTACTGCCTCCAGCAGGTCAGGCAGGGCTGTTTTGAAGAAGCTGGGAGGTAGGTACGTCAACAACAAACCCACCTGCACCCCTAAGTCCAACTTCACAAGGAGAGACTCACACCCAACAATGTCAGGGGCAGGGATCCTGCGAGGACAAAGACTCTTATGGACGATGATAGCCACTCCCCCACCCCTTCCCTGGAGTCGTGACTGGTGCAGCACCTGAAACCCGTCTGGGCAGATCTCTGAAAGGGGAACACCCCCCTCCTGTCCCAGCCATGATGTTCCTTCATGAAAAATGCAACTCCATCCAGAGACAACACTGGAGAGATCAGAAACCTGTGATGAACAATGGTAACCCTTGCTTGGGTTCAGCTGGTTTCATCCGATCCGATCCAGATTCTCACAGCCTCCAAACACTGGGGCAAGGTGTTGATAGTATCATTGCATGGCCTGGGATTACCCATATAACTATCATCCCTGTATTGAACAACTGATGAAGCTTCTTGGATGAGAAGCAAAATGGTTTTCTTCTTCTTCTTCAAGGAAAAACAGTCCAGTTGCCTTTTGAAAAAGCACCTTTGAGACCATTATATTGAATATATTGCATCCCAAACTGCCCTTCCCCAGTGGCTTTATAGAGATATTAAAAAGTAAAAGAGAGAATGTCAAGCTCTATGGCATTTCACAAAGTGACCATTTGACTGGCCTCTTCTTTGCAAAACAGCCACACAAAAAAGGAAGGAGCAGAACTATTGCTAAAAACATGTTTCCAATCCCACAGCAGAGGTGGGTTCCTGCCGGTTCAGACCGGTTCTATAGAACCGGTAGCGGGAATTTCCCCCGCTTGCCGAACCGGCAGTGATGGCCGGCTGGACACGCCCCCAAACTGGCTCTCTTGGCGGTGATGTAGGTGCCACCATCTTGTTTTTTGCTTTTGCGCACACGCAGAAGCTGTTTTTTGCTTCTGTGCATGTGCAGAAACTGGGTTTTTAGCACTGTGCATGTGCCCGTGCGGCGTGGCGCATGAGGAAGCGAACCGGCAGCGAGGTAAGCCAGAACCCACCCCTGTCCCACAGGTGATCCAGAAATATACCATGTATGATGGGACTAAAGAAATCCAAAAGAACTAGGAAAGACACATTTCTCCCATCCAAGCTATCACATAGGTCATCCAAAAGACTTAGCAAGGTACTTTTCCATTTCCCTTCAACTTCTTTCTTTTCTTGCACTTTTTGCTAGCTTTCTTTCTCTTGTTTCTTCTTTACTTTATATTAGTTTGTATTCGTTTTTAATCTTCTTTTTTAAAAGCTTCAATAAACATCATATAAAACAAAAATAAAAAGAGTGATCAGTGCAACTTTGGTTCCATGCCCAGACTTGAATTCTTATGGAAAAGGGTTGACGAAGTCTAGAATGCTGTATAGCTTAACACGTTGTGTTGGGATTAGTCTTGACTCAAAGTCTGCCCATTGACCTTTCAAGCTACAAGCTACTGGTTATACCTGTCTACAAATAGGTTATACCTGAAGAATGGGCATGGAAAAGACAAGAACAGTTTCCTGTTCTGTTATATTCAGAATCATCTTCTCCCATGTCTTATTGTCTAAGGATTAAGCAGAACTTAGGTTGGGATACGCAGTATGACACAACAAAATAAAAAAATCCCTACGGCTGCAGTCAAAATGGGATTTAAATGAATCATAGCAGACGTTTGCAAAGGGTATAACAGACGGCTGCATCACCAAGCAGAACAAGAGTTACTAAAATAACTATGGCACCACATGGTTACACAAAATAGCCACACGCATAAGCGGCAGGTTTCAAAAGGACTGCTTTCTATTGTAATGAATAAATGAAATTTAATGAATATTTAACAAGCCACCTGCTTAGCTATGGTAATTAAGTAGTTTATTGTAGGCACGACGGTGCAGCTGGATCGTGAAAGGTGACCAGGTAGTGATACTACATCTTGAAATGGGTACGTGGGGTGCTGTTATACTGAAACCTGAATCAAGAACTGCAGAACAGCATTTGGGGGTAGGAAACACTTTGGGAACTAAGTTTAAGAAGAATACGATATGATATCCTCAACTTGAATCCTCTTGAGTGAAGTCTAAGATTCTATTTATGTTATCAAATAAAATGGTTCTAAGATATGATACTCCCAAATGCCTAACCCTGGGAAGGGAAGGGAAGGGAGGGGAAGGGAGGGGAAGGTAAGGTAAGGTAAGGTAAGGTAAGGTAAGGGAGGGGAGGGGAGGGGAGGGAGGGGAGACATGATATCGGTAGTACTGTTCCAATGTTTGAAGGGCTGCCACAGAGAGGAGGAGGTCAATCTATAGGGGAAGGGAGGGGAAGGGAGGGGAAGGTAAGGTAAGGTAAGGTAAGGTAAGGTAAGGTAAGGGAAGGGAAGGGAAGGGAAGGGAAAGGAAGGGAAGGGAAGGGAAGGGAAGAGAAGGGAAGGGAAGGGGAGCAGAGCGGCTTTGTGTACAGTACATGGCAGCACAATGCACTGTCAGGAACACAATGCCTTTGCTAATATTATGGATACTGGGAATTGTTTCAACCTAATTATTTTTCAAATGACTAGATGCTAGCAATATTGTTGCATTTCAGAGCATTATGATTTAGAATAGGCATTTTTCTCATTTGTAATGTTGAAGTATATTATACACAGTATAATTATAATTTGAAGAGATAGATGATGGATGGATGGATGGATGGATGGATGGATAGAATTATGTAAAAGAAAATAAAAATTTCCTTTCAAACTGAGATTGTAATCTGAGTTGGTGAGTATTCTATTTTTGGGGGCTCTTGAAAGGAGACTCACAGCTCTCCAATCCTCAAGAGCTATCAAAGCAAACTGCCCCTTCAGTAAATTGCCAGAACTATAATTTAGAAGGCATTTTTAGCAGTTAAATATTCTCAGCTTTTGAACTGGTTCGTGAAGGCTGGCCATGGAAGCTTTCTAGATAAGATATTTATAAAAAACTTCCTTTTTTTTATCAAGCTCTTATTTGAGTATCAAAATATTTCTGGCTGTAGTAGGTATGTTATGAATACTTTCCACCTTCATCCCTTGGTTCTGACGCTCAGGATCTACTTTTGCATGCTGACATCTAATTCATCTATGATAGGGATGGGCAACTTTGGTAAGTATAGGACCTGTGGACTTCAACTCCCATGGAGCATGGCTGGCTCAGGAATTCTGGAAATTTAAATCAACAGGTTGTAAAGTTGCCATACTTTCCCACCGCTGTATGGCATAGCCTTGCTCCCTGATAGCTTCTTGTCATATTATGAATGTCAAGAGCTTTAGCTTCTCACTGTTGCTGAGCAATTCAGAAACAGAATAACAGAGTAACAGTATAACATACATATATTGACTAGAATATATGTATATCGTACATTTATTTCTAGAAAAATGCAAGGCACAAATAGGACTTTATAAGTGCTAAAGTATAAGTTGGCAAACATTCTCTTTTTACCCAGAAGCTGCAAAATCAACACTGATCGAGAATGTTATTACTTGATACTATCTCAAACACAATAGTTTGGCACAGAAGGCATTCATTCATTCATTCATTCATTCATTCATTCATTCATTCATTGTATTTATTCTCAACTTTGCTTTGAAGTCAAGGAAGCAACATGGGTGCTTTTTAAAAAATAAATAAAAAGACAGTACTGAGCTTGGCTCATTGGCTTGGGAAATTGTTTTATCATTTTCTTTTGTCAACTATTATGATAGGACAGAAGAAATTAGATCAACTGAAGAAGGAAGAGATAATGAAATAGGATGCTACTATGAAGATTAGTTAAAAAGTTGTTGGGATAGAGATTGATGGCTGGAGTGAAGAGATTTGTTTATTTAAATGATTTATAAGGCCAGCCATCTGACAATAGTGACTCTAGATGAGGTATAAGACTCCCCAAAACAAAAACAAAAACAAACCCCAACAACTATATAAGTCATGACACCCAAGGTTAAAACAATAAACCACAGAATCCATAACAGAAATCATCCAGAGGTGGGTTTCAGCAGGTTCTTACCAGTTCTGGAGAACCGGTAGCGGAAATTTTGAGTAGTTCAGAGAACCAGTAAATATCACCTCTGACTGGCCCCACCCCCATCTATTCTCTGCCTCCCGAGTCCCAGCTAATCAGGAGGAAATGGAGATTTTGCAGTAACCTTCCCCTGAAGTGGGGTGGGAATGGAGATTTTACAGTATACTTCCCCTGCCACGCCCACCAAGCCATGCCATGCCCACCAAGCCATGCCACGCTCACCAAGCCACACCCACAGAACCGGTAGTAAAAAAATTTGAATCCCACCACGGAAGTCATCTAATCTCTTGGCCCCAGAACTGGGGAAACAACCAGATCTTTTGATCTAGCCATAATGGAAAATTTCTGTCTAGTCTCCAACATTCCCTTTTTGGGTGCAATTGAAAGGGTGATGGGAATAAGTGACCAGAGAGTCCTAGAGGCATTGGGTTATCTGGATTTTTCTCCATTAGGATTCAGGCCTGAACACGAAGCAATATTGGTGCTCTGATTGATAACCATGCTACCTATACCCAAGAGTAGGGATCTCCAAATTTGGCAACTTTAAGGTTTGTGGTCTTCAACATGCTGGCTGGGAAATTCTGGGAGTCGAAGTCCACATGTTTTAAAGTTGCCAAGTTTGGAGACCCCTGCCCAAGAATCTGAACTACTACAGTAGCAGTCCAGGTGAATTGGCGCCAGATAGGAGAATGGACCTCAAGGGGATCTGACTCAGTGCTGTCTTTTTAGACATAATAAATCATACTACACTACTTGTAATAAGTTTAAAAGTTTGAATTGTGTGCAAATATGTCTGATACACACCTGTATCTGTAAAACACAACTTGGGATATCCTTCTGTCCTAAAGCATTTCTTTTCAACATTTCTATGGGGCTTTTTGAGTCCAAAATAATCATGCTATTAATGCAGGATGCTGGCAGGAACTAATCTACATTAAGAGAATGCAGGTGTGATAGGATACATTTGATTACTTAAAAGGTTCAAAAAATTTCTGGAGTGTAAGTAAATAGAGCCCTGCTTTCATATCTTTATTAGGAAGGGGAAAAATAGAAATAATATTTTCTTTTGAGAACCATGCAATGCATTTATTTTTAAAGTGCTGTATGAGCTAAACTATTTTATATTTAAATTACTGTATGCAAAGTAATTAATCTTGTACAGTTGGATATGATGCTTAGTTGTATTCATTGTATTGAGCTGCAGTGTGTGTATGTGTGTGTGTGTGTACAGTATGTAAACATATACTCTTACATATCCTTATACATCCCAGAAATCTGTATGCCATCTCACACCTAACAACAGAGTATACTGTACCTGTAATGCTCAGGGTTGAAGTGTAAAGTTCTTGGTGTTCTCTTAGTTGGGTAGTTTCAGGGGTGGGTTTCACTTACCTTCCCTACCGGTTCGCATTGCGACGTCACTTCACGGAAATGACCCTCTGTACATGCGCAGAAGCCTTTGCACATGCGCAGAGGGTTTTTTTGCAAACTGTGGCGACTGGAGGACCGGTTCGGGAGCGTGGACCGCTGCTGGTTTGGCGAGAGGCTGCAAATTTCCACTAACGGTTCTAAAGAACCAGTCCGAACCGGCAGCAACCCACCACCGGATAGTTTGCTTGCAGACGTTTCATGATCCAGCTAAATCATTACTAGGTATTTCACTAGCTCAGAGGTCTTCAAACTTGGCAACTTTAAGGACCCCTGCACTAGCTAATGAAACATCAGTAAGCAAACCACCTAGCACAGACAGCAGCAAGAACTCCATAAATAAATAAAAAAAGAAATGATGGCAAAGATGACATAGTCTGGACAGGAGCAAACAGAAAAAAAAAAGATAAGACCCCCCCCCCCCCCCAGTTTAAAGGGACATCATTCCCAAAGCCTGGGAGAAAAGCCAGGACATCCAGCTCTTTTGAAACACCGATAGGATGACGGCCATTTTGATCTTGGGAAGAATCTCATTCCCCATTTTCAGCTATTCATCAGAATAGCTACTGTGACTGCAATGCACAGATGCATGCAGATGCACCTACTATTTCTCTACAATTTCATTCAAAAATTACCCTTGCAAATCAAACATTCTATACCTGATAAAGTTCTACTCATGTTCTGGATTCAAGCAAAGTGCATATGTTTTATACTAAACATTATCCATTTCTTCCCCTTCATCCTCAAAAGAGTAACTTTCATGCGATTATTTCATGCGATAAATTCTTTCTTGTGTCAAGCTCAAATGGTGTGACTAAATAGATGTGTCCATATAGTTTTCTTGGCAGCAGTACTGAAATAGTTGGCTGTTGTCTTTTTTTCCACGAAGTTTTTTTTTCTAAATTTCCTAATCTTGCCTATAACCATACTGCTGCTATTTTTTCCTAGAATAGTAAAAATGTTTTCAACAATTATTAAGCCAAAATATGAATAAGACAATGCCCTGAGCTTCATGCTATATGGCTAATCAATTTCGCCACAGAATTGCTTAAGGCAGTTCAAAGTGAGTAGATTTTACTGGATTACAGAGATCCTTATTTTCATTGGCATCACCCATATAAGTTTACTTTTCCTGAATTAATTACTTAAATGGATCTAATGAGTCAGGGATTACACAGTGAGTTGAACATCACAACAGCATAGAGAAACAAGTACGGTTAAGAGTCTGAATAATTTATGCAAAAATGAATATTTATGTGGTGGTCCACCCAGATTATTTTTCTATATAGTTTTTTTCCAGGAAAGAAATTGTGTGCATGTCTCTATGGATTTGGACTTTGTGACAGAACTGATTTACAACCACTGTTCATGAATGATCAATATTCTATGGGAAGACAATTTTAACAGCATTATGAAAAGGACTAATTTGATAAACAAATAAAAAATCTCCAGAAAGCTGATGGTTTTGGAATAGCTAGAATATGAGTTGCACACACACACACACACACACCCTATCTGGAATGCAGAGCAATATTCAGAAAAAAACATTCTACATTTGGAATAACAACCTTGTGCTAATTTCAACCTATGACCGGAAAACTCATTTTGGTATCTAAGCAATTGTCATTTGGGATCTTGACTTCTCCTGTAATTGGAAATGGATGAAGAAAAAGAAATTAAACTCAAGTCAACTGGAGGGTCTAGAGGACGCTTGTGTTACAACCAATGATCAGTCAATTTAAGAATAAGACGTCAGTGTTTTTAAGAGTTTTATTCTGGAGAAGATTGTGTTTTTAGTTTTGCATCTTGCTTTGAAACCTTGATTTATTTATTTACCTAATTGTTACTATGGCAATTCAATATTTAAAGAGGTAATTATTGCTGATCTTGTTGCATGTGTCCATTGCTGATGTCCAGCTGTTAGCTCTTTAGCTCTAGTCTAGCAGATTAATTACTGCTATTGATTACTTTGAGCTTCTCTCTTCACACCTGCAGTTTGTGTAATTAGCCAGTGTCCTCCTTCGAAAATTAGGAGCAGTTTTATCCTGGCACTGTGCCATTTCCCAGCCGTGTGCTCTGTTCTCATGAACAAAAGCAAATCTCTTTTAAATAAAGATATCTATGGCATGAACTCTTTGGTGTTGTATACAGTATATCACAGAAGTGAGTACACCCCCTCACATTTTGTAAATATTTAAGTATATCTTTTCATGTGACAACACTGAAGAAATGGCTACAATGTAAAGTAGTGAGTATACAGCTTGTATATCAGTGTAAATGTGCTGTCCCCTCAAAATAACACAACACACCGCCATTAATATCTAAACTGCTGGCAACGAAAGTGAGTACACCCCTAAGTGACATTTTGAGGGGACAGCACATTTACACTGTTATACAAGCTGTATACTCACTACTTTACATTGTAGCCAAGTGTCATTTCTTCAGTGTTGTCACATGAAAAGATATACTTAAATATTTACAAAATGTGAGGGGGTGTACTCACTTCTGTGATATACTGTACATGCAGAGTGCAGATCCTCACATTTTATAAAACATCTCCAAATTCCTAAGATCTGATCCTCCAGGATCTTACACGTTCAAAGCATGTTTCTAACTTTTAAAATATCAATTATGCCTTTAAGATTACATTTACCCTCCATATGATTATGGGGGGCTTTAATCCAATTGCATGAATGATTACTGTGTTTCCCCGAAAATAAGACCCTGTCTTATATTTTTTTGAACCCTGAAATAAACGCTTGGCCTTATTGCCATGCACTCAAAAGCCCGATTGGGCTTATTATCAGGGGATGTCTTATTTTGGGGGAAACAGGGTATGTTTCTTCACCATAAAGATTTTTTCCCCGTGCCAATCCAAAGTTGCAATTTGACAGCTTATTTACAAAACTGAGTGTAAATATGCATTCTCATATATAACATAATTCTTTCAGTCAGCTCAAGTTAGATTTCTTTCAAGATCATCTTTTTTGAGATGTCCTACAGGATGAAGGGAATTCCCTAAAGCACAGGATTGGGTTTTGGGGGACTTGGGCGGACTCTCTGTTTTCTTTTAAAAAAAGGGATAATATCTGCAGAAAAAAATTAAGATTTGTCAGCAACTGTTTACATCCCAACTGAGATCAGTGACAACAGATTCTTTAAATTAAAAAACAACAACAAAACCCTGTTGTTTTAGATCAGGGCTGTCAAACTCGCGGCCCGCGGGCCGGATGCGTCACGCACTTGCCACGCCTACCCATTTTAGCGAAGGGGGAAAAGTCACGATACATCACGTGATGACAACGTGATGACACGAGTTTGACACCCCTGTTTTAGATTGTCCAGAAGGTATTCACTAGGTCAGAAGTTAAAGGAGGATCAAAAAAATGTCATCAGCTCTTGCCGGAAGAGGCAGCTGAAATATATTCTCAGTAGGAAATGGAAGATTTTTCAAGGATGCTATGCTTCTGTTGTCACTTCTTGCAGCCAAAGATTGCTCTATGTTGCCTTAGACATGTAACTTGATTTATCATACCCAACCAAAATATGTGATTTTGACTGCCACCCAAACCCTTCTCTCAGCACATGTCCATGCTATTTCAGTCTCTGGGGTTACTGCCTATGATTTATTTTTTCATTGTTGATCTGATTTATAAAGCCATCCATCTCACTCTGGGCAGATTCCAATAAAATAGATAAAAAGCCAAAAAAATACACCATATAAAATCAAACACATAGCAGCCGAGCATCACAGAATAATGGTCAACAAAGCCAAAAGATGGGCTTAAGAAGCTTCTTGGATGAGAAGCGAAACGTCTTAAAAGAAAAACCAGAAAGTGCAATTGCCTCTTGAACAAGCACCTTTGGGACAACTATGACCTGGATGACGGAGATGGGCTCTATCACACAACCACATATTTCGGGGTTTAGTTATTTCATGGAATATCGATAACTTACCTTATCTTTTTTTAAAAAAAAAAAAAGAAAATATTAGAAAATGTTCTATTTCAGCAATGCAGATATTAAGGATCCTCTATTTTACTGCTTCTTAGCTTGAAGAAAATATAGTTGCTTTATGACAATTGAGCTTCTCTCTTCACACCTGCAATTTGTGTAATTAGCCATTGGCTTCCTTCAAAAATCCATTGAGGCGGGTATCCAATACAGCTTGTTTCTTAAAGATCACCTAGGCCAAGATATTCAAGGTCTCCAAAGTGAAGGTAGTCAGATATATTAATATCAACATTTGTTCCCTGAAGTTTTATTTCAAACAATATGGTAAGTAATCCTAGAATTCCTTATCCCAATATAGGCAGGCCTTGGATTAAAAACGAGTTCCATTCCTAACTCTAACTCAAATTTGTATGCAAGTTAGAACTCATAATTACAAATGTGTGTTGCTAAAAATGGTGAATCATATTGTCCTTTTCTGGGCTGATGAACAGTTGAAGCTGTGCAATTTATTTATTTACATCCCACTTTTATAATTAAAGGTGGTGAATATATCCAACACCCTTTCCTTCTCCTATTTTGTCCACAACAAGAACCCTGTGAGGTGAAGTGAAGAAGAAAATCAAGACAGAAATGTTTTCCTCATGAAAAAAAATGGGCTGAATTTTTGTATTTGCTTACATATGTATATTTTTAATTGTGATAGTCTATATAGAATCAGAAGCTTCAGCTAAGTGCCCAAGGGTATGGACACTAGATACCTCTGTTCTATTTTGGTTTTGTGTTAGTTTGACTGTACATTCTTAAAAACGCCCAATTTATTGTGTAGGAAGATATTTCTCTTTGTAATAACTTTCAATCAATCAATCAATCAATCAATCAATTTTATTATGACCTTTACCACCAAAGTAAAAACTCACAAAAACTAGAACCTTCCTCCAGGCATATGAAATTCATTTGGCACTTCCATTTATTTGCTGTAAATGCACATACTTTTTTTAAAAATGTGATTTTACTAGTTTTAAAAATGCAGGTAATCCTTAACGTACGACCACAATTGAGCCCAAAATTTTTGTTGCTAAGCAAGGCAGTTATTAAGTGAGTTATGCCCCATTTTGCAACCTTTCTTGCCACAATTGTTAAGTGAATCATGCAAATCTGGCTTTGACTTTGACTCCATTGCCTTTGCTTATAGGAAACCTGCTGACTGGTGATCACATGATCATAAATACATGCCAGTTGCCTAGTGCCCAAATTTTAGTCACGTGACCACGGGGATGCTGCAACTATCATAAGTGTGAAAAATGATCATAAGACACTTTTATCAGTGCCATTGTAACTTTGAACAGTTACTAAACAAACGGTTGTAACTCCAGGACTATCTGTAGGGACAGAAAAATGAAAACAAAACTCACACAAAGTTGTGTGCATTGCCTTGTCGAAGAAAAGGAAAAACAAACACATAGAAATGCTTTGAATCCACCTACCTAAATATCTTTCTAGTTTATTATGTAGAAACATACTTATTTCCCAGGACCAAGAAGAAGAAAGCAATTCTAGGTTCTTGCCAAATACAGAAAATGAGCAGGCTTTTACTGACTCGCGGATATGGGAAAGTACCACCTTCAATCCCAATTGGAATTGTATCAGTGTCGGTATTTCCAAATTAAATTCTAAATTGTGCACAGTTGTTTGGAGACTTTTGATGACTTGTATTATTGCAATTTCAAGAGCTGTTTGAACAGAAGCCCAATGTGACTCTGGTTTCCAAGTCCCATTAGCCATTATTGCCACTCTGTGAACAAGAAAGCTAAACCCATGTTGCTTTTACAGACAGACTCAGGTCCTCATAGCAGCTAGAGGAGCTGAATTGTATAGTGTTGTTTTACAAAACATTCAGTGCTGACCTTTTCTTAAAGAACAGCGCTGTCTATATTTGAAAACAATTATTCTGTGCTGCTTAGACAGGAGAGAAAAAGAAACCTCAAAGTGAAATGTGATTTAACATAATTAGAATTAACGAGGAATGTATTATTTGAGAAAAAAATATTGCATTTTCTTGGCTCCAGTACAGTGTATTTCCAAAATCATTGTATTAACCCACCAGAGATCTTGAAAAAAAAAAAAAAAAAAAGAAAAAAAAGGATAAAAACCATATTGCAGGAGGTATATTTCCATTTATGGAGCAAACTTTTCGAGAAGGTTTGGTAAACTGATGATGAGTAAAACCTCCATGTTCAAACATAGCATATCCTCAGTAATGTAGGTACTGGGAAAAGGGACAGCTATGACTAGTTTCTGTTGGCAATGGGCAGGTGGACTAAATAGAAATTTCCATTACCGTAATTGTTTCACCATAGACATACAGTATATGTGGTGTTTTTCCTAGCAACAGATCGGTTAGTGGAATGGAGTTGATTATCAGAAGCACCCGCTAAATGCCATTTTCTTACAATTAGCAACATTATTGGGATTTATTTCCTGAAAGTAGCATTCTACTGTGCTTGGTTTCCTAACCAAGTTTCCTAACTAAAGAGCCGAGGTGGCACAGTGGTTAGAGTGCAGCACTGCAGGCTACTTCAGCTGACTGCTAGCTGCAGTTCGGCGGTTCAAATCTCACCAGGTTCAAGGTTCACTCAGCCTTCCATCTTTCCAAGGTGGGTAAAATGAGGACCCAGATTGTTGGGGGCAATATGCTGACTCTGTGAACCGCTTAGAGAGGGCTGTAAAAGCACTGTAAAGCGGTATATAAGTCTAAGTGCTATTGCTATTGCTAACCAAAACTGAAATACACTTTAGCACACGAAAGATGCTTTTCTAAGACTACAAACCACTGGATTTCTATTCAGAAATACTTTGAAATTTAATGTACCCCAAGCCATTGTGTATCTGAATGTAGCCTTAAGAAAACGGTGAAATTTCCCCAATGAGTTTGGTAAGTTCTACATGCATAATATGTGTACATTGTTTTAAGATCTCTCTCTCTCTCTCTCTCTCTCTCTCTCTCTCTCTCTCTCTCTCTCTCTCTCTCTCTCTCTCTCTCTCCCTCTCTCTCCCTCTCCCTCTCTTNTCATTTTTATTGTGCTTGTATGATCCAGCATGTTAGCTTTTGTCATAATGATTGAAAACCGTATTTGCCACGTTGCCAAAATCTTAGGCATAGGAATTGACTAGAGACTTGGCTTGTTGACCTTACTAAAAACAGATTCAATTAATTCTATTTGCTACAATCCTATTTATGAATATGAGATTACTAAAAAGAAAAACACTGAACACACAGAACCAGTAGGAGATCAAGGTAATGAATGATGCCGTTGTCTTGTCTTGCACTATACTAAAGGGAGACTGGCACAGAGAATATGAAAGGAGTGACTTTTTGATGTATGAAATGTGGGTATTTCCTCAGACCAAGCAGGGTTTGATTCAAATAAACACATAATCAAACCCACTAGGAAGTGTGTAATTAGTGAAACCAATGCCAGTTTATTAACTGCTGTTACCTTTGTTGTTATTTTCTGCATGAAAACTGGATTGATTCTAGATTTTAGAAGTTTAATTTCTGTTTGCAACATGTCACGGAAATGTGTCTGATAAAAATCAAAGTATTTTAGGAGAGCCTTGTGCATTATTTTATAACTGAGTTTTACTAAGAATGAATGTACTAGAAAAGCATCAGTTTAAAGGCAAACAACTAGAAGAGCCAGTCTGGTTAGATTACAGTAGGACCACTGTGTTAAATTGAATTAATCTATTTTGTCCAGTAAGAGTGATAGAAACAAAAGCATTGTTGAGAAGAAGCTACAAGCTAGCAATTTCCTTTTTTCTACTTTCCTGTTTTCTTTAGTACAAAATCAATACCATCACTATCCTGTATCTAAATTTAACCTATAATGATCCTCTTTTCTATCGCCTGCGAAGATGTAGATCTATGGCAATAATAATAAAAGTTCAACACTGTTGCTTATCTGTGTCAGTTGGATGGGAAAAACACTAGCAAGCAGAGTTGCACTTGTAATAGGACTAAAACAGCCTGAAGAGGTTTTTTTCCCCCCTAGGAGACAATTATATGCAATACAATAATATTTGCAAGAATTGCTCTTGATATGTTTAACGAATTCTTGGCAAAAATTAGGACCCGTACATTAAGAAGGTACTTACCTGTGCATCTAAAGGATACACAGGTAAGTACCTTCTTAGTTCCCAGGTGTGTGGATATGATACTAACTTTATCATAAATTTGCATTTATGACCTTTGCAGGTGTCTAAAGCAAAGGAAAGCTGAAGTAAAATCATAAACAGAGATGTAGCTCCACTCAGTGACTGCTTCATTTAGCGGCCTGTACAATTAAAATATGAACCTAGACTGGTATAAAATATTGTGACTGTTGACCCATATCCAGTTTTGCCCTTGTTGTTGTTTCCATCTTGATCCCTCCTAAAAATATATGTATATGTGTATGTGTATGTGTATGTGTATGTGTATGTGTATGTGTATGTGTATGTGTATGTGTATGTGTATGTGTATGTGTATGTGTATGTGTATGTGTATGTGTATGTACAGTATATGTATGTATATATATGTATATGTATACAGTATATATACCAGTATGTCTGTCTGTCTGTCTGTCTGTCTGTCTGTCTCCTGGTATTCCATTCTGTTTGAACTCATTTGCTGTGGATCAGATGCTTACAGACTTGATTCCATGTCAGTGTATATGGGCTTAAGGGATTACTTTTAAGGCAAGCAGTAGGCGAAGGCAATACAAGAAGCTCTAACAACAGTATTAGTACATTTGTATGGTTATTTTGGTGTTGTCAATGGAGATTCTCAGTCATCCAGATCATGGTCGTCCCAAAGGTGCTTTTTTTCCCCCTCAAGAGGCAACTGGACTTTCTGGTTTTTCTTTGAAGATGTTTCGTTTCTCATCCAAGAAGCTTAGCAAGCTGAAGAAGCTTCTTGGATGGGAAGCAAAACGTCTTCAAAGAAAAACCAGAAAGTCCAGTTGCCTCTTGAAAAAAAGCACATTTATTTTGGTGTTATTAAAAGTATTAATTCTTAATTTACAACTGCATATTGTAATGGCTTATTTGCTAATCATACGCAGACTTTTATAAATTTGTGTGTAGTCCAGGCTGGTATCTTACCTTAATTCTCTTTGTTTTTGGATATGATTCAGGTTACTGGTTGGGTGTGATTCAGGGTACTGACCTATGAAGTCAGCATAGGGTCTGATTCAGAAGTGGGTTTCAGCAGGTTCTGACCAGTTCTGGAGAACCGGTAGCAGAAATTTTGAGTAGTTCGGAGAACTGGTAAATACCACCTCTGACTGGCCCCGCCCCCATGTATTCTCTGCCTCCCGAGTCCCAGCTGATTAGGAGGAAATGGGGATTTTGCAGTAATCTTCCCCTGGCGTGGGGAGGGCATGGAGATTTTGCAGTATCCTTCCCCAGGAGAGGGGTGGGAATGGAGACTTTCACGCCCACAGAACCAGTAGTAAAAAAAATTGAAACCCACCACTGATCTGATTACTTGAAGGACCCCGTTTCCCTTAGAATTTGCCTGGCCAATTCGATCTTGCAGGATGCTCTGGGTTCTTTCAAATAAACAATGTCATCTGTCAAGACCCCAGAATTGTGCCTTCTCTATAGCAGCACCTGCCCTCTGGAAGGAGGTTTCTTCTGAGATCTGGATAACCCTCACTTTGCTGTTATTTAGAAGATCTATAAAGACCTCTGTCTTCTTCACCCTGGCCTTTGGCAAAGGAGACTGATACCCCTTGCTAAATCATGCTTTCCATCTTTTTATATTTATCTTTTATTGGTTTTATTGTAATTTATTTGTTTGATTGTTGTGAGTCACCAAAAAGTCATTGAGAGATGGGGTGCGGCATACAAATTCAATGATTTAACATTAGAGCTTTCCTCCCATTGGATATTGGTTTAGTGGCTCAAATCTAGTGGTGAGGAAAGCTGCCAGAAGATCAAGACAAGCAATGAGTCTGTAGAGATTCTTAGTTATCCAAGTCATGGTTGTCCCAAAGGTGCTTTTTCAGGAGGCAACTGGACTTCTTCTTTCTTCTTCCTCTTCCTCTTCCTCTTCCTCTTCCTCTTCCTCTTCCTCTTCCTCTTCCTCTTCCTCTTCCTCTTCTTCTTCTTCCTCTTCCTCTTCCTCTTCTTCTTCTTCTTCTTCTTCTTCTTCTTCTTCTTCTTCTTCTTCTTCTTCTTCTTCTTCTTCTTCTTCTTCTTCTTCTTCTTCTTCTTCTTTCTTTCTTTCTTCTTTCTTCTTTCTTCTGCTTCTGCTTCTTCTTCCACGCCCTCTAAAAAGGATGCAAATTACCCGCTGTCTGCAAGGAATATAAATCCTTCCATTCCCCACTATCCTGTCAGAGCTGAAGGGGCTTCTTGGATGAGAAGCGAAACGTCTTCAAAAGAAAAAATAAGAAAGTCCAGTTGCCTCCTGAAAAAGCACCTTTGGGACAAGACAAGCAATGTTTTCCTCATATAGAAAAATGGGCTGAGTTTTTGGTATTTGTATTTTGGGTGTGATGGTGCTATAGCCTTTTCTCTTGACTAAGAAAGGAACATTTTAATTCCTGGATTCCATTCCTGAAGTGAGAAGCTGCAGGCGATCTTCTGCCAGGAGTTTGAGGTATACAAATGTGACGGATAGACAGACAAATAGAACAGAAATATTTGGCCTTTTCGTCTTCGTTTTACAATAGAACAGCCTCTGAATCTAGACAAGGCTGAGAAAATTATAGTGGCTGGCAGCATTTGTGATCCAAGAGAGCATGAATCCCTTGTCATTGGAGACAAGCTATATATATACTACCTGCCCTGAGGAAAAAAAACAAGGATGTAAGATTGGTCATAAGTCATATGTTAGAAGAGCCATATAAATGCACTCCAGCTTTCATGCCTCATTGCTGACATTTTTCACCTTTGCTCCCTGACAATATATTTCTTGCCACGGGGGTCTTAGTTTTGTTTAGTGACGTGCTAGGAGACCTCTGAGAATGGTACATGGTTTTTTCCTTCTCAGGGATCTCAGGCAATGCAAACAAACCCATTTGGGAGATTATCGCTGGGTATGACAAGTCCAGTCTTTATTTGAAGGATGTAGAATAGAATAGAATAGAATTTTTTATTGGCCAAGTGTGATTGGACACACAAGGAATTTGTCTTGGTGCATATGCTCTCAGTGTACATAAAAGAAAAGATAAGTTCATCAAGAATCATAAGGTACAACACTTAATGATAGTCCGGGTACAAATAAGCAATCAAATCTTAGTAGGAACCAGTCAATATAAATTGTAAGGATACAAGCAACAAAGTTACAGTCATACAGTCATTTGTGGGAGGAGATGGGTGATGGGAACGATGAGAAGATTAATAGTAGTGCAGACTTAGTAAATAGTTTGACAGTGGTGAGGGGATTATTGGATTAGCAGAGTGATGGCGTTCGGGAAAAAACTGTTCTTGTGTCTAGTTGTTCTGGTGTGCAGTGCCCTATAGCGTCGTTTTGAGGGTAGGAGTTGAAGCAGTTTGTGTCCAGGATGCGAGGGGTCTGTAAATATTTTCACAGCCCTCTTTTTGACTTGTGCAGTATACAGGTCCTCAATGGAAGGCAGGTTGGTAGCAATTGTTTTTTCTGCAGTTCTAATTATCCTCTGAAGTCTGTGTCTGTCTTGTTGGGTTGCAGAACCAAACCAGACAGTTATAGAGGTGCAGATGACAGACTCAATAATTCCTCTGTAGAACTGTATCAGCAGCTCCTTGGGCAGTTTGAGCTTTCTGAGTTGGCGCAGTAATCTGTATATTACTGATTTGCTTATGTATGAAATCTGCAATCCAGCCCAAGGACTGATTTATTGAGGCACGACAGGCTGACAGTGCCAATCAGTAGAAAAAGCAAGTACATATTCATTACATTTTCCTATTATGACTTCTCCATTATGCTTTATTAGGAAAACAGTTTGATTGATGGGGATGAGGTAGCTTTACGACCAAGTCACTTAGCAGACATTGAAAATTACAACATACCTTTTCGGGGCTACTTATAACCTGGATTCAGTGTTCTGATAGCTCCCCATCTCTGAGCCATATGATTGCATTTTGGGCATTTTAGATGCCCCTCTCAATGCTACACTCTCAATACCCCCACACCAGTTCCGTCTCACTAGACTGGCAGGGTGCCCACATATCCAGCAACCAAGTTTTGTTTTTCTTTACCTCTGAATTCACTTCTTTTTGTATGCATGTCTTTTAACCTCACTATATTTGATATGCACTCTCAATTGATATAAATTGATTAGGGGACTGAAAGCTGACACATATGAAGAGCGATTGCAGGAACTGGGTATATCCAGTCCAATAAAGAGAAAGACTAAGGGGAACATGATAGCAGTCTTCCAATATCTAAGGGGTTGCCATAAAGAAGAGGGGGTCAACCTATTCTCCAAAGCACCTGAAGGCAAAACAAGAAGCAACAGAGGGAAAGTTATCGGAGATCCAGCCTAAAAATAAAGAGAAATTTTCTGACAGTGAGAACAATTAATCAGTGGAATGGTTTGCCTTCAGAAGTTGTGAATGCTCCAACATGGGAGGTTTTTAAGAATAGATTGGTCTAACATGGTATAGGGTCTACTGTTTGAGTGGGGTTGGACTAGAATACCTCCAAGGTCCCTTCCAACTCTGTTATTCTGTTACTCTGTTAAATATAACCTTCCTTCCTTCCTTCCTTCCTTCCTTCCTTCCTTCCTTCCTTCCTTCCTTCCTTCCTTCCTTCCTTCCTTCCTTCCTTCCTTCCTTCCTTCCTTCCTTCCTTCCTTCCT
>QLTV01002447.1:739220-758363 GCA_003457575.1 Thermophis baileyi
ATAGCTCCCGGTGACCGGTAAGATCCCACACGGTTGGGCTCCTCCAGGTCCCCTCAGCTAAGCAGTGCCGGCGGGCGGGCCCGCGGGGGAGGGCCTTCTCTGTAGCCTCTCCGACTCTGTGGCACCAACTACCCCCCGAGATCCGTACTACCCCCACCTTACTGGCCTTCCGTAAAGCCCTTAAGACCTGGCTTTTCCGGCAGGCCTGGGGCCAATAGTTGTTCTGATTGGCCGATGCGTGGTTGCGTGAATGTTTTATTTTAAATATAGTTGGGGTTTTGTTTTTTTTCCCCTTTCTTTTTTAAATTGTTTTTATATGTTTTATTTTTTATGATGTAAGCCGCCCAGAGTCCTTCGGGAGTTGGGCGGCATATAAATTTTATAAAATAAAATAAATAAAATAAATTTCCAATGTTTCCTGCTGACTTCCCACAAGCAAAATCACTGGGGAAGCTGGCAGGAAGTTGGAAGTCATAGTCACGTGAGGTCCTTCCTTAATGACCCTCAGTTTGCACTGGCAACTGGAAATGCCATCATTAACCAACATGGTCATGTGACATTGCACTTTACAATTGTGTTGCTTAGCAGTGACAATTCTAGTCCCAATTGCCATTGTAAACTGAGAACTACCTGTAGTGAAATGGTCTCTGCAGATTTTAATAAAGTCATAGCAAAGATTAGCATAAGACACTAATAAGAAAGTATGTTCAAGGCAGGTGGAAATTCCTAAGAGAAGAGGTAAAAGATAGCTTATATCTGTGATGGCGAACCTATGGCACGCGTGCCACAGGTGGCACGCGGAACCATATCTGGGGGCACATGAGGCGTTGCCCTATGTCAGCTCCAGTGCCAGCTGATTTTTGGCCTTCTGGAGGGTGGGGGAGAGGCCGTTTTCGCCCTCCCCAGGCTTCAGGAAAGCCTCCGGAGCCTGTGGATGGTGAAAAATGGACCCAACGGGCCTACCAGAAGTTTAGGAGGCTTTCCTGAAGCCTAGGTAGGGCGAAAAATAGCCCAACGGGCCTACCAGAAGTTTGGAAATGAACTTCCGGTAGACCAGTTGGGCCCGTTTTTCACCATCCATAGGCTTTCCTGAAGCCTGGGGAGGGCGAAAAATGGCACAATGGGCCTACCAGAAGTCCAAAGGCTTCAGTGAGGTCTGCGCGCAGGTGTGTGTGGGGCAGCGTGGGGGGGGGTTGTACGCGCATGCACGGGGGGAGGGCATTGCATTATGGGTGTGGGCACACGCACACACACTATTGGGCGTGCGTATGCCCTTTTGGCACCTGAGCAAAAAAAGTTCGCCATCACTGGCTGATATGCTCTATGATTAATTAGAAGCAACTGAGTTGAGTCCAACTTCTTTTGACTGGATAGACAAAGTCTCATCCATGTGACCAATTTTTCACCAATGTGATCAACAACAATGTCAATAATAAGTCTCCAACAATTTGTATTTTTCCCAAAGATGTCACAGTAATTTTTTTGAAAACATACATCTACCTTACCCATAATCTCTCCCTTTCATTGTCTTCAGCTTTGCCAAATATACTGTAAGGAGTCAAATGTCTACAGCTGTGCAAAGCTGAAAGGATACTTTGCTTCCTGGAGGCTTTGACTGAAGCACCTCTTTGAAAGGAAAGCCAAGAAGTGAAGTGATGCTTCACTTCTCTTTGTTAAAGTGGAACAACCACTTCATTTTATTTGATTAGTGGCTTCTGCTGCTAATGAACCAGACTGGCTGATTGAAGCAGAGTAAGCTCTGCCTCAGTTTTTAATAGAAGTTGATCAACATGCCTTGGTAGAATGCCTACACAACACAAACGGTGGGTAGTTGTAATGGAATGTGTGGGTTACCCTGGGGAATAAGGGGAAGAGGTGCTGCTTAGGAAACAATCAAGAGAGGGAGGAGCCTCATTTAATGGTAGAGAAAGAAACTTAGGAAGGACCTGTCCTAATTGATCAGACAGTTAAAAGTGGTGGTGAGATGTTTGTACCTTCAGACCAGCGGTGGGTTGCTCCTGGTTCTGCCCGGTTCTTAGAACTGGTAGCGACGGTGGCGGGAGGCTCCGCCCACCCACCTGGGACACTTCTGCGCATCTGCAGAAGCTTCTGCGCATGCACAGAAGTGTCACGCATGCATGCGTGTGAACAGGTAGTAAAGGGTTTTAGAACCCACTGCTGCTTCAGACGTGCAAGATTCTGTTACTGTAGCCTTAGAAGAAAGTAGAATTAGTTTCCTGTTGTCTTTCTGGTTTATCTGGGAGGGCTGACAGTAATCTGAAAACTATTAACATTTTTCTTCAGAAAGGAGAAAATTTTCTAATCAGGATGGTATCAGTATTTGGGAAGATTTCAGAACATGTTTGAACCTATAAGCACCTTGAAAACAAAGTAACAATTACTAGAAGTCACGATGAATTTATCCAGAACAAATATTTTCAATTCAATTAACTTTCTTCATAGACTGTGGGAATGCTCTGGACATAATATATCTTGATTTCATTAAAATTTTTGAAAGGTATTCCATGTTGTTCTAATTTACAAGTTATCTAATTGTGGGCTGGATGGCATACCTGTTAGGTGCTGTACTTAAAATGTGCTAGCAGTGGTTTCTCAAAGAACTGAAGAAAAATGAGCAAGGTACAGTACTACAGTCCTGGGGTTAATTTTGGAGTTTCTTTAAGGACTTGAGTAAATACCGGTAGATAAAATGAAGATTTGGGAAATATGTAGATGATACAAAAATGAAAGTTGCAAAACTGAAACAAATCCCAGTACCTTTTGGGGGTCACTTTTGCTGGATGCATTCAAGCAGAGGTATGATAGCCATTTGTTAGTGATGATTTAATTTGGACTTCTCTACTAATTAAGAGGATGAACGTATTGATATAAAGGCCCCTTCCAGTTATATGAATCTGCAATTCTATGATATGATGCAGAAGGCTAGTCTTAAATAGGAGAGCAATTCTCTACTCCTATATAACCATGTTTTCATTGTGCTATAATATTATTGAATTTGAATAATAGCTATTTTTCAAAACAGTAACAAGAGCAGTTCCATGATAAGGGCAATTTTAAGAAACGTGTGGTCTCAGTGTAATAACATGCATGTAGCTTGATTCCAATCCTGTAGATTCTTTAGATTTCTATAATCAAGAAAAAAGTAATAGTTTTTTTCTCTGTCTAGATCAGACTATATGCAGCTCAGAATATTTTGTGGTTCGGCATTATTTAGGTACCTTATAAAATGTTGTCAAGAGAAGGCTTAATAGGTTGCTTCTAAGTGACTAATAAATCTGATTCACCCTCACTCCCTACAGGGAACACCCCCCCCCTAATGTTTGACATTTTACATTTTAATTAAGAACAGCCTCCAAGCAGAGAATCACTAAGAAAATGCCAGGATAGTTTTTTATAGACTATGATTTTAACAAGAAGGCCTTTCACCATCCAGCTACTGGTACAATATGTTTGTGAGATACATTGCTTCCCTCTTATGCAGAGGTCTCCAAACCTGGCAAATTTGAGGCTCGTGGACTTTAACTCCCAGAATTCCCCAGCCAGTATGGGTGGCTGGGGAATTCTGGGACTTGAAGTCCACATTTGGAGACTCCTTATACAAACATTTCTTTGCACCTTCTAGAACAAACAATAGTGAATACATGTTTTTATAGTAGATATAGCTCAGGGGTGGGTTCTAACTTACCTTGCTGCCGGTTTGCTTCCTCCCGCACCGTGTGGCTGCGCCACGTGGGCGCATGCACACTTCGCACGCGCGCGCATGCACAGTGCAAAAAAATAAAAAAAAATTAAATTTTTTTTAAAAAGCCAAAAAAAGATATGGTGACGCATACGCAGTGCCAGAAACTCGGCTTCTGCACTTGTGCAGAAGAAATAATAAAAAAAAAATTAAAAAAAATTGAAAAAAAAAGATGGCGGCGCCCACGGACTGGCATCGACCGAACCGGATCGGTGACGTCATCATGATTTATTTAATAAAATTTGTATGTTTATTTATTTATTTATTTAATAAAATTTGTATGCCGCCCAACTCCCGAAGGACTCTGATGTCACCAGCGGTTTGTTACCGGTTCGGGCAAACTGGTCCGAACTGGGAGGAACCCACCTCTGATATAGCTGAATTAATAGGACTTATTTCTAGGAAGTAGGCATCAGATTGCTGCATTAATAGAACAGAAAAAGGTTCAGAGCAGACCTCACTCTCTGCCTTGAAAATAAACACCTTCAATTTTTAAATATATATTTTATAAACTTTGTCCGTCATATATTTATATCTATGTGTAGTGCAAAAGAAATACGTTTTTTGCATTGTCTTCACCCTTTCAAAACCAACTAAATCAGGGCACCATATCGGATCTGAACTACTCAGAGAAAAATAGAAGATTGTCAGACAGGTTTATTGCATATGATGTTATACTTCCTGTTATATTAATAGTATTGTTGAATTCTATACAGACCTATCCAATGTTAATTTAATTAAGCTCATTGAATAAAATGGAGCTTTAACTCCCTGAACTATTGTTTCAATGGGGACTATCAGTGCAATTCTCTAGAGATCTATGCTGAAAAAAGTCCTACAGCATTCAGTGATGCTCATCCCTAAGTGCCCGTCGAGCTGGCCACGACCACTCTGGCCACGACCACCCCCGCCCCCCAAGATCAAACACAACCCTGATGTGGCCCTCAATGAAATCGAGTTTGACACACCTGATCTAGATGATCCTGGGAAAAGAGGTACCCGTGTTTCCCTGAAAATAAGACCCTGTCTTATATTTTTTTGAACCCTGAAATAAACACTTGGCCTTATTGCCATGCACTTAAAAGCCCGATTGGGCTTATTATCAGGGGATGTCTTTATTTTGGGGGAAACAGGGTAGCTTGCTTTAAAGAACTAAAGATGGGTCTTATACTCGTACACCTGCATGCTCCATATTACTTTTTTGGAAGTGAATTCAAAGTATTGCCCTACCACATAGAAAGTTCCTGATTACCAATGGGAATTTTGACCTCATGGAAAAACAAAGAGAGAGGGGAAGATTATCTATGTGGAAGAAGTATCTGGTCTCTCTGGTAGCTAGAGATGAACTGCCAAATGGGAAGAATATAGTCTTGCCCTGGGTTAGTTGGAGATAGCAATAGCAATAGCACTTAGACTTATATACCGCTTCATAATGCTTTACAGCAGTTTACAGAGTCAGCATATTGCCCCCAACAATCTGGGTCCTCATTTTACCGATCTTGGAAGGGTGGAAGGCTGAGTCAACCTTGAGCCTGGTGAGATTCGATTTGCCAAACTGCTGGCAGCCAGTGATCAGCAGAAGTAGCCTGCAGTACTGCACTCTAACCACTGCGCCACCACGGCTCATATCTCTTCTTCAGAGGAGATTTTTGAAGATCCCTCCTTACAATGTTTGTATGGCAGGTTTTCTTCTGTTTTCCCTGGGAATACTTTAGATTGGCCCCAGTCTGCCCAATACTGGGCCGATAATGAAACAGGTGAGAGTTCTGCATTGAAGATATATCTTCAGCAAAAGATTATGGAGCTTCTCTGAACATAGGGCCAAGAGCCTATGTGGATGACCCTTCAGATACCCCTCCTACATCTTCTCAAATTGTCCTTGATTTTTCTGGAGTTGGTAGAACAATATATACTTTACCCTTCTTACTGAACTTGAAAAGAAAACATTAGAAACAATTTCAGAAAAAATAAATTATGGAGTCAGGAAAATGTAGAGAAAACAGTAAAATATAAATGTAGCTAAAAATTTGGTTATAGTATGAAAGTGTATAAATCTAAACAACTATGGTATGCATAGTTGTTTATGCAACTAATAATCCATAGTAAATTAAGACCTAATGCTCAAGAAATTTAGATTGTTTTAATTTTTCCTAGGTGTTCCATTTAAAAGCCTTTGAGACATATGAGGTATAAGAGCTGGTATACTGTATATTTACAGTTTTAAAAAAAACTATTGTTATTGTTATTATTATGGATTTCGGGAGTCTACCTGGAGTCCAATAAGAAAAACTTTTCAAGTTCCTTGGTTCCTAATTTCTTATTATTTGGCACGGAGAATCAAATATATCATTCAATTTACACGTGGGCACATGCCTTTAAATATATTTATGGCTGAAAGTGTTTTGAAAAACAGCAGGTTAAAATATGACTCAAGCTGAGTTGAATTTCAAAGTACTGAAAGTCATTTATGAGCAATGAAGAGGTATTTATGGATAGATACATTAAGAGAAATGAATTTTAGAGCTGAGTAATAATCCTCTAAGACCCAGTACAGACATACTACTAAGAGTTTGGAAATAAGCCACAGGCTTATTTTTTCCCCTCTGTTATGTAAATCTGACCATACTTTTTAAACATTAAATGTAGCAGTGTGAACTTATACAAGTCTAAGTGGCCTCAATAAACACAGTGAAACTTACTTCAAATTAAGTGGGTCTTAAAGTTGCAGCTTCAAATTGCACTTCTAAATTGATGGAAGCCATGATTTGCTTAACAATGATTAAATGAATAAAATATAACTGGCTGGTGTCCCCCCCCCCTATCATGGTTTTCAAACTGCAATGTTCAGTTTCACACAATACACTGAGTTAAAACCCAACAAACCACATTATGACTTAGTGCAACAAGTTAACCTTGCTAGTATCAAATGCATCACTGCTAACATTGGTTACAAACATTAAGTAGAGGTATTAAAGGAGCATCAAGCCCTGGTTTCAAAATTTGCTAAGGGAAGAAGCTATTTGCTGATATTTACCAACTTACTACAGGAATTTATCAGTGATAAAATAGTACAATAGTCACATAGGTAATTAGATGTCTGCAAGGGGGCAAGAGTTGCTATGAATCTCATGATATCATTGTATAAATGATGCGAATGATGTATTACATAGTTTGCATCATTTGTGTGATGTTATTACTCAAAGTTGTATTCACAAAACACACTAATTCATGGTTCACTGAACTAGGTTAACTTATCATATGAAAAACATATGAAGAACAGTTGCAGGAATTGGGTATGTCTAGCCTAGTGAAAGACTAGGAGTGACATGATAGCAGCGTTCCAATATTTGAGGGGTAGCCAGAAAGAAGAGGGGCTCAACCTATTTTCCAAAGCACCAGAAGGCAAGACAAGAAGAAATGGATGGAAACTAATCAAGGAGAGAACCTAGAACTAAGGAGAAACTTTCTGACAGTGAAAACAATTAACCAACCAAATGACTTGCTTCCAGAAGTTGTGGATGTTCCATCACTGGAGGTTTTTAAGAAGATATTGGACAACCATTTGTTTGAAATGGTATAGGGTCTCCTGCTTGGGTGAAGGGTCAGACTAGAGAATCTCTGGTGTCCCTTTCAAATCTATTATTCTGTTCTGTTACTCTGTTATTCTTTCTATGATCACATGTATTCATCCCATCAAGCCCAAAGAAAGTCCAGAATGGTATAGGATTTCCTACCACAGGCAGGGAGTTGGACTAGAAGACCTCCAAGGTCCCTTCCAACCCTATTATTCTATGTTCGGTATTTTTTCACTACATGTGGTGGCCAATTCAATTAGCTGGCATTTTGTACATTTGGGAAGTTTCTTCTACATTTAGCTGAATATATTTCCTTGTAGTTTTAACCTACTACTTCTGGTCATTCCTTTGGGAAAATATAGAGAAAGGTCTATCCTATTTTCAATGTAACCACTTTCATATTTTTTGAAAACTGCTATCACATCTGCCCTCAACCATCGTTTTTACAGGATTAATAGGCCAACTTTAACCCCCGTCATACTGCTTGGCTTCCAGATTCCTCACCATTTTAAGAGCATTCTTAGTTATATGAAAGGAGGACAGATTCAGTATGCTATCTCCTCCCCTTCCCTCATCATCCTTTACACATCTAGGCTATCTATATTTTCTTTGTCTCTAAAATCTCTCAGACTTTTTCAGGCTTCTAACATCTCCAGGAGAAGATCTGCAGGTAGAAACCAAAGTGAAGAGGAATCAACACTTAAAGGTAGTCCTTGATTTACAACCATTCATTTAGTGACTGTTTGAAGTTACAGTGGCACAGACAATAGTGACTTATAACTGTTTTTCACACTTATAACTTGCAGCATCCCCACAGTCACATGATCAAAATTTGGACGCTTGGCAACTGGCATGTATTTATGACACTTGCAGTGTCCCCAGGGTCATGTGATCCCCAGGGGTGGGTTCTGCTTTTCTTTGCTGCCGGTTCGCTCAAGTGACGCGCCGCACAAGCGTGCAGGTGCTTCGTGGGTGCATGCTTTGTGCATGTGCAGTGCGCTTTGTGCGCACTTTGTGCATATGCAGTGCTTAAAAAAGCTTCTGCGCATGCGCAGAAGCAAAAAACAAGATGGCGGCGCCTATGGTGCCACCGAAAGAACCGGTTCGGGGGTGTGGCAGACCTGGGTCACTGCTGGTTGTAGCGACCCAGGCCGCCAAGTTACTACCGGTTCTATAGAACCGGTCCGAACCAGGAGGAACACACCTCTGGTGATCCCCTTTTGCGACCTTCTGACAAGCAAAGTCAATGGGAGAACCAGATTCACTTAACATCCGTGTTATTAACGTCACTTCAGTGATTCACTTAACAATTGTGGCAAAAAAGGTCATAAAATAGGGCAAAACTTACTTAACAACTGTCCTGCTTAGTAATGGAAAATTTGGGCTCAGTTGTGGTTATAAGTCAAGAACTACCTGTAGTCCATTCAATTACATCTGAGGAAAACTCCCAAAAATTACAAGGGAGTCACAATTGAGTGATAGTGTCGAGTCCCGGCCTGGGGCTTGCCATACCTAGGGGGGGAATGCAGCGGGAGCAATGAGCGAGGAGGCGGCTTGCCACCGCCGGCCCGACATCTGATGACACCAAATGGTCGAGGCATTCCCCGCCGAACCTGCACCACCCAGCTGATCGGTCCCGGCAGCCTTCCACAGCGGCCATGCGCCACCCAGTGAGTCATTCCGGGTGGCAAGGAGAACAGTTGCCGCCAGATGGGTTTCGGCCCAGGCAGCTACCGTGGCGGCTGGACATGCGCAATCCCAATGCCACCGGATGCCGGATGGTGGTTACCGGTGAGCGTGGCCAGCCGGATGGACATGGGGTGGGGTCCAGAGACTTGAAAAGGCACTGGGAGGCGGATGCTCCCAGCGCTGACTTTACAAGGGACACGTTTCCTACTCGTCGCATTCTGAGGCTCTGGCCTGTTTGTGGGGATTAAAGCTGAGTTTTGCCGCGTTGAGTGCGTGTCCTGGCTCCCTTTGTTCCTACCAGGTCCGGCCTAGACCGGCTGAGAGATAGACCTTTTCCTGGACTGTACCATTTTGCATCTGCACGGAGAAAGCATGATAAGAAAAAAGGCCCTTCAGCAAAATATAGAAAGTCTTACAGTTAGATGCTAGGATTCTGGATGCCAGTGCGCTTATGTGAAGATCTGTCGGTTTCTTTGTTTTAATGTCGAGTCACATAATGTCGAGTCAATATGCAGGGCAACTTCTAGCCCTTCCGTCTGAGATGATGCCATCCAGGATTACATCAGTTTAACCAATGGATTACATCAAGGGTGACAACTTATTCCAGCACTGAATATGTACAGCTGCTATGTATGTCTAAATCTAAATATACATTCAATCAGAGGAAGTGATTGTCTACATTTATCAGAACAAAATGGAAACGTACAGACCCATACCAAGGAATATGCTGGGTGCTGGGATGTAAGCATGATTGCCTCTAGTCTGCGGGTAATAGTCATTAATTCTTCTGATTAACTTGGCCTAGGGATTCATGAAGATGGCATCCACCTCTGCCTCCCTCCCCCCCCCCCAATCCCAAACCGTGGAACGAGAGAACATTAAAACACACGTACAAAACCTCAGCTAATTAGAGAGAAACCAGGAGAAAAGAAACAGTGAGAGACAGACCTGAGCATTAATGAGACTTGTTTGGAGAGAGGATATGACAGGCACTTCAAAAGCATTATTGTCAAATGTGTCACTGTTTCATAGATGGCTAGAACTACCTTTTAAGCTTCATGCTGATAGCTAATGATTTCAAAAACTATAAAAAGATTGAAAAGGGAAAATGTCAGCCTCAAATGGATTTTAATGAGGGCCTCCCCCACTCCCGTGCCAATCTTGGAGAGTCTTAGTAGCAAAAGTTCATTTTCTTTTTCTCTAACTTTCACCCACCGCTTGTTCTCACCACGTTGGTCTCATAACTGTTTACAAAGGAGCGGTAGGAGAAAAGACAAATCAAAGCTCCATCTTGTCTGATCTGCTGGAAGAAAGCCTTCAACCTTGTTGACGTTACTTTTGTGAGGAGGCTTTTGGGTGGCAAGCGAGGGGCAAAGATGCCTCTGACAAAAATCAGCCAAGATGGATGGGGGAGGCAGTGATCGGTCATGTTTGTTGGCATGTGTCACGCTGAGCGAACGCCATCTCCCCACTGTGAAATGTAACAAAGAAAGCTAAAGTGATTACACAGGTTCATTTGTCAGTATCACTGCTCCAGCTATTGCTGTGCGCGGCAATGAGATGACAAGGCATTTATTGCTGAGGGTGGTTATTAGTTGCGTTATAGCCAACATTAACACAGTCTAGGATACGTAAACCAGAGAGACAATAGCTTTCTGGGCTCCAAACACAGCGGGAGAGCCTTTTCATTAAACTTGGTGCAGTCAATTTAATTTTTAAATAAATAAATAAAGCGGGGAAGCCAATAAATAAATCCGAAACTTGTCTTCCGCCCCTCTTTAACTTAGGAGTGATCAGAGGTTTCTAAGACGTTTCAGAAAACAAAGTGTGTGAGAATGGATACGCGTGGCTCTAGTTCATTTTGCAGGTTTTTTCTCCCACGTTCTTATTTCTTTGTTACTGCCAGTAGGTCAAAAGAGTCAAGATGGCAGTCGCAACCAGTCAGTCATAGGTCCTCTCTTTATTTGCATTGTAACTCACATAAAATTAAGGAGTAGAGCTTTGACAGCAGGCTTGTGGCTGTCATCTTCATTTTTTGCCCCCCCTCCCTCTGCAGACACCCCTTGTCATCAAGTGCGCATTGCTACTGACTGTGTGGTAGAAAGCCTTTATTTTAGGCTCTTTGTCTTCAACTCCTATATAAATAGGATCATAGCTATATAGAACCCATATGTTTTTTGGCGTACGTATGCTACGCTTAATTCCTACACAGTATAACACTGAACCATAATGTGGTCAGTTTTTGGCTTTGTATAAAATACCAACTCATCCTTTATGGCATAATATAGACTTTCAGTCTGCTGTTTATCAGAGGCTTTGTAATTACAATACCCTAGACTTGCTACTGCAATGAAAAAGAGCAATACAGTAAAAGCTATAACAATTTCAGTTGGGAGGACTAATATAAACAAGCAACCATTTGCAATATTCTTGCACTGTTAAACCTCATTTTAAAACAATTTTGCTTACCAGTTTGTTTCCAAATCATTCTGGTTACATGTTTACATGGTTACAGAACCAAGCATTCTCAAATCCCGGCTTTTCCCTTTAAATCGCTGAATGATTAAGCCTCAGTTTTCTCAACACAGAATATATCTATTTCTGAAAATTAGGGCATGTTCCTTATCCATGCCTTGTGCATGTGTAACGATAAGCCATGGTTTGTTGTTATAGCAACTTGCATGGTCCTGGAGATTTTTTTGCACTCTGTTCTAACCACAGAAGAGCCAACTTTTCCCAGAATTCAGATGTTTTTTTATTAGCTGGATTGGAAATTTATCTTGTCTATCAGCTCGGGAAATTTATCATGTTTTTGAGACACGTGTGTTTAAAGTAAGGTCAGAATAAAAATGGATTTAAACATTTTTTTTTTAAATGAAGTCATACAACCAGTGTTTGAGTTTCCTACACATTTCTCTGGATGCGTAAAATGTCTGGAGAGTGAATATTATGATAAATATAGACAAATCAGCCCTGCCGACGGACTATTTTAAAAAATTCCTCCACAGAGGAGAACAGTATGCTTTTGAACATATACAGCAATAGCAATGGGCATCTGACTTTAAGTTGGCGGGACCTCTATAATTGCAATTAAAATTTTAAATAAAAGATAAGGTGAAAACCGTGAACATGTTTTTAAAAAAAATTCAGTAGCAAAATTCAAAGAAGCAAAGGCCTGTAATACATCTGGTTATCTTGGAGATTACATGCCACCATTGTTCGGCTTCTCTAGAAACCTGAATTGTAAATGGATGGTTGTTGATAAATATATGGCTCTGATTACATAGAAGATATGGTGTGTTTGTCTCTTAATAATTAATGTTTGAGAGGCAAATGTGAAAGGCTCCCTGACTTGCACTGATGATGTTACCTAGGTGGGTAATGAAATGTTTGCAGCAGGGGTGCTATTCAGCAGGTTCTGACAGGTTCTGGAGAACCGGTAGCGGAAATTTTGAGTAGTTCGGAGAACCGGCAAATACCACCTCTGGCTGGCCCCAGAGTGGGGTGGGAATGGAGATTTTGCAATATCCTTCCCCCAGGAGTGGGGAGGGAATGGGGATTTTGTAGTATCCTTCCCCTGGAGTGGGGTGGGAATGGGGATTTTGCAGTATCCTTCCCCTGCCACGCCCACCAAACCACACCCACCAAGCCACACTATGTCCAAGCCACACCCACAGAACTGGTAGTAAAAAAAAATTGAATTCCACCACTGGTTTGCATGCACAAAACCAAGCTGAGGACTCCACAATTCAACTGTGTGTCAGAGGTATTCTCTTCTAGAGAAATGTAAAAGAGCTTTAGTGAGGGGAGAGTGGTAAAGGGTAGCAAAAGCCAGGTTTCCTCTAGAGTTGCTGTAGACATTCTGATCAATATTGTAGGTGCGGTGAAGTGTTGAGCTGTCAGTGACCTGGTGATCTGTCACAGTTGATGATGTCACTGGTGGCATGTCACATCACTGTTGCTACTGTACTGTAGCAGCTAGAAGAGTGTTGTTCAGTGCAAATGGTGTGCGCACTTTACAAGGTAGGTAATATTTATCTTCTTCTACACATTACAGTGGAGGATTGGAAGAAGCTGTCTTTTTTTTGGGGGGGGGGAAATGGTCTAACACTACCAATTTTCTTATTGAGGGTTTGTAGTATGCTTTTCAAGGATCTCCTGTGTTACACAGTTTGACAACCAGTGATTTAATGGAACACACATCATTTGCTTGATGGGGGATTGTAAGTATCGAGTGAGCAAAGTTAAGGCTAGGAAGAGTAAAACCTTACATACAGTATGCAGTGTATCTAGGTTGTTTCATTATTGTAGGGTGCCTGTAGGTGACTGTTCCCCCTCCTCACTCAGGAGACATGTCTAAGTTTGTGTATTTTTGGTGACAGGCAAAGGCATTCTCCTTTCAAGTCTTTCTATAGTTTTGATCTCAGGCAGGTAGATTTATTTGGAACTGTGGATTTCGTGCATTTCATATATTCCTTGAGTTGCTTATTTCTCGAGTTATTTGTTCATTTAATATTATATCTTCACATTCTTTAAAAAGAGTTGCTGAAAAAATAATTATCCAGATAGCATAGGTTTCTGAGGCAGCTCAGAAACATAATAAATAAATGCTGATGTCCATATTCTATTCCTATGTATGGAATCCATTTTTAGCTGGCAAGTTCTGGTTACAATATTATAACATGTATACTTTTCCTTTTTCAAAAGTTTATTCCATCAAATCTCTTCTTTGGCATTAGTCACAAAAGTAGCCTTTGAGATTAGTATTCCAGTTGGTTTCATGTCTTCCAGCCTAGTATTTCTCAAATGTTTCACTCCTATTTGCTCATTAACCATTCTTGTGGTTTTGTCCATGGCTTTGTTCCATGAATTTCCTTTTCCCATCTTTGTTATGCCATGTCCGTCCATCCTTGAAGTTCTGAATTGTCATCGATACTGAATATCTATTATCCTGACATTCTAAAGTAAGTCTGCAGAACCTTTTACAAGCTTCTGTTCTTACAGTCAACCTTAAACCACGTGGAAGCCTCCGTGAAGCTGGTCCGGTGGCGTGTGCAATACATTGAATTGCCACCACTTCCTGCTGTTCGTGTGATAGATCGTAGCATGAAATGGATGTGATGTGGTTATTATGCCATGATTCGATTCATACTGAGCTGTATTGATTGGAGTTGGTTCAGTGCTTGCTACACACATTTTATCAATTGACCTTCCAAACTGTATTCCTGCTTGGCTTCTTATACCTCTAATTCTGCTTTATTGTCACTTTCTCAGCAATTCCTTTTGTCTGGTTGATTCTTATAGTTGTTGTTAAGGATATCCTCTCCTTGCTGCACACAATCCCCCCCCACCCAAGTACGATCTCTAGAAAAAGACAGTGTTTCCAATCCCCTGCACAAGTGCAAGCATATGTACCTCCCCCATGTGTTTATTTTGTTAAGCATTCATTCCTCTCTAGCTCTTTACTTTTCAGACTCTTATTACTAAAAGCATTTCAGGTCCCATTAAACATTGTTCAGAAGTGCCTGTGTGCGCATTTAATTTTGTCGTAACCTTAGCACTCAATCGCATCTCTTGCAGCAAAACTTACATTACACGGAGGACGTTTCCAAGGGCCACTGTGTGAGCTTTCAACTTGGGTTGTAAATAATGGTCTGACTTCGAAAGTTACGCTACGGCGCCTTTCCACACCGCTGACATGGAAGCACATTTAATAATTGATAAGCATTTTCTGGTTTTATTGCTTTGTCATTTGTGGGACAGTGAGGAGACGCAGGGATGCAAAACGTTTTCCTAGCAACCTATTTTAACTTGGGAACGGGCATCATTATTCTTCTCTGACTCTTTTATTTTATTTTTTTTCCAAGTGGAAACTCAAATGGCACAATCATTTCTTTTTTAGAAGAAGCCTGGGTGACAGGGACCAAATGTCACTGCTGCACTTGAGCTGGCCAAAAACAAAATCCGTTCTCAATCCAATGTATTAAGGTCATAAAAACCTCTCAGCAACAGTTGAATAGTTTGGCAACTGATAAAGCTGTTTGTGGATGCAGGGGTTACAGTTCTCATACATTCCTCCTATGTTTTGATTAGCTCGAACTGTGAGTCACAGATTCTTGCGAATTATGGATGTTTGCAAAATTCTTCCCAGGCATATTTCTTAAAAGATCTCGGAGTGCTATGTTACGCATCCTTGTTTGGAAGCACAGCTTGTCTTACTTATTCCTTTCTTCTGTATTTTTTTTTTTAAGATTTCTAAATTGCAGCACATGTAGGCATACCATAAGGAGTGCACATCACATGCAAGGTTTTCAATTGCTTTGAGTTGCCTCCATTCGTTTCTCTTCAATAAAGTATTGAAGCAGTATTTATCAAAGTATGCATTGATAAATGCATTGATAAATCTGCATAAAAACAATCTTAATGCAATCATATGTATGATTGCTTTGACATTCCTATTGTGCTGTCTTTCATTAATGCACATGTTTAATAAGCCGTTTCAAATAAGCATTCTTAGTGTGAGAGGGTAAGTGTGATTGCATCAACATTATATTTCCATGATGTATCACTAATGCATAGTGATCAAATGAATAAAACACTGCCCTAGGATCATTTAGTTCACCTTTTTGCAGTGATTTATTCATGCTTTTATGCACATAATTTACATTAATAATAAAAAAACAATGAATGTAAAATCACAGAAGGCCAAACCATTTTAAGTAATGCTAATTTTTGATTATTACAACAAATAATAAAATTATTTGGATAATGAATTGAAGTTCTCCAATACTTTAGAAGGCTTTAAATGTTATTAATGAAATGTTTTTCTTGTTATTAATAGAAGAATAAAAATTAAAAACAATGTCATAAACAGAAATGAGGAAGAATGCAAACAGCCTAGCATTGTTTCTTTCCCCTTTAATTTAATAAAACATTTCTCTGGACTAAAAGAGGTTTACTTCCAGTGGTGTAACATCTAGATTCGGCCTTGAAATTCTTTCAAAATAAAGGGGAAATTCTTACATTTTCCTTCACAGAAAGAGCAGCATTGCTAAATGAGGAAACATGAGTTCTCTGGAGCAGCTTTGTTTGTTTATCTTTTAGCAGATATGCTGTGAAGTGAACTATGTAATCTGATTTACAGAACCAAACAAACCCAAAAGTAAACCAACAACAACACATCCCATCCACTGAAACGATTGTAAATGCACTGTAAATGGAAGTACAACAAGTCGGTAAAATGCCTGGCTTGCTACCATTGCTTGTACTTCTATTGGTTTGATGGAAAATGTCATTTGGGGGTAGATGGGAAAGTAAAAATAATATTTTTTTTGTTAGATTTACCGTATATCTTGCCATTCTTTTTGGAGCTCAGAGAAGGATAGATGCTGTTCTTCCTCCCTTTTCTCACACTAATAACCCTGTGAGATTAATTGGGCTGAGAACATTAGGCCAAAAGTCTCCAAATTTTTATCCTAAAATCAACAGATCATTTTTCCCCCTTTTCAGCAAGATCATATATGATTTCCAGCCTTTTAAAAAGTCTTAAATATTTTGAAAAACTAGTCAATATTTGATTTCAAGGTCATGTTGGCTAGATTGTAGAAGGAGTGGCAGAACCTGGGGATAGAGTTAAAAGAGGGATCAGCCTAGAATCCCTACATAGCCACAAGTGGATTAATTCCACCACCGCCACCCCTTGAATTCAGTGGACCTTTATTTAACTCCAGGCAAATTTGTTGAGAAGATTCCTGTGTATAGACTATTTAACAATAAATCAGTTTAATTGGACCTTCATGTGTGGACCCAGGGGTGGGTTCTAACTTACCTCGCTGCCGGTTCGCTTCCTCCCGCGCCGCGTGGCCGCGCCTCGTGGGCGTGCGCGCACTTTGCGTGCGTGCGTGCGCATGCTCAGTGCAAAAAAAAAAAAAGCTGAAAACAAGATGGTGATGCATGCGCAGTGCCGGGAACTCAGCTTCTGCGCATGCGGAGAAGGAAAAAAAAATAAAAAAAATAAATTCAAAAAAATTCAAAAAAAATATATGGCGGCGTCCCCGGACCGGCACCGACCGAACCGGATCCGTGACATCATCATGACATCACCAGCGGGTCGCTACCGGTTCGGGCGAACCGGTCCGAACCGGGAGGAACCCACCTCTGTGTGGACCTGATCTTTCGCACCTGATATAGATGGAGGACATGGGGATAAAAAGATATAAATACCTTCTTTTTGACGGATGTCTGATAACTCTACCCAAGGTTCTTGTATGATTGAGGGTATATTTCAACCTTCCTTTAACCAATGCACTATACTAGTTCCTAGTTAATTGAGCATTAGTGCTATGCTGCTGTCTTCACACAATATCTTCCTTCTTGGGCAGCTGCTACAAGATGACATTCAGTTATAGGTGTTTAAAGGGATCCTATCATGAAAAGCAAGCCTTGACAGAGCAGCAGATTCTACTTCAATAAACCTCGGGATTCTGTTACACTGATAAATTAATTAATGAAGCTTTCTTGCACCTTGAGTCCATTCCACTCTTCTCTCATGTTGCCTAATGTTTTGCAAATGTCTCACCTTTTGACTTAATCAAAAAAAAAATTGCCAGAAGTATTAGAAAGAAGGTCAACAAGCCTGCTTCTTTACACAACTGGCACTCTATCTGACCATGTTTCTTCTAGAACAGGGGTGTCAAACTCAAGGCCCGCGGGCCGGATCCCGAGCTCCATTTTTGCTGGCAGAGGGTTCAGGAGTCCGTCGCAGCCCTCCCGAGCGGCCCACCCGAGCTCTGTTTTTGCTGGCAGAGGGCCCTCCCGAGCTCCGTTTTTGCTGGCAAAGGGTTGCAGGAGTCCGATGCAGCCAAAAACGGAGCTTGGGAGCCCATTTTCACTGGCAGAGTGCTTGGGCCGCCACAGGCGCCCCCGACACAAGTGACATTGAGCTGGCCATGCCCACCCTGGCCCTTGGAAGTCAAACACAACTCTGATGCGGCCCTCAATGAAATTGAGTTTGACACCCCTGTTCTAGAACCAAATCCCTAACAGAGTGCCCAGGCAGCAAAGCACCCATATTTTGTTCTGGTCTTTGGAGTAAAATGACTTCGGGCCAGTTACTCTCTCTGAGCCCAACTCACCTCACAGGGTTGTTGTTGTGGGGAAAATAGGAAGAGGAAGGCATATAATCTATGTCATACCACCTTGAGTTGTTTATAAAAAATAAAAAATAAAGGCGGGATATAAATAAATAAAAATAAAATAAATACAGCATCTTTATTGATTGTTAAGGAAAAGCAGCTTACCAAGCTCTGATTGATCCATTTCATGGCTCTCATGACCCTTTGAGTTAACCTGAGGAAGTCTTAAACAGTATCATAAAATGAACAATTTTTTAAAAATATGATCTTTCTGTTTCAATCAACACAGAGGACACTGTTGATAAATTGTTCTTATGTGCGATAGAAAAATAGATTCTGCTACGGATCAGAGATAATGTTTGAGGTGATTTGTGGTGGATAAGAAACCATGGTAGATTTTCTGCAAGTAAATTACAATAATATATTGTTAATAGAGAGCCTTGACCTTTAATTTGGTTGATGTTTAACCTATTAACTACTTTTTCTTCATATATACAATGTAAGATAGGTCAAATTGGGTTGCAACTAGAGGTAGAAGTTTATAAATTTTTTATCTGTTTTGCAAGTGGGGGGGGGAGCTATTATTGTTGCAATGTGTCTGTCAGTGTCCAAAGGGGGGGATAAATATTTTATTTATTTATTTATTTATTTATCAAACATGTACAAGATAGCAGGTATAGGTATAAACATAAACATAATCAAAGTGAATACAGATAGATGAAGACAATAGGACAGTAGGACAGGGACGGTAGGCATGCTGGTGCGCTTATGCACGCCCCTTACAGACCTCTTAGGAATGGGGTGAGGTCGACAGTAGACAGTCTAAGGTTAAAGTTTTTTGGGTTTGGGGAAGAAACCACAGAGTCAGGTAGTGAATTCCAGGCATTGATCACTCTGTTGCTGAAGTAGTATTTTCTGCAGTCGAGTTTGGAGCGGTTTACATTACATACACTACATATACACATTACATACAATACCTTTAAAA
>QLTV01002447.1:781244-798744 GCA_003457575.1 Thermophis baileyi
CTGCTCAGAATCCATTATAAAATAAAATAAAATAAAAAATAAATTTAAATTAACATTATAACCTAAGGAGACATGGGGAGGGTGGGGGAGTAGAGTGGGGGGGGGGAGATGGGATCTGTTGTTACTCGATCAACCACCTCCACTGAGCTGTTCCCCCACTGGAGCCCCAATCCAACTGGCAAAGCCACGTCTTTAGGCCCTAACGAAAGGATAGGAGGGTTGGGGCCAACATCACATCCGGGGGGAGGGGGAAGATGTTCCAGAGGGTAGGAGCAACAGCAGAGAAGGCCCTCCTCCTGGACCCCACCAGCCAGAATAGTCCGGCTGACGGGATGCGCAGCATGCCTCCTCTGCCAGCACGGGTGGGATGGGCCAATCCTAATGGGGTGAGATGGTCCCTCAAGAAACCTGGACCCATGCCATAAAGCAGGGGTGTCATACTGGCGGCCCGCGGGCTGGATGCGTCACGCACAGGCCACTCCCACCCCAGCTCCACAAAGGGAAAAAACATCGCGATACGTGACGCTGCGAGTTTGACACCCGTGCCATAAAGGGCTTTAAAAGTGATCACCAACCCCTTGAATTGCACCTGGACGCAGACCGGGTGCAGCTTGTGATGTTACTGGAGTTATTCTAGGGGCGCCCAAACCTGCCCAAGCTGCCGCACTCTTCATGTCTCATCCTTGTGGAAACAGCAAAGATGACCAGTTTGGTCAGGAAAAAAACAACAACATTGAAAACATTTTTGAAGGACTGGAAACCTTATATAGATTTTTTGTTGAAAGAAGAAAAGACTAAATTGATGATCTATAGAATCAAAAGGTTTTAAGAGAGAGACAAAAGACTAAGATGGAAACTACTTGATAGGAAGAAGGTCGAAGTCACAATTCTATATTTCCCTTTTTTTTCCTTTTTGCACAGTTTTCTTATTTTTCCTTTATTTTGTTATACTTTTATTGCATTCAAATTTTTTAATTAAAAAAAGGAAATAAGTTCACTCATATCTATAATGTTTACTACCAGCTAAGAGTTTTTCTTTAAAATGTTCCTTCTAATAAGCATTTACAGAAACTAATAAAAGTAATTACAAATGCTATTAAAAATACAGTATCATAAAATCAAGGTTAAATATAGCTTTTTTTTTCTATGCAGAATATAACAAAGAACTCAGTTTTGTTGGATTCTTAAAAATTGATATTAGAATCTACTTTTTAGAGTTTTGGAAGTTCTACTGAAAAATATGATATGTGACTTCAGTATTTTCAGTGTACATAGTGTTGTTACTTACAAAGAGACAAATTTTATCATATTTTACAATACCTTTTCACATCAAAAACTATTATGTTCCCTTTTAAAAATACAAAAAAAAAAATACAAAAAAGTCTATATTTTATTATTATTAGATTTCCTTCTCCTAAGCTACTGCAGGTAGTCCTCAACTTACAAACATTCATTTAATGACCATTCAAAGTTACAACGGTATTGAAAAAAGTGAGTTGTGATCATTTTTCACACGACTGTTGCAGCATCCCCATAGACGTGATCAAAATTCGGATGCCTGGCAACTGACTCATATTTATGACGGTTGCAGTGTCCCAGGGTCACACAATCACCTTCTGTGACCTTCTGACAAGCAAAGTCAATGGGGAAACCAGATTCACTTAACAATCATGTTACTAAGTTAACTGCCATGATTCACTTAACGGCTTGGGCAAGAAATGTCATAATGTGGGGCAAAACTCACTTAACAATTGTCTTGTTTAGCAACAGAAATTTTGAGCTCAATTGTGGTCGTAAGTCGAGGACTACCTGTATAGTGATATATATATCAGTGTTGCTGCGTGATGTTCCTTTAAAATAAATTCTATCTAAATGCTTAAGCCGGTATACTTAATTAGAATTGATCTAACTTTTTAGCATCAGGAAGTGTATAATGGAATATAAGATTAATTGTAATGTTGCATTATTTGATTTAAAAGCTGCTAATAGGAAAAAATGACAAAACCAATGTAGAATTATAATTTTAGAATCAATATGCTTTATAACCTTGTCAGATATGGAAAAAAAAAGTCATCCAAGTTTATGCTCTGAAGGCAGCAGATCCTTTCTAGTCAATATAATCACGGAAAACATTTAGTGATATTAATTTCAATTGTGTATGTAGAAATAAGCTATTCCACACTGAGTTGATAGCATAAAAGATATGCTTTTACGATTTCTTCCTTATTCTGTTAGGGAAGCAAATCAAGCAATTAGTGTTTCAACTAAGAGTGGTTCCAGATGAAGCTTTTATTGTAGAATTGTCTCGCTTCATTCACAGAATGTTATGGGGTTATCCAAATGATGCCTTCAGAATATTATTAATTAGTATTGATATACCACTTTTCCTCCCCAAGGGTGCTCCTTTCTGTGTTTTCTCACTGCTTCCTCCTTTTTCTTAGAGCAGAAAATCTATTTGGTTGGGAAAAAAAACAGAATAGCTTTACCCTGTCTAGCAGCAGGTTGTCTGAAAATAGGCTGTATCTCTAAGTCATTCTCAATCTCTTGAAACTCAATTTGCAAATTGTTATCCTTTCCAGGTGTGGGATGTTGGGAATCTGGTTGTGTTATCTCTTTTGACCATCCGATAGCCTTCTTAGCTCACATGAAGATTCAGACTTTGAATTTTATGAGCTGTCTATAACTCCTCTGATAAATCTGTGATGTTGACCAAATGGACCTGTTTATAGAAATTTGCCAGGAACCATAATTATATCCATTAATTCTATTTAATGCCTATAATTTCTACCTTGAGATAAACTTTTTTTTTTGTTTCTACACGTCAACATTGTTGGCACCTACTGCATTAACTGCACAATGATTTTTAATTGGTAGGGTAAAAGCAGTCCACATGGATGCACTCCTAAAATGAAATGTATTAATTTTGAAATTAGGTAAATGTGTACTAACTGCTTTTGCCCAGAAGTGTAATCAATTTTGTTAGACTGGGGACAATGAGGCTTTTTGCTAATTATACTCTGTTCTGCTGAAGAAGCAAAGTAGGGCATTCAGTGACTGGGACCTAGTTTATGATCATACCAGTCATCTAGTATTAATTTAATCACTCATTGTATAAACTGTCTCAATCATCACAGCAATTCTATGCAATGTCCAATAATGTAATGAGTATAGTTTAAAACAACAAGGAAAGAACCCTAACCCCAAGGAAATGACCCATGTTGGAGGAAATAACCCAATAATTGTACAACAACATACATGGGTCCATCATGTTTAAGCCACTTTCCAAATCACCCCGACCCAGGTCTGTTGAAAGAGTCAGATCTTCAAGACTTTCCCAAAGGGCAATATGCTTGGGGAGATGTTGGTGCAGAGTTTGTTCCATAGGCATCAGGGGTGAATTCCAACTTACCTCGCTGCTGGTTCGCTCCCTCCCGCACCTCATGGGCACGCGTGCATGCACAGTAACAACCCCCCCCCCAAAAGCCGAAAAAAAGATGACAACTGCATACACAGTGCCGGAACTCGGCTTCTGAGCATGCTCAGAAGGAAAAAAAAAATTCAACAAAAATTCAAAAAAAAGATGGCGGCCCCCACAGACCGGCACCGACCGATCCGGTTCGGTGATGTCATCGTGATGTCACCAGCGGGCTGCTACCTGTTTGGGAGAACTGGTCCGAATTGGGAGGAACCCACCCCTGAGAGGCATGATCAGCCATAGAGAAGGCCTAACTCCAAGGTCTTAGGGGACAGCATTGCTTTAATGATGGCACCTGGAGTGTGCCAAACCTTATTGGATGTCAGAGATGATCGGAAAAAGACGGGTCCTTATATCTAAAGGCCTTGAGCCAGGGGTGGGTTCCGGTTTTCGTTGCTGCCGGTTCGCTTAGTGATGCGCCGTGCGGGCACGCACGCACTTTGTGTGTGCTTTGCGCATGCACAGTGCTAAAACAAAGCTTCTGCGCATGCGCAGAAGCAAAAAACAAGATGGCGCCGCCTATGGCGCCACCGAAAGAACCAGTTCGGGGGCGTGGCCAGGCTGCCGTTACTGCCGGTTTGGAAAACCAGTCCCTATTTTTACTACCGGTTCTATAGTACCAGTCCGAACCGGCAGGAACCCACCTCTGCCTTGAGCCATGGAGACAGTCGGTACCTTGAACTGTCCTTGGAAGCTTGCTGGTAACTACAGCAGCTGCATGAATTAGAGATATCACATGGGTGAAATAAAATGAAGTTGTAGGAGATGAACCAGGCTGAGCCTAAGGGAGGGGTCAAGTGCATCATGGGTTTGGAATCCCTTTGCGCTCACAAGAGATCTGAGTCCGGGGGCCCCCTTGAATTTCATTGATTCTTATCTACTACCAATTTGCCTTGACTGTTAGTAGTTCAGATTTTTGTAGATCGCTGGCATGGAATAAACTTATACTAAATTGAACATCCTTGGTTCCTGGTTTCTTGACTTGCGCTACTGTATTTTGGACTAACTGTAGCTTTTAAGTAGTCTTCAAGGACAACTGTAAGTAAAGCACATTGTGTTGGTCCAATGAGAGCTGATTATTGCACAAATGATGGTGAGAAGAGCCTTCCAAAGCAGGAACAAGTGTAATTGTCTATCAAGTGAATATGTGCAGTGGTTCTCCTGGTAACAACCATCACTTTCTAACTGAGCAAGTGCTGTAAATCCAGAAGGACCCCCAAATTATAAACAAATGTCAAATAGATAAACTGCTTTATATCTTTGGTCCAATGCCTAGATGCAATCTCACCAGTTTAGTATTATGTAAAAAATTAACAACTGTATAATAACTAAACTACTGCTTTTCAAATGAAATTGTTGCATATGCAGACTGAAACTTAGAAGTCACATAGGACAGGAAGTCCTGCAAGTTCTAAGCTGAAATTAGCTGCTGTCAATTATAGGACTTCTAGGTCCATGATAGCGAACCTATGGCATGCGTGCCACAGGTGGCATGCAGAGCCCTCTCTGCGGGCACGCCAGCAGTCGCCCCAGCCCAGCTCCACTGCGCATGTGTGCATGCCTCCCACTGGCCAGCTAGTCTTCAGGTCTCTGCCGCGCATGCATGGGGGTGGGGCGCATGTATGGGGGGCAGGGGGCATGCACGGGGGGGCGCTCGCATTGAATTTTGGGGCTTTGTGCGGCATCCCCGTGCCCTGTTTTGGCTTCCAGGTTGGTGCAGGAGGACTTCCAGGCCCAAAAAGGGGCACGGGGGGGCGTGTGGCACCCCTGCACCCTGTTTTGGCTTCCAGGTTGGTGCAGGAGGCCTGGAAGCCAAAAATGGGCAAGGGGGGGCACCTGCATGGGAGTCATGCGTGCATGCGTGGGGGGTCGCACACGCATGCGCAGGGGCGGGGCACACACAGGGTTGCACACATATGTGCGGGGGCAGGGAGCGCAGGGGGGGCGACGACAAAAAGGTTAGCCATCACTGTTCTAGGTCTTTGGGTTTTACAAAGATATTGAATTAATCTTTTGTTTGTAGCTCAAGTGCAACTCCCGTTTTAAGATAGTAGCAGATCATGAAGTCGAGAAGCTGATTCCCCTGGAGGCCTCCCAGCAGTTGAATTCAGATTTGTCTATTTTTCAACTCTACTGCAACTTTCTGGGTTATGGTACTTTATTTAAAAAAATTAATCCTCATTGTCAGAGAGGTAAATGTAAGAGATAAAAAGCAAGTGACAGATGCCCTATTTTTTCCTCTGTTTTCACAATGTTTGATCAAAACTTTAAAACTCAAACATAGTGGCAACATGGATTTATCATCAGTTAATCTCAAGAAAACTACCACTTTAACTCCTATTGACACGAAATGGATAGCCCCAAAGTGGGAGAAATTCTAAAGGTATTACTTGTTGAATTTCATGATAACTCAGGACATCTCTGTAAATTAGGATTTTTTTCTTTCTTTTTTAAAAATGTACAAACTATACAAATTGAGTATAGACTAAGCCATTTACTGCTGCCATTCTAAAAGCATCAGTTCTAGTGTTAATCCACGTCATATCTCACTGAGCTTTCTTGAGCTCAGAGTAGTTCTTTTTCTTCCCTTGAATTTCTGAATCAAACTGTAATGTTTAATGTTCTTATTTAGAACAGGGATATCTTTGACAGTAAAAGGCCATCCAGTGATTTTTAAGTAGGGTGAGGACAATAGATGGATTAATGACACTATTTCAAACACAAAGGAGAGATCCAGGATATTACATTTTTTCTCAGCTTCATGAGAATCATGATTTTGTACCATTTATTTATCCTAATATGATTTTAAAGCTTATGCTACATTTTTGTTTACAATTTTACTAAATAATCTTAGTTTATAGAAGGAGAAGCCCAATCTTTATCTTAATAAGGACATCTGTCTACTACCATTGAGGTATTTAAGACTATGGTTCTTATAGTCCCAAAAATATTAACCTGGAAGAAAGCTCCACTTAACTTTTAAAGTAACTTACTTCCTAATACAGGTAGTCCTTGATTTACAACAGTTCATTTAGTGACCGTTCAAAGCTACAAGGCACTGAAAATAGTGACTTATGACCATTTTTCACACTTATGACCGTTGCAGCATTCCCATGATCACGTGATCAAAATTCGAACACTTGGCAACTGACTCATATTTATGACAGTTGCAAAATCCCGGAATCATGTGATCAGCTTTTGCGACCTTCTGAGAAGTAAAGTCACTGGGGAAGCCAGATTCACTTAACAACCGTATTACTCACTTAACAACTGCAGTGGTTTACTTAACAACTGTGGCAAGAAAGGTCGTAAAATGGGGCAAAATTCACTTAACAAATGTTTCATTTAGCAACAGAATTGTTGGGCTCAATTTTGATCGTAAGTCGAGTACTACCTGTAATCATGTTCAGATTAAATCAGTTTTTCCCAAACTCAGTAGTTACAAAACTATACTAGAAAGATCTACTTTTTGTGAACCATCAATAGCAACCATTGTCCTTCACTATGTGAACCTCTTGAGACCAACTATCTTTATTAGTATTGTCTCCTTTTAAAGGTCATAGATTCCTCTTATTCTTTCTTTCATTTCTTTCTCTTTTGATACCACAAATAATATAAATTACGGTACTGGTTAATAAATAGGGTGAGATTGCAAAAATCCACTTTTGCTTTGTTTTTGACCTGGCAGACCCCAGACCCTTGGCCAAGTAAGTGAGAACATTTCCATATAATTGCATAGAATAGATATTTGTATTGCCTTTTCTTAATTTAAGCCCCTCACAGAGGTATTTTGAACTCTCTCCATCCCCATAGTTGGGAAACACTATCAAAGAAATAAAGGAAACTCTCTTTCTTGCCATCTAGTGGTCTTTCAGAGTTTTGCAACCCAGATCTGGTAAGCCTAATGTGAATTGATATGTGGCATTTGAAAGCATTGAGATGGGCTGGTAATGTTTTATTGGTATGTCAACCACTCATGTTACTCTGTCACTTTTTAGTGAGAAAAACATTACTCAGGGAAGAAACCCCAAAGAACATTTCAAAGTGCTTTGTATGTCATGGATATTTAATGTACTGTAATATGATTTGACACAAAGAAGTTGGGGAATACGAGAGAAAGGCAGAAAGAAGTAATGATCTGAGGCAGAGGAAAAGAGAACAGAACTTTAAATTGGGGGAACAAGAGACAAGAACACTTTTTATTTGTTTGAAGGGCAAATAAGAGATAAGTAAAAGAATATTTGTGGAGACACAAGCCAAAGAATAATTGAAAAGAATTTTCTTTCCTTTGTAGTGCTGCTTTTTTTTTATTTTTGAAACTTTCCTTAGATTTATAATGAGGAAAGGAGAGAAGAATTTTAGATCCAGAATCTTAAGCAACTCAAAAGTCTGAAGTAAAACATGAAAAAGGAATAGGGAAGAATGAAATTTAGCAGCAAGGAGAGAGAAAAAAAAAATCACTGGCTTTGCTGTAACTGTTGAGTCCAGAAAGGCAGCCCTGAGGACTCAGTCAAATGGCAAGCAAGAAAATAAATCTCCCCTTCTGTGATACCATTCACTGATTCAGGTGCCAACTCTGCCACAAATGAAAGAAACAACAAGAAACCCACGCTGGCCTTTTCTGTTTTAATTAAGCCCAGGTTAGGAAAACATTAAGTTGGTTTTGCAGTAACCTCTTAAAATAAAGAGTATTTTTTACAGCCAAAGGTTGAACCTCATTTGCTACCTTCACAGACCAAGATTAGCTTGATTTATGGACAATATTAGATTGAAGCTATGTAACTGCTAATGGCTCTTGCTGGGCCCAGGAGATAGAAGAATGACTCATCACACTGAAATTTTAACAATAGTGGAGTGTCATGTTTATCAAACTAATAAGTTTCAAAGGTAATTCCCTAGCCAGGCCTAGCTACAGCACCATTATAGAATCCCAAACACTATATATTGGTTTATAGAAAACCTGTAAGTTTAGTTTTATTTTTCTTTTGATGCTGGCTTGGAATTTGACGCATGAGATTTCTCAGATAATGGACTTTCATGTGTTGCTAAGATAACCATAAATACTCCTGTCATGTAGATGGATAGGTGTGGAGTGTGGAGTGTGGAGAGCAAAGCCTAGGGCTGGACTGCCAATAAAACAGGTGAACTATACGTCCCACACCCAAGCACAACTATAAGCATCTATTTCCAAGTCCCCATCACCATTATTAAGGAAACTGTAGGCCTCTAGGTTTATTATGATTATCTACCGTGTAAGTTCTCTAAATCCTGTAAGGGTTGCAAAAATCTAGATGACAAGTAGATAACAACCAGAGAACATAAGACTATAATCCTTTGTTGCCATCATTCACCTAGATTGCTGCATTCTACATCTGGTAACCCTAAATTCTTTGCAAACTTCCGGAAGTGAAGCTGGGTGCTTTGGGACATTGCCTGAAATTTACTATGGTAACTGAAAGTAGACAATGGTTGCTTCAATGGTCATAAACGTGAGATGGTTGCCAAGTGCCCAAATCACAGTTAGCCGTGTTTTAAGGGACCTCTGTAAGGATGTCTAAGATGGGGCCAATCTCACTCAGGGGTTGATGTTCTACAGCAGGGTTGTCAAACACACAGCCCGCGGGCCAGATGCGTCACACAGTGGCCACACCCATGCCTGGTTTAGCGAAGGGGAAAAAAGTCGTGATATGTCACGTGACGATGCTGTGGCGATGCGAGTTTGATACCCCTGTTCTACCAGACAGATGCCACCATAGAAAAGGCCCACCTCTTAGGTCCCACCACATGAGACTCTTTCATAGATACGACCTGCAACATACCTCTTCTGCCAGACCTCCCACCAGACTTTACAGCTGCTTTCTACTTTCTAATCAATTGTCCTTATACAAATTAAAATGTGAAATAATTCACATAAAGACACACTGTTATATTATTAGGGGCTGAATAATAGGATTTCCAGAGGGGAAGTTTTATGGTTTTAAGAAATGGACTGCTAACATGGTCAAATTAGTTGAATTTAGTGCAATTTGAATTTTGACTCTCAGAATTTCTCAGCCAGCCACACATCTTAAAATGGCTAAGGATAAGAAATACTATTTTAGTGCATTGTTATGGTATAACAATCAGCATGTGGAGTATTAAAATATATCAAGTGTAAATATATTCAGATTCAAACAACTTTTTCACATTTTAAAACAAGGACTAGGAAGAGGCACAAAACTTTACCAAGTTTAATCATGCTAATTAGCAGGCAATGTAAGAAATAAGTGATGGAGTAAATTTTGTTATAGTGAAATACTGTATGCTGTATATTATACTGAAATGTCTAGCTTTTTCCATATATCTTGAATATGTTCATAAAATAGATAGTATAGATGTACTTACTAGCTTTATTTAGGATCATGTATACTGTCATGGGAACTCAAAGAACTGCAGATCGTTCTTAAATGTTTTGAACCTTACACAATGCTCCTCTTAAGGATCTCCATAGAACACATAAACTAGCTTTGGCATTGAGTGTAAAACAGCAGAGGGAAAAAAAACAACCCAAACACTTAAATGACTGTGAAATCACGAACTATTAGGGCCAGAGAAAATTAGAGTGGATATCAAACATGCATTTGAAAGATCTGGAGAAATAAGTCTTCACCTGGTATTTAAAAGTTGATGCCGGGATAACTGAAAACAGTACTAAAAGAAGGCCCTCTGAAGTATTTGAACAGACAATTAAATATGGTAAATGTAATTATTCCCCAATTTTAAAAATATTTTCCATTCTGGTAAAAAATACAGTTTAATAGCAATTTATAGAGTGTTTTTTGAGCATCATCCAAAAATGTGATGGGATTTAAATGAAAGGCTGACTACTGTTGGTAGCATTTAGCAATTTCATTCACATGTTCCTTCAGAGAAACTCTCAGATGAATGCCATCTGGTCCTGAGACTTGTTGCTCTTCAATTTCTGAGTTTGCTGCCTCACTCCCAGTCGTTAAAACTCATCTCTATCTACTCAGGAAAGACAGAGAGCTTTCCTCTACAAATTAGAACAAGTAGAACTGAGGCAACCAGAATGTGCAGCCTTTCTAAAGCAGAATCCTGGCAGGCAGCTCTGCTGTCTCACGGTCCTGTTGAGGGACACATCCATGTTAAAGTGGTTGCTTCCACTTCTCATGACCATCTTCATGGTCTTCAGCTGTGAGGCTGAACATCTCCGCCTACACATGGGCTGCTTTCTGACAGCAATGGGCTGGGATAAAGCTGAAGACTGGAGGAATTAGGAAGTAGAGATTAATAGGAAGAGAGAAGAGGAAGCAGGATGGAAAAGGAGAGTGGGGAAAAAATATAGTAATCTCTTCTGTCTTTCTTGGTCACCAACATCATCCCATGCAAGGCTAGGGATGTAGGTTGGGCAGCAACAAATGACCCAGGAAGAACTCCTCCAAACTATTGTCAACTTTACCTCTGATCAGTGTATCCTTGGTAGAAGTTATTATTGGGCATATCAACCTTATGGTCAATCTACATCTGATCTTCATGAAGGCAATGTTGTTCTTATGAAAACAGAACAAAAAAGAAAAAGAGGTAGTTATCCATGAGAGAAATCCACACTCTCTGTAGCCATAGCACAAATGTCGACAAAAGCCTGAAGCTCCACAACTGGATAGGAAGAATAATTCTGGAGGGGACCACAGCAGATTGCCAAATGTCTAAAGACTCTGCCACCATATGACATTTCTTCCACTTTCCTATGAAAAATATCTCTCTTTCTGGCCAAATTGCCTTGATCTGCCTTTGAATAATGTCAGCAATGGACTGCCCCAAGGAAGAAGCTCCATTGTGAGGTTATGACCTCAGCCTCCAATAAGAAGCCCCCCCCCCTGGATGCAGGGTAAGGACACCAATGAGTATTTAATTCAGTGTTTCTCAACCTTGACAACTTTTAACTTTTAAGATGGGTGGATTTCAATTCCCAGAATTCTGGGAATTGACCAAGGTTGAGAAGCACTGTTCTAGATGAAGTAGTGGAAATATATTTGATTTTAGACTGAGTGGTTGGAGACAACCTAATGCAGTGTTTTCCAGCATAGATTGGGCTTTGTCACTTTGAATTCCCCAAGTGAAAGGGTCACTCCTGAAAATTTGGGGACCAACTTCACACATTGGGCATCAAGGGATGGGAACACTGATCTAATAAGTAGTTTAGTCCAATCTTTAGGAGACCTTTTTTGACATCCTTAAGCACGACAGCAAAGGAATTAGTGAGCACAGGAGCAAAGTACAGAAGGGATTTGTGGTTAGCAACTGCAGCAATTTAAAGTTCATCTTCCTTGTTTCATTACACCGGTGTAGGGACAGGCAAAGTGACAAATTTCTGACCAAGTGTGAGTGGAAAGCCTCTGATGTGTACAATGGGATTTAATTTTATTTTAATGAAAAAATATACATGTAAAACTATCCATTAAATATAAAACAGCAAAGTAATTTGCAAATTTTCCTACAGCATAATAAATTAAGCATGGAGAGCACTAGGAATGCAATTTGCAGTCATTTATAATGCAGTATTTTATGTTAATAATTCAAAAATCACATGCTATTTGGAGATACTTCTAATTAATGTATTTATGAAATAGTGAACTGTGACTGTTTTGGTTCCATTTAGCTAAACATTTCAACAGAATGTGCGTGTTGTTGATTTGTGTTTGCTTGATGGCACCAGCAAGCTTCAAATGTACAACAGGGGAAGTTGTGGGTTGTGAAGGTTTTTTTTTTTTTTTTAATGTAAGCACACTACTACAGAATACTGGTGGTGTGAAAAGTAGATGGGATAGAGGAAAGAAAGAAACCTTTGAGAATTTACTTGGAATAATGTGAAGCAGGAAACTTTTGTGAATGAATAATTAACTGAGAGAAAAGTTCAGAGCCTCATTAAAAGCCCTCTCAAATATAAGTACTTTTTGCATGACGTTCCTCCAGAATGTTTCAGACATGGCATGTAGAATAGTCAGCTTTGATTTCTTATTTCCAATTAGGTTCTCTTTCACACAAACAATAAACTAAATATTTGTTAGGTTCCTCAGGAAAAGAAAATTTAGGATTGTATTTTGTTTTGTGTGTACATGTGCACGCATACACGCATAGGGAGAGCCAGTGTGATGTAGTGGTGAAGTTGTTGGACTAGAAGTGGAGATATAAGGTTCTAGTCTTCAGGCATTCAACCCTGCTGGGTGACTTGAGTGGGTGACTTGGGTGACACTTTTCTCAGTCCTTGACTGGGAAGTTTAAAAAAAAAATTAACCTAACTCACCAGTGTTACAGACTACACTCATAACTTTTATTGAAGAGACAATGGATCGATCTGGGGTGGTAATGATTTTTCAGCTTATACTAGGTTAGAAATGTTATCTTCATATAAGAGTTTTATTTAATGGTGTGCCCATTTCTCCTTTGATTTTAACAGAAAGAACTTTTAAGAAAATTGAATTTTAAATTATACAATGGACAATATTCCCAAGTTTCATTGATTGATTGATTATGTGCCACCTAATCGGAAAGGCAAGTCTGTGTTCTCTTCCAACAGCAGCAATAACCATTGGCTTGAACTTTGCATCATAGCCAGAGAACTTTTAATTCATTTTTTTTCATTGAATTTGTATATATTTTCTTTCTCTCCTTTTTTAGGAAGATTTCACTGGTGCTGCTGAATAATAATTTATTCCATCTTTTCTTTATGTTGCTCACTGAGGATTTAACATTGTGCTGATTCAATGGGTTGTGATCATAATTTTTAGTGGGAATGACTTAAGAATAGTCTCCCTTATATGTTCTATTCTCATGGATATATGAAGCAACCATATACATCGGATGATGTTATAGTTTCGAGTATTTATACAGTGTCGTGTTGTATTCTTGCCTACTTGTTGCCCTCGCTTCTTTTGGCTACAACTTTCAGCCGCCGCAAAAACTGAGATTGTTAATAATTTTAATGTAAAGCAGGCAGAGATCACCAAGCTGGGGAAGATGATGCGTCAGCTGGAATCCAGATGAGACAAACATAACAGATGTTTTCCCTAACTTAGCGTCTTCCTGTTCTGTTGTGTTAGAACTTCTAAAATTGTAAGCCCAATATCTCTACACCGTGGAAGCTGCGCCAATAAACTGTTCTGAAACTTGTCCTTCCGTCAAGAGCATTTCATGCTGAACATTCACTTGGTGAAGCACTCTTACCACCTATCTGCTGATGAAATGATGGAGGCTATAATTAAAAGCTCATGTGTTATGACAGAGTGCTGGTGAGGCTATTACTGCACCAAAATATTAAGTTTAAAGAAGTGCCCTACATTACCGAAGACTCACATATTCTAATGACTGTATTCATCGTATAAATAAAACATTTCGGACTAGTAATGGACAACGCAGGAGCAGCCGAACACATTCTTCACCACCTTGGGATAACTACTTAAGCTTACACTTTACAAAAATGGCTACTGCCAACAGTGCCGAAATAAGGTTTTCAGTGAAACAATGTCAGTTCTGTTTTTGCTGCGGAATACCTTGATAAATAGTCTTGCCTCTTTTTGAGGAGACTGTGATATATCAATACACTTTGTCTGTTGACCCAGGAGGGCACAGTTGATGATACTTTGAATATTACAAATCCTTTGCCATATGCATGTTGTCTAGCCTGGACTTCAACCCTATCACTTTTGAACAGATTGTTTTAGACAACAGATCTCAAGGGCAGAGAATCTGCAATGCATATATGTTTCCTTGCTCATTTAATACAAAGGAGTCCTCAACACTGACCTTGTCTCTGGAATCCAGCTTGGCAGGGAGGGAGGTAACACAGCGAAGACCTGCAAAATCCCATTTTTAAAGGGGCACCTGAACAAAAAGGACATATCCAAATGAACGGAAATGTAAAAGTATCTCGTTATTTTGCTGTTATTAAATAATGAGAGAAAAAGCCCTAAATGAATAGGTATATACATCTATCAGATCGTACTAATCCTACAATATTACTCATTTCAGAATAAGGCATATTTTTTTATTTTTTTCAGACCTTTTCAGAATCTTTACAAAAGTTGTTTAGATACCTTAACCTCAGCAATGTAAGGATTTTTCAGGTTTTCTGCCTTTGAGATTTTCTCCCCAAAATATTTCTTTTCTTACTTTCATTTCTCACAGGACCCAAATGATGTCCTACCAAGATGCTTAGGCTCTGTGTATTTCTCCTTTTTTTTTTTTTTTACCTTAGAAGACTCCCATAGACAGAGTTTCTTTCAAATTCTCTTTGTTTGCTTCTACTTTTCATTTTCCAGCCACACTGGGTTCAATCCCCATCTTTTCTTCTGACAAATCCCTAACTTACCTATAAAGTCCACCAAGAGTTGGACACAACTAAATGGTTAAAAAAAAATACATTTGTAAAGTTATAATCTTCACTTATTTATTTTGTTTGGTGTATGGGGCAGGGGGAATACCACACTGTTTCCTTTTAATTAGAAAAAGTGAAGGCTACTTGGAAGGCAGAACCATAGGTTTTTTTTTTTTTAGGTTTTGCAGGTTGTTGTTTTTTAAAGAAACATCAGTATAGAATTGTTGGCTGTGTTGGGTTTTGTTTGTCTGTTTGTTTTTAGGACAAATACAGCATCCTTTAAAAAAAGATGAAATGCATCCCATTTTTAATCGTGTTAACATGGCACTTGGCGTGTGGTTCAAATTTCAGTTCTATTTATTATGGTTATTTTAGATCCCAAAGCATTCTGATGTGTATATAATTCCTGAGAAAATTGTTCTTCTGGCAGATTAAGGAAACAATTTGCTTTTGCTTCAGGCCATTAACATTTTAATGTAATGGTTGTCGGTGATAACAAATCATCTTTAGGCAACATTATCTATTATTAACCTTATTAAGTAGCACATTTCTTTTTGCTGGCAAACTGATTTTCCACCCTCAACAACAATGTTTCTCTTTTATTGTTCCATTCTTCTTCTGTCTTTGCTCCTCGTTCTCTTCTTCATCTTCCTCCTTCACTGTTTCACATTACATTCCTTTACTAAATTGCTTCCGGGGTTCTCTTTTTTGTTCTAAGTATATAATCTGTCAATAATTCATCAATGTGATTTGCAAAAAGTGGGTGTTTTTTTTAATAAAAAAGAAGATGGTATCATCTCTGTGGAATATTGAACATGTGCTTGTTCATTTTTGGCTATGTCCAGATGGACCTTTTAATATGCAACACCAACAGTTAATTGTGCAAATTTTGCCTCCAGATGATGCAGCCTTTATTTAGGGAATAGGCCATATTTTACCTTCCTTCCATCTGTCTTTTCTGTTTGCAGGAATAATCCACTGAGGTAAAAGTAGCGTAACTCAAGGTCTTTTGTTCTTGCAAATGTTGTATGCTATGAAATTCTGCCTTATCCTGAGAGGTTGGTTGCTACATCAGCAGTGACTGATATTGCTGCTCTTGGTTCAGTTTCTCCCATACTGTTTCCTCTCATGGCCCAGCATATACGTACTGTTATAATGTTATAATGACCTCTGGGAATTTTAAAATAGTTTTGTTTCTTGTTCCAGAATTCCAGAATGCTTATTCCAAAGGTGTTTTTCAAGAGGCAACTGGACTTTCTTGTTTTTCTTTGAAGACGTTTTGCTTCTCATCCAAGAAGCTTCTTCAGTTCTAACTGGATAGTGGAGAACGGAAGGATTTATACTCCTTGCAGACAGCTTCCATTCCCCACCATCTAGTCAGAGCTGAAGAAGCTTCTTGGATGAGAAGTGAAATGTCTTCAAAGAAAAACAAGAAAGTCCAGTTGCCTCTTGAAAAAGCACCTTTGGAACAACTATGACCCAGATGACTGAGAATCTCCATAGATATCCAGAATGCTTGGGAAATTCTGTGGTAGTTATAATGCAGGACAATCTTTAAATTGAAAATGCAAGAGGCATGCTTGTAAAAAGATTGGTACATGTCTTTCACACTTCTGCAGTTCAGGTAAAAAACATGTGCAAAGGTTAGGCGTGTGGACCTCCTCGTGCGAGCTTTGCTGATCTAATTGTGTACTACCCAAACTTATGCCAAGGAAGAAATAAATGTAAAATCATCCAACCAAGGAAACTTGGCATATTATTTCTCTTGAGTTCCAGTTTTCTATAAGTTCAGTTCTGAACCATTTAAAAAAAATGTTCAAGAAGTAAACGCTTGTTAGTTCTGCAAAGCAAGGAGAAGAACACAGAAGTGAAAATTCATCCTAAGCAGACAGGATAATATTAAGATAAGTACCCCAAAATGATCTGTATAAGGTACAGATGGAAATACAGTGACTCTTCTAAATAGATTATGAAACAGTAATGAAACTTATAAACTGTTCTGTGGTTCTAACAGTAGGAAAGAATGAGAAAGTGATATTCTGTGATAAACAGCTTGCATCTGGGCACAGTATCTAATTTTCCTTCCCCAAATTTAAAAGTCAACAACAGCGCACATGACAAAAGAAATGCCATTTAATAAAATCACATGTGCTGATTTTAAATCATCTACACATCTGTTGCATTCACAGTGTTTATCATACTGTCATACAGTTGAAAAACCTACAGTATAGTACTGGGCAAGCTCCAGGCATATATTCTGTAAAATGAGACAATTAGGGAAAACCTGATGTGTATACAAATCAAATCACTGTACCAGCTAGCTGGGTTAGATCTGAAGCTTAGATCATTTCCCCCTTATAGCATCTTTATAGTATCACCCAGCCAATAGTCAAAGTGATACAAGCCTGTCCTCATTTATTTAATAATAAAATTTATTTATTTAATAAAATTTATATGCCGCCCAACTCCCGAAGGACTCTATTGGGTGTTTCTTTTTTGGGGGGGGGGGGGAACAATGATGGTTGGAGGCAGGGGGGGGTTCCAAATTTTTTTACTACCACTCTGTGGGCAGGGCTTAATTTTGTGGGAGTGGCTTGATGGCCATGTGACTGGGTGGGAGTGGCTTGGCGGTCATGTGAGCGGGTGTGAGT
>QLTV01002447.1:812406-832607 GCA_003457575.1 Thermophis baileyi
TAATATCAAAAATGTCATCAAAAAAGCACAACAAAGAATGTTCTTTCTGCGCCAACTCAGAAAGCTCAAACTGCCCAAGGAGCTGCTGATACAGTTCTACAGAGGAATTATTGAGTCTGTCATCTGCACCTATATAACTGTCTGGTTTGGCTCTGCAACCAAACAAGACAGACACAGACTTCAGAGGATAATCAGAACTGCAGAAAAAACAATTGCTACCAACCTGCCTTCCATTGAGGACCTGTATACTGCACGAGTTAAAAAGAGGGCTGTGAAAATATCTACAGATCCCTCACATCCTGGACATAAATTGTTTCAACTTCTACCCTCAAAACAACGCTATATGGCACTGCACACCAGAACAACTAGACACAAGGACAGTTTCCCCCCGAATGCCATCACTCTGCTAAACAACTAATTCCAACAACACTGTCACACTATTTACTAAGACTGTATTACTAGTCGTCTTCTCATCCTTCCTATTACCTATCTCCTCCCACTTATGACTATAACCTTGTTGCTTGTATCGCTACGGTTTATATTGTTTTATTTGTTTCCTAGTATGATTTGATTGCTTATTTAGTAACCTATCACTAAGTGTTGTATCTTATGATTCTTGATGAATGTATTTTTTCTTTTTATGTACACTGAGAGCATATGCACCAAAGACAAATTCCTTGTGTGTCCAATCACACTTGGCCAATAAAGAATTATTCTATTCTATTCTATTCTATTCTATTCTATTCTATTCTATTCTATTCTATTCTATTCTATTCTATTCTTTCCTAGGTTAGAAATGAATTGCATGGTGAAGTTTTTATGCAGGGGTTCCCTGAGCCCTGAAAATTATTTCAAGGGCTCCTACAGGATAAAAAGATTGAGAAAGGCTATTCTAGCCATTGTAGATGTAAGCAATATGATCATAAAACTGATTGAATTCTTTAATGGTGGGGAATACTGGTTGGACAAGCTTGATAAGTGACTTGATAAGATACACACACACAATAGCAATAGCAATAGCACTTAGACTTACCGGTATATACCGCTTCATAGTGCTTTACAGCCCTCTCTAAGCGGTTTACAGAGTCAGCATATTGCCCCTAACAATCTAGGTCTTCATTTTACCTACCTCGGAAGGATGGAAGGCTGAATCAACCTTGAGCCGGTGAGATTTGAACCACCAAACTGCAACTAGCAGTCAGCTAAAGTAGCCTGCAGTACTGCACTCTAACCACTGCGCCACCTCGGCTCTTAACACACACACACACACACACCCACACACACACACACACACACACACACACACACACTCACTCTAACACTCTCAAAATGTTGAATTTGTTGTCATGTCACTAACACTGACAATATTGTGGACAGATACCTTATTTTATTTCTGGTACTTGTCAAACAACCAGAATTAGTGTCTGAAAAGCACTTTATTTGCTTTCCTGAACAGATCTCTTTTTGAGATATAACAAAAGCCAAGGGAAAATGGCCAAGTCAGTTCTTTTCAGAGATCTCCTAGGATAGAAAGGGATTGTGTTCAGCCAAGATTTCTTTCTTACCTGGATAAAAGTTAATAAGCTGAACTGGAGTGTCCATGTAATTGAGCCTGACTTTAATAGATAATTAAATTTCTCATCATTTTGATGCAACTGCAGGTGCTCAAATACAGTACTGTATGCAGCATCCTTAAAACTCTTTTGAAGGGGGAAAGATAAGATGGGTGAGAAAGCAAGGAAGGAAAGGATCATTTTTTTTTGTTGTATCCCAGAAAATCATTCTTAGAGGCTTTCTGGGTGACACAATTGAGAATATTCTTTTTTGATAACGGTATTGATGCAGAACTGTTAGTGGTGGGCCATCGGAGTAATTGTTAATAGTCAATTGGCATTGGTTTGTGAGGTCCAGAAAAAATGCTGAAGGCTCTTCAGATTTCTTTGGGATTATGAGTCAGCACTTCTGTGGTGGCTGCTGTAGCCAATGGCAAGACAACCTCTAGAGTGGCCTATTGGATGATTGGGAGGTCAAAGTGCTTGATGACTGGAATGGGATCCAAAAATAGACCAGGCAGGGCAGCCATTTGCAATATGTGATGAGCTGGCAGTGGAGCAGTGGTAGTGTTGCCATCGATCACCTGTTTGGCATTGGACAGTGCTGGACTGGAGGTTGCTCCTGATGTTTCTAATTTTTTTTTTTTTTGGTTTAAAGAATTGGCTGACGAGAAATGCAGGATTTGAGGGGTTCAAAGGGAAAGGACTTTGGTGATGAAGCTGGTTGGTGTCCATGTTTTTCCTCTTTCCCGAATGGGAGGCTGGGCTGCGTACAATTGGAAATAGAATATTTTGTGGGCACAACATCATTTGCTACATTCCCTGCATCCTGAAATGCAAGAAAAACTCATGTCAAAACTCCATTCAGCACCGGATCCCTGCAAACACAACCCATCTGGATGTCATCTTAATATCATATCACCGTTTGGCCTCTGAATTTAGCAGCGTGATCTGGGAGCGGGCTGCAAGAATAGGTCCAAAAGGCTGCATGTGGACTCTAGGCCATCCATTATCTGTCACTGCTCTATACGGAAATAAAACAAAACCCATTATCTGCACTGTGCAAATTAGTATGTCAGGGAAAACGTTGGATGCAGAATAGCCAGATTTGAATAGCAGAACAGTCTCAGGCTTGTGCAGCTTGTTTATTACATTGCACAGAAGTTCGTCCTATTGCCAAAACTGGTGGCTTGAGTTTTCATTTTAGAAATATCATTACAAAAGGAAATCTACCTCAATACGACATAAGAATTACCAGTATAGATCTTAGGGAGGAGATAAACTAGAACATCCTCAAAACAGGTTGGCCTCTTCAATAATACCAGCAAGTATACAACTTGCAAAGAAATACTGGGACACAACTCATTTAAAAAATGTGCCCTTTCAGAAGTATTAATATTATCCACAAGGCATATTATTAGTATCCTTTGTTTCCCTAATATTTTAGCAATAGCAATAGCACTTAGACTTATATACCGCTTCTTAGTGCTTTACAGCCCTCTCTAAGCGGTTCACAGAGTCAGCATATTGCCCCCAACAATCTGGGTCCTCATTTTACCCACCTCAGAAGGATGGAAGGCTGAGTCAACCTTGAGCCGGTGAGATTTGAACCGCCGAACTGCAGCTAGCAGTCAGCTGAAGTAGCCTGCAGTGCTGCACTCTAACCACTGCGCCACCTCGGCCCTTTTAATTAAATGGATTATTTATATGGTCTGACCAGCCATTTTTGGTGTCCTGTTCTGTAGGCAATTTCTGTCAAGCCTTGACCTTGATCAAGGATTGGGCTCTTTGCTCCTCTCACTATGCAAATGACACTAATTAATCCACACAAACATAAATATTTTTGCAAGGCAAAACCCCAAGTGCTGTTTTATGACCATGTAATTTACAAGACCTTAAACTACATTAAAATTACCCCATACAGTGTTTACAGTTTAATTACACGGCTATTTGCCTTACCCAATCAAGTGTTATTCATATAGCCCTTATTCACTGGCCCTCATCTTACCTGAAAAGAAAAAGAAAACAAAAAGAAAACAAACCCTCATGCCTGGAATAAGAACAGCAAACATTTAGCAAGATGAATTATTTCAGATTGCTTTGTTTTTGTGAATATTAAAAAAATTACTCTATATAAGATCATTGTTATGTATCCATTTGCATTTCTCACTGATGCCTACGTCACTTGGATAAATGCCAGGGAGTTGGGGTGGTGGTGATGATGATGATGATGGTGATGATGATGATAAAGGAGAAGATGATATGAAAACTATTAGGTGTCCATATGTTGTAAAATGAGGTGAGGAAGTCATGGTACAACGCTTGGATGGTAGAATGGATTATTTCATTTTGAAATACAAAATAGGGATTGCAAATTCAAATGAACTGATCTGAGAAATATCTTTGCAAGAAGAAATTAACCCAGCAGATGTAGGTGCACTAGATTCTGAGGAATTGTGTTTTGTTTTTAACTGTCAGAAAAACTGGGTCCATGGGTGGGTGGGACTTTCAGGCTGCCTACAGCCAAGGATCCCACTTAACAGTAGATTGAGAAATAGTGATTCCACAGTCACTGAGCAAACTGTAGGAGATGACCAGGCTGAGCCCGAGGGAGGGGGTCAAATGCATCATAAGTCATGAGTCCCTGCGGGCCTGCAAGAAATCTAAGTCCAGCCCACCTTGAGTGCTTCTCTTATCTCCCGCTCATTTCCCTTGACTGTTAGTTGGTCAGATTCTTGTAGAGAGCTCAAGCTTGCAATAAATCTTTATACTCATTTGAACTGCCTGAATCTCCTGATTTCCCCGGCGCTTGACACAAACTTCATGGATATGGACGCAGGACTTCTTGAGCTCCATCACAAAGACTTGGCTCCATTTCTATCCTGTTTAAATGGAAGGGCATTTTGATTCCCACCATGGACAAATGGCTGCAGAAGCTGATGGAGTTGCCAGAAATGGCTAAATTGATCATTTTGATTAAAGAAAAGAATATAGGTACCTTTGTTGCCACATGCAGACCGCTTCTGAACTTTGTGCTTGAGGTGGAAAAAAATTATGAAACTTTGATTTTGGGTTTTACCGGTTAGATTGATAGATGTTTATAGAAATGGCTAGCTTATATTACTATGAAAAAGCAAAAAGTTGTGGTTTGATGTTAATGCTTTATTTTACTGCAACAGAGGGAGTCGGAAGTCAACACTTTTTTTTTCCTTTTTCCCAGCCCTTCCTCACTTCTCTTTCCCCTCACTGTCTTACTATTTACTTTTGTATTTTGTATCTTATCTTATAACCTAATAAAATGTTAAAAACAACAACAGCAACAACAACAACAACAACAACAACAACAAAGACTTGGCTCCATTTCTATCCTGTTTTCTCTATAACTGTAGCATGGTTTCCCTTTGCTTAATCCTGTACTTGGCTTGTGAGCATAACACACTCTCTCTGGAGTTGTCATGTTTTCTTTGGGCTCCTGCGGTGACTGTTTGGTGCTAGACTTATGGAAGTTGAACAGGGAGAATTATATCATTTTAATTCCATTTCCAATACTTCTAACAGCAGCTTGGAGAAAATAATGAGAATCAAAGATCACATGGATAAAGATCCCTTGAGAATGCATAATGCTTTTCTGTGTAAGTATAGCACGTAAGCAGTTAGAATCATGGCAGGATTCAGATCAACAACCATTATGCTTTTGCATTTACTGATATAATCTTACATTACTTCAACTTTGGTATCCCCCCTTTATTTCCAAATGGATGAAAAATGCCATGCATCAATCCCATGATAGCAGACAGTGCTCTGATTATTATACCTGCCAAACATGAGTCGGGTCTGTAGACATTTTAAGTAATAATACAGCTCTTAATCCTGGAAGCACCGCAGGACTCTTTGTCATTTATAATGTAGATTATTTATGAACATGCAAATTATGCTTGGGCTCCTTGGAATACTAATGTAGAAAAGCTCATTTACATTATTTCCAACCTATATTATTATTTACTCATAAACCACCAAGCCCCAGAAAAAGTAATGTAAAACAGGGCACTGGATCTGTGGTACACCAATCCAGAGATAATTTGATGGCAATAGTAAGGTTAGAAAGAAGCAGTCTGTCTGATGTTGTGGTTAAGGCACCCAGGCTAGAAGCTGGGACTGGGGAATTCTTAGTGGTTGGGGAATTCTGGGAGTTGAAGTCCACAAGTCAAGGTTGGACCCCCTGCTATAGACTTACTCTGCCTAGTTTAGTTTGATTCTGAACAAGCTAGCGGCCATCCTAGAGTTAAACCAGTGGGACTGATGTTATAGTCACAGGAGGAAACCCAAAGCATTGAAGAGCATATCTGGTTCTTGAAATCAGTGCTGCTAAAGCGCACTCTGGGAAAATTAATAGTCCAGTATCTTTTAATAGCAGCGAAAACATTCTTGACTCTGTTCCACTGTGGAATGGATTGCTGTGTCCCAACCATCTTTAAGAAGGATCTTTTAATTCTGCTTTGCAGCAAGATTTAAAGCTGGGCAAGTTAGGATTTATATTACACCAAAGTGGCAACCCCTTGCAAAGTGTTATTTCAGAGTTTTAATTTTCTTACTGGTCTCTTCATTTTACATTTATGCTTTGAGTATCATTGCTAGTCCTAGTGTTCTCGCAACAATTTCAAAAAGATACTAGATCCTTTGTCAATGTAGAAGAATAGGGTATTCAGAGAGCTGGTAGTGGCATACCTCCGATATGCAGTCATAAGCGAGGAACCCGCTATCAAATAGCTCTGATTGGTTCACAGACTTGGGATGGTGGTTTGTCTTAAATAAAACGGGCCTTCCAAGCCAGCAGTCATTTGAGGGTATGTTACCTAATAAGTTATGCATTTGTGGAATGTGGTCTCAGCTATTACAGCAGTTAAAAAAAAATCAGGCTGCCTCAACCATGGTGTCTTTTCTTTCAAAGTCTCTTAGAGCATAAAGCCAACGATAAAACATAAGAAACTAGTTTTTAAGAATGGTAGCCATGCACGATACAACCTGTCAAATACAGTGGATAAGAATGGCGAGGTTAGTAATGTTGCATGCAGGAAGACGAAACATTAATATGATGGAGAGGGCAATCACAGAAATCAAACTGTGAATCAATCTGTTTATAGTTGACTAGAGGAAGAAGAAAAAGGTGGATGCCGATAAAAGAGCATGCTTTTCGGCATCGGCTGCTGTTGAAATGAATGTCAGCTTCTTAATTCATATTGAGAGGTATCTAAAAATCCTTTACACAAGGAGATGATAGAAAGTGGCAGTTTCTGCAACCAGCAGCTCATTCAGAGCTGTGAGGAGGACGTTGTGGACAGAAGGGTGTTTTGAGCTGGTCACTTAGGCTAAGAGTCAGCATGGATGTCCTCATCACAGAGCCAATGACACGTTTAATAAGTGCTAGGACAGAGTGACTGGCAGGGAAGAGACAAAGGGGCAAATTGCACCCGTGTGAGTCGAGATTGCTATTTTCTAACCTCCTTGGTCTCCATTTAAAATCTGGTTATGTCTGGGGGATACTTTCCCCAAGACACAGTGTGCTTAGCAAACCTTGCATGGATGTCTTTTAACGGAAGGTGGGAAATTACTTTTATAGTTTATTTCTAGGCTGTCTTGAAAGACAAAAGGTTTTCCAGGGCAGCTTGTGCATGTAAAAGAAATAAAACTTGAATACAAGCAGTGGAATACAAAAAAGTTAAACTACCTCTCCCAAGCTGTAAAATCAACCCATTTCAACTGGTGCCCGGATGGAGTAATATTATGTATTCAGTGGAATGTTTGAATAAATAAAATGTTTCTCTCTCTCTCTCTCTCTCTCTCTCTTTCTTTGTCTCTCTTGAAAGATGGACTTAAAAGCTGGCAGTGACAGCATCTGAAGGACCTGCAGACAGATAGAATATCACAGTTGGTCAATACTTAGCTAAACAGATGAAATGGTTTAAATGCGCCAGTAAACTTTGTACAGATGAGGGAGAGTGCTTTGGGAAGAAGTATACTCATGTTCATTTTTTAAATAAATGGCATTTATCAAAAGTGGTGAAATGGTATTTGAAAAAGCAAAGCTACAGCCCAATGCAGACTATAAATTTTAGAGCACATATAATTAATATCAGTGTATTTTCTCATTGCAGTTTCTGGATTTTACATTCTCCTACAACACTTCTGTATTCTAGTAGGAAAAATAAAAAAGGTTATGTGTACAGATGGTTAACTGCTCAAATGCCCAGAAGGTTCAACTCATCTGCGTTGCAAAGATGAGGAGAATTTTCCATTGACTAATTCACAGGTGTTAAAAGCTCTGGATTATATTCACGTCTTGCCATGTTGTTTGATCAAATACCTTAGTTTCAATTTGAGAATATGCAATGTTAATTATTATTATATTACACAGCAATGTGAAATCACAATTGCCAGTTCTTTACCTGGTGGTGTTGGCCTTTATATGCATCACATTCTTCCGAAGAACCTAGGATGTTGTATTGTCTCTGCGTAACATATGGGCGGATCCAAGCAATGTGGCCTTTTGTAATTGACAGATGGAAATTCCGTCAATGTACAGATTTTCTAAGTATTATTATTATCATTATTATCCATGCCGATTCCTAGAGAAAATAGGATATGTGGAACATGTGGACTGTATAGTTGTTACAAATAGAGGCTCTGGGCCACTCGCATGATTGAGTCGGTTCTCTTTTTCTGTGACATATTGTGTTGCCTCGGGTCAGCAACTCATGGCTTGCCGCCCCTTGTTATCATGGTTGTAATTTGGCAAGTGATGATAATTATTTTCTGCCTTATGCTAGGCAAGACCTTTCTCCTTCTCCATCTCCCTCTTATTCAGCAGTAACCGGAATCACACATACATACACACAAACACACAAAAAGATATTTAAAAATTTTGGCTGGCATACTAGGGGAACAGAAAAGCACAATTTCTTTCACCATTAGAAAAAGCTGTGTCGGCCCCACACTTTGGCAGCTATCTGTCTAAAGGAAGATGCAAAGGCAGTGCTTACTGTAAGGTCTTGCTTAATAAAGGTTTAATAGGAACTATGAGTAAAATTTAAAAAAAACTACTCACTACGGTATATATCACTATTATAAGCAAATCTGCCAGCCAAGTAAAAGTGCAGCAAGCACTTTTCCTATTTTTAAAAAAGAAGTTAGATTTATTATATATTTGTTGTTCATATTTTCTACAATCCCTATATAGATTGATATATATTCTTTCTGCATTAGGTAGCAAAAATACTAGCACTTTCCTCATTTGATGTTTCTGGAAGAGTGTCCCGAAATACAAAGCTAATGCTGCATTTTTACACAACCACCAATCATACATTTGTTTTGTCATTATCCCAAAAACAGTACCCAGAGTAGCATTCATGAACATCCTCAAGGCATATAACTGTTAAAGTACAAGTACCAAAATGTGCAAAAGTTCCCCGAAAAGGATCTTTGATGATTGGCAGAGAGAATGTGACCTATTGTTGTTCTTCTCAACCTCTCTGTACCTTTTGTCACTATTGACCATGAATTGCCAGAGATTTAGGAAGAGGAGGCACTGCTTAATACTGGTCTCATTCCAGTTTCTGACAGAGATTTCAGATGGTGTTGCTTGGAGACAGTTGTTCTGCTAAGTAGAAGCTATTATATGCTCTCCTGCAGGGCTCCATTCCATCTCCAATACTTTGCAATCTCTGTAGGAAGCCTCTTGGGGGAACCACCTGGAGGTCTGCAGATGGGCTTGTCAATACATGGATGCCAACCAAATCTATTTCTCGGTAACAGCTCCAAGAAAAGCATAGCTCGCTGATCAACTCTCTGCAGTCATTACAGTTAGAGGAGACATAATAAATTAGGCTGAACCCAGGCAAGACAGTGATTCTTATAAGAGGTCATAATTTCAAATAAATGACTTATCTTCTTTCTCTCTGTGGTATTGCATTCCTTCAGAAAAAAGACGTACAGGTAGCCCTTGATTTACCACCACAACTGAGACCAAAATTTCTGTTGTTAAGCGAGACAGTTGTTAAATGAGTTTTGCTCCTTTTTATGACCTTTCTTGCCACAGTTGTTAAGTGAATCACTGCAGTTGTTAAGTTAGTAACACGGTTGTTAAGTGAATGTGACTTTGCTTGTCAGAAGGTTGCAAAAGATAATCACATGACCCCGGGACACTGCAACTGTCATAAATATGAACCAGTTGCCAAGCATCTGAATTTTGATCACATGACCATGGGGCAGCGGTGGGTTGCTCCCGGTTTGGCCCGGTTCGGTGAACCGGGAGTGGTGGCGGTGGGAGGCTCCGCCCACCCGCCCGGGACGCTTCTGCGCATGCACAGAAGCGTCATGCATGTGCACGAGAGCGCACGCACGAGCAAACCGGTAGCGATGGGATTTATAACCCACTACTGCCATGGGGATGCTGCAACGATCGTAAGTATGAAAAACTGCCATAAGTTGCTTTTTCAGTGCCATTGTATCTTCAAATGGTCACTCAATGAATGGTTGTAAGTTGAGGACTATCTGTATTCTGGACTAGTTCTTGATCCAGGTCATGGTCTGATTTTCTAGACTGAACAATGAGGACCATCTATCACTTTTGCCGAGACTGCCTGTCTGTAACTCTCAATATGAATACAAATATGTGTTCACATCTGGTCTATGACACAGAAGACATGCGTTAATCAAAATATCCTTTCAAGCATCTAGTTTCAGCTTCAGGGCTTGCCATTGTATAGTTCAAATATAGAAAACGTCTGGTGCTCTTATAGCCTCCTCCCCTAACTATAAAAAACAAGATTATAATCTTGGCCCTCCAAGACTAACCCTCCTATGCCCCCATTAAGGAACCCATGGCTTAAGATGCTCCCTTAACATGCCTTAAAGAGGGACTTCTCGATGAGCTAGTTCTGGAATTTGTGTGAGCGTGTAGAGGAATGAAGAGGGAATGCTTGCGTTTGTGTAACTCTGTGGGATGTCTGATCCATGTCCAGGCAAAACATTTTGTGGGAAAATGTTCCTGCCATGCAGTGTTCCTATCTTCTATTAGCACACTTTCAATGCTCTTGTTACCTCCTAGCCAAAATAAACTAATACTTAGATTCAGGGAAATGCATAATTGTGTACATGAGAGCTTCATATTTAATATGAGTGGAAACGATGCACTATTTGCTTTTAAGCAGTAGTACTTGCTGAATTTCCTAGATCGAGTTCCAATGTGGAGATAGGAGGCCCTTTTCATCAATCTTAGTCACTTTTGCCACCTGTTTTCTCCTCATCCATTCTTTGGTCTAAAAGAGATGGTCAAATGAGGTGGTGGTGACGATAACAAGCACGAGGAAGATTCACTGACTGCTCACCAGCACCAGGCCTGGCAAACAAGATGCAGCAGCAAAGTGGATGAAGTTCCATGAAGTTAAGAGTCTAGACTGAAGAGCTTTCCCTAAAATCCTATTCCTCCAATAAAATCCAGTGTGCAAAGGAATCCCAAAACAGAGGCATTTAGCATGCTCATAAATACTCTGATTCTTGATAATTGCAGTTTCTTCTCCTAGAGCAGAGGTCTCCAAACTTGGCCAGAACAGAACAACAGAACAGAACAGAACTTGGGAGCTTGTAGGTCATCTAGTCCAACCCCACTACCAGCCCAAGCAGGAGACCCTACACCATTTCTGACAGATGGCAGCCCAGTCTCTTCTTGAAAGCTTCCAGTGATGAAGCTCCCACAACTTCTGGGCCACTTTAAGACTTGTGGACTTCAACTCCTAGAATTCTCCAGCCAGTCCACAAATCTTAAAATGGCCAAGTTTGGAGACTCCTGTTCTAGAGGAGCAGATTGGAGGTTCAGATGAAAAAAACAAAAACAAAAACCCGCTCAACCTTTGGTTGGTGATGACTTGTGTGATGAGGCGAATAAAGTTATGTGTGGAAAGCGGCTCTGCAAATTTCTCCCACTGGTAAGACTGGCTGCGAAGTCTCCACCTGTTAATCCTGACAGGTCAGAAGGCACCAGATTTGGGGGGTGGGGGTGGGGGGGGGCGCAGAAGAAGAGGACAGTATGGCCTGGGCTTGGAGTTGCTGGGTTTCCGCCCCACCCCCACCCCCTATCCTGGTGTAAATGGCAGAGACACCCCTCTAGCTTCTCATGAACACTCCATTAAGCATCTCTGGGTTTTCTAAAAACAGCAGTGGAATCTGATTTCGGCAAATGAGGAGCAAGTAATGAGAAACAGCTTCCGAGAGGTTGCTGGGCTGTGTGAGAACTTGGCCCCGCCGTGCAGAGCGTTCCAGGGAGAAGAGTGCCAATACAAAAAAAAAAACAACAACAACCCACAAAAACATCTTTTAAAGGAATCGGGATACACTGAACTGGCAAGAAGCTTCAACCGCACAACAAAAGGAACCCGCACCCCCTTTTTCCCCCTCCTTCCCATTTGCTTGGGTTTTCCTGCCAGAAAAGGCGGGGGGGGGGACTCGTTTCCTAGCAACGGGCCCCAGCGCCCGCCTTTTCTCCGCGGAGAGTCGCTTACCCCTAGGGGGAGCCCATCAGCTGTCAGCTTCCAGCAGGGAGCCGGCTTTAACTAGCTCCTGGGATGCCGGCAAGCTTTCGGAGGGCACGGTTGGAGTATTTGTCCCGACAAGACGGGCCAGCGCCCGGCAAGAGGAAAGGTAACGTTTCCTGCTTGGAGGAGGCCAGAATCGTTTCCAGCAAAACCCTTGAGAAGTGCAAAGAGGTTGGTTTGGATGACCCGCCCCTCCCACTTCTTAAACGGAGCTGTGTAAGCACGCGCACCCTAAATCTTTCTTGCCTTTTAAAAGATTTCATGTTAGGGAATTCCCAAGAGAAGTTATGCTAACACCTGCGATGTTTAATTTATGATCTTTAACAGCAGGCCTTATTTTCCTGTTCGATTAAAGTTGGGGTGTGTGTGTCCTTGGTACATTTTCTTGCAGATGTTTAATTACCCAAACTATGTAGCAGCATCAGCACTGATGATGTTACCTAGTAAGGTAATGAAATGTCTGCAAGAAAATAGCCAAGCTCAGAGAGAGCAAAGGACTCCTCATTTCAACTCTGAGCTACAAATATTCTCCTTTATCAATTAAAGTTGGGAGCTGATGAATCATGATTGTCAGCAGACCTTCATCAACAACCTTATTAACTCTGTCCCACTGGATTCTCAAGCTATTACTATAGTCAACTCCAGCCGAGTGTTCCCCATGAATGGGGATTATGGGAACTAAAATCCAACACGTGGAAGCTGCTTTCCTAGTTTTGCTTATCCCTTTTCTTTTTCAAGGTTTCTATGGAACATCATTGAGATTTCTGTACTTGGTGCGGAAATCTGCACTTATATCTGAACTATACAATTAATATTAATGAATGAGTGCCAGATTAGGAGCAGGGAGACCTGAGTTCTAGGTTCTGCCTTAAGCATGGAAGCAAACTGGATGATGTGGACCAGTCCCCCTTAGAAAGAAAAAAGCAATGACAAACCGTTTCCAAAAAATGTTGCTAAGAAAGCTGCATGGACTTATTCATAGTTCCTCCAGGAAGCAGTCCAAGGCACAAATATTATTTATACTCACAAAGTATAAGGATGTGTAAATGTGTGTGCATTCATTATGTGAAGCTTATCCAACTATACACACCCTACAACTAAATATGATCAGTATAAGTGTCCCCAAACAACTGCTAGCTTCTAAAATGACCTGTGTGTGTGTTTGTGTGTGTGTGTGTGTGTGCGCGCGCGCGCGTGTGTGTGCATGTGAATTTCATGATCACAACTATTCCTTAGAGAAGGGGATGAGAATGAAGATGGCTACAAGGAGCAAACTGAAGAAGGATTTTCTAAAAGAAAATTCCTTATCTAAAGAGAGTATATACATGTGTTACATTCTTCTCAGAAACTGGGAAAGGAGACTACTTTGGAATAGAAAGTCAGCTCTGAAGATATACACATTCTTCCTTTATCAGGAAAATGGACAATCAGTATTCCTGTCCATTAAAGTGTGGTTAGAAAAATAAATTAAGAATGATTCTAATTGAAATTCCTGTGACTTTGTTCCTTTTCTCTTTCAATAAATTTGATTATAGAGATTTTGGTAAGATTTCTTTCTTTCTTTCTCCAAGAGTTTGACAGGAGACCGCACAACTTAAGATGGACATAAATTATAGGAATTCCCCTCAGATGAAGATTTCAGTAAACCATGCCTTTGTCAAGACTTTTAAACATTACTAGTATTTCAGTTGATCATGTAATCATCCAGATATTTAGGCTGGATTGGCATTTTTATCTATCAAGTCCTTCCCAAGGACCTGGGATGTTGTTGTTGATGGTGTTACAGGTATTATTGCAGGATGTCTGCTAAGTCTAAGTGCTATTGCTATTGCTATGTAAGCTCTTCCAAGTAAAATTGCCTTTTGCAATTGACTGGTGATTTTGTCAAGGCACCTATTACCTATTGATATTATCTTTGCTTTCTTTTGCAGATCTTCATATTTTGTGATTTTTTTCTAATTCTTTCTCTTCTCTTCTGCTGTCTCCAAGCATTGCTATGTCCACTTTCCAGACTTTTTTTGTCTTTCTCATCAACATTTGTTAAATCTGGGATGTTAAGTGGCAGGTGCTCATCTATTTAAATTCTAAAGCTAGAACATTTTAGATTCTTCATTTTCTCTACTTTGTCCATCTTGTGGTCCCACCAGTTCTTGCTTTTAGGCAAATAGTATTTCTTGCAAGTATTTCTTGCACATATTCCAATGCACCATTGTTGTTACTTTGTCGTGCCATTGTTTGTATCATTACACACAACAGTGTGAAATCACGTCTGCTAGTTCTTTAACTGGTATTGGCCTTCAGAGGCATTGAGTTCTTCCCAGGATGTCATAATGTAATACTAATACTACATTATTACACAATGTAGTAATAATACTATCAGCATAGTATATATGCGGATCCAAGCAGTGTGGTATTTTGTAGATGAGATGGAAATGTTGTCAATCTTCATATTTTCTAAGGGCTGTCCAAAAAATTTTGGTATGGCAAAAAAATTGCATTCGGGAAGCAAAGTAAGCTGCTCCATTGCTGGGTTGTGTGAGCTATCTTAGAAGTGGCCACCATTTTCCGGGTGAATTGGGGCTCCTAGAAAATGGTGGCCGCTTCCAGGATTGTGTCACATAGCCCAGCAATAAAGCAGATTGCCTTGCTAGAGATTTCCAAAAGGTGCAATGGCTGATGTGGGGTGAGGAGGAAGGTATGGGCCTGATGATGAGGGGAAGCATCCCCAAGGCTTTGGGCGCTCCTCGGAGACAGGAAGTGGAGCATTGGGTGCCTCTGGGTCTGTGGGGGGCCTAATAACCTACACATTCATTTAATAACTCTATCAAGGAAGAGCAGAGATGGGAGGTTGCAAGTGTGGCAATCATGTTGGTGCTTTACGTAATGGCCATCATAACTTCTGACCATAATGGGCAGGCTCCATTACAATTGTGTGTCAAGGACAATCTGGAAACCTCTGCCTCCATTTCTGTGGGGCAGATATACTCTGTCAATATCACTATGAGAATACAATGCATAGTGAAAGTTATTATCTTGTTTTTCAGTCCAAACTATCAGCTGGTGTCCAGTTAATAATTCCAGCAGTGCATCATATCACAGCCATATTCATTCTCACATTGGCATTGTGACCCATGCCTCAGATTTCACTGTTGTACTTACTGTTAATTTATTCAGAGTAGTTAAATCTCAAAATTTCACATCTTATTATAAATTTTATTTCTGCTCCAGGTATACGCTAAAAATAAACAAGGCTACCCTTTAAGCAAGATTTGTATTTCCAATCAGATGAAATCAGACAGAAATAAAACTAAATGCTTGAAATCACCAGGCATGTAAGGGCAGAAAACACTATTTTATTATTTTTATTACTTTTAGTTCTGCTCCTTTTTATTATATAAACTAAGTATTAATTTAGTTGTAAGGTGTTACTTATAGTTAAATAGGAAATTGTTGTCTTTATAGGAAATTAGTTAATACCATACAACAATCCTTGTTTTTCCTAATACAGTGTTTTCCTTGAAAGCTGATTATAACAGTGGCTGGTCTGGCAATGTTTCATTATTCATATGTTTTTATATGATTTTAGAGGAATAGTTTATTTCATAATGTAGGGGACTTAACTGATGTTTTATAGTATGGGTGGGTTTTATGTTTTTGAACATTAGCCGGAGTCTGGTGATAGGGACAGTGAAAAAATACAATAAATAAAGCAATCTGATTGAGATATGTATGACAATAAATTATTATTAATGACATACAATTTTGATAGAATAATAAGATTCTTTCCAATAATGAGCATGCACGTATGTGTATATTTGTGTACATATTTCTGTATCTTTAATTATATAACATCTATATCTCTATCTATTCATCAAGTGTACCAGAGAACTATCATGCTAGGATGAAAATCTGGTCTCTTAATAGTTTAAGTTGTTAGGAAGTCATATGATCAAAACTCATTAGCATCTGAAATGGCTTCCAAATTCTGAAAAGAACTTAACACACTTAAGTACAATACTTAAGAGTTAGATCATCCTGTAACAGGATGGGTCCTTTTCTCCAAATATTTATTTGTATTCCCACGCTTACAGCTTCATTGAAACTTTTTTTTTTAAGAGTAAGAATACAGTTGCCAAGATAACAGCTAGATATTTCTTGCTGGATGCACTTAAATTTCTAGGCAGGCATCGATGCAGACTCACACTGGTCTTTCTCTCACTGTGTAAAAAAACTAGTAACAATATTCTTTCTGAAAGAAATGTCTCTCTGTGGGGGTGACGGAATAGAGCATTGCTATAGTCTTTCTGAAGCATATAAAATGGGAAGATGTAGCCCAGCAGAGAGAAAGTGAAGTTCTTACATACACAAAGCAGTAGGACATTAATTGCATTTGCTGAAATGCTCCAAAAGTAGAATGTGGTTGAGCATAAGTTCCAGGTTATTTGAATTAATGCAGTTTCCCCATCTGCAGAAAGTGAAAGTTACCTTTTAAAAAAGAGCAGCAAGTTGACACTTTATAGATAGAAGTCATGGACTAAAAAGTGCATATCTAATACAGGCGGCTTGACAATCCTGTTCGAGGAGCAAGTGAAGAAGGTAAGTATGACAGTATAAAGAAAAGCCTTCAAAAACATCAAAGGCCATGCTCAAATTGTATGGCAAGGATGGAAAAAAAACCCTCCCAATTGCTATAATATGTCACAGACTGTCAATTTATTAATAGATGCTTTTAAAATAGACTTGGGAGGGGGCACAACAACTTTGACGGTGCCAGCATCAAATTCTACGCAAAAGAATGAAAGATTAACTACAGAATATTCACTGGTGTGAAATGGAAGCTGAAACAAGGCAGATCGCAAACATCTGGTGTTGCTTTGTAATAAAACAATTCATTAATGACCCTTGGGAAAAGAGAAATGAAGTGATTCTCAGACAATATTTTGTCATGGAATAGCTAACTTTGTGGGAGAAGGCAGAGTTGTTTGGATCCTGTCTAGGATTTAGACCTCCATCGGCCACATGTTCATTCGTGAATCTGGCTTTAGATATTTTCTGGGAAATCAGTACTAATTTGATCATTGTGGTTGAAATGAAGCTTGGAACCAAATGAAATTAGTGAAGTTGCAAGTTCCAAATCTGTATTTTACTCAACTGAAACATATTTTAAAACTGTTAATGTAATTGAAGTTCTCAGGACAATGGAATGCAGGTATATTTTTAAGATGTGGAAACTGCCATCTAAATGAGGTTCTTAGCAAAATTATCTCCATTGGATTGTCAGTAAATATTTGTGTCTTTGATTCCTTTAATCTTGTGTTCTAATATACAATAAAATATTTAAGAAGCATGTTATATATGGAATTAACAAACTTGAACTTGAACAACATTCCTATATATGATTGTTACAGTTTGCAAACATTTTCCCTTCTTTTTCTCTTCTTTCCTTAGGTGGCCTGCAAGTATCGCTCACTAACAATTTGGCAACAAACTGTAGCAAAGAGCTGCACACTAAATTAGTTTATCCTTAAGCATAATGTTCTTTTCCATTTTAACTGAGCATAAAATTTTATCTTTTAAGAATCTTTGGGAAGGGAGGTTTGATGCTTTTTCAGTAACTCAGTATGACATATGGTCTGCCTTTCCAAGCATCAGTTTGATTTGCCACATATAGTATCTGCAAATTTGAGTGAGTGTTGCTGTGAAAACAAGTAATGATTTATTCCCCCCTTCATTCTAAAGAAAAGAATAAAAATTATCTTTCCTCAGAATTTTAAGCAACATAACCTACGTTTCTACATGCATTTGGTAGGTGGTTATGTACTAAAGTTTCCTGTAATTCAAAGTCATACATGAAATTCTGGATGGGAAGGTATCAGAGTTTGTTGCAGAAAATTAAATCCAGAAAGCACACACAGGCAGACTGATGCAGCAGGATTGATTTAAATAAGAAACTTCTTTGTATACAAGAATATATATCAACGTAATAGCAGTTTCAGGCAGGAAAGAACAGTTAGTTTCATTTCAGCAGTTTAGAGTGGACAAACACAGAGTGGGCTGAGCCACGCCCAGCCTCAAGCTTAAGTTTCAATTTCGATTCTCTGCACAGACTCAGAAGTGTTTAACCTCCCATTGGTTGACTTAGTTGCTATGCCTATTCATTGGCTGACCTTGTTAACATGGCTCTCCCAGTTCATGAATATCTTAACACTCCTCCCTTCATGACTGGAAGAGACATAAATCAAATAATTTAATATTCTTCCTAGACCGGTATTTGAAGGGCCACATTCAGAGTTCCCTCCAAATACCTGAGTATCCCTTTTCCTGTGATACATCCTTTGCAATGAAACAAAGATCATCCACACACGCTAATAGTTGACAATCCCCACCACCAAACTTTCCAGTGTATATGCAACCATCAGCCTTCCAATTCTTGAACTCAAGACCCTTCAATGCCTTATCTAAACAGATATTCCAATTCCTGGCTGACTGCTTCAGCCCATAAATGGCCTTATTCAATTTATACACCATGTTAGGCTTTTTACTTTCATACCCTGGTGCTTGAACCATGTAAATTTCTTCCTCTAACTCAGCATTGAGGAATGCAGTGGTCATGTCAAAATGCCAAATTTTATGGTCATGTGCTGCTGCCAATGCTAGTGCCAGCCTGATGCTTTCACTCTTTACAGTTGGCGCGAATACCTCATCATAGTGCACATTTTTCAACTGTGAAAAACCTTGTGCCACTAACCTTGCTTTATACTGTACCTCATTATTGGGCAGTACTTTCTTCTTGTATACCCACTTACATCCCACAGCTTTGCTACCTTGTGGCAAAGTCATAGATGTGAACACTTTATGTTCACCCATGGATTTCATTTCCTTGTCCATGGCTTCTTTCCACTTTACTTGTTCTATTTTAGGTAATGCCAATACTTCTTTATAGTTCCTTGGCTCATACCATACATTACACACTTTAACTTTACTGGCAGAATACCTGTCAGGTGAAATTCCCTTGTTCCATCACTCTGACCTACGTGGCATTGACTGCTCCTGTGCTTCAACCCTCTCTGGCTTCATATCTTATTCAGCTTTTTCATTTTCTCCTCCCTGATTGCTGACACCATCACTAAATGAGTTACCGTCACTAAATGAGTTACCATCACTAAGTGGATCACTGTCACTAAGTGAATCATTCCCAAAATTTGCATCAATTCTGTTCCAATTTTGCTCTGCAAAACTAGCAGACCTGGAAATCACTATTCTTTTGCTCCCATCGCTAAAACGATAGCTTTTTGAGCCTGGCTCATAGCCCATAAACCTGAGCTTTCTAGCCTTTGGTTGTCCTTTTCTTCTAATTGCTTTTGGAATATGCACCCACACAATGCTTCCAAAAACTCTTAAATGTGCCAGAGATGGCTTTCTCCCATATAGCACTGCATATGGAGTATTATTAATGGATGAACTCCACAGCCTATTAATTAAATAATTAGCAGTCAACATGGCTTTACCCCAATATGACCTGCTCAGACCAGAATCCTCCAGCAGTGTCTTTCATAGTTTGTAAGACCCCATTCCGTCTCTCTGCAACACCATTCTCAGCTGCTGTGTATGGATTTGTGCGTCTGTTTTATTCCTAACTGTCCCAACCACCGTTGAAAACTTGTTGACCTGAATTCTGAACCTCTGTCAGTTTGCAGCTGACATACCTGTTGTTTATACCTTCTTTCTACAAAGCTTACCCATTGCTTAAATTTCTGTAGCACCTCTGTTTTACTCTTTAGTAAATAGCAGAACCCAAACCTGCTGTAGTCATCTACAATGACCAGTGCATACTTTGCTCCTCCCAAACTGGCTTGCATAGGCCCAACCAAATCTGCATGTACCAGCTCTAGAGCTCTTGTTGTCTGTCTTGTGCTACTTTTGCTTACTGGGAATGCCTTGGACTTTGATGCTTTGCATACTACACAATCCAAATATGCCTTACATGCCTTTAAGTTCAACCCTTCTGCAAACTGGTCCATCTTTTGCAAAACTCTGAAGCTGGCATGGACAAGCTTTCTGG